>CM069900.1:629804-653257 GCA_036034705.1 Thielaviopsis punctulata | reverse complement strand
GGGGGGGCCGGAGGGCGAAGTGGAGACGGGGCATTGGAGCGGGTGTGTTCGGCCCGGCGGGGCGGGGATTCAATGGATTAAAAAAAAAGGCGTCAGGTCTGAATCGGGTATAAAGCAAGTTGGATTGGCGCGCGATCAGCTTCATGCATAACACCAGCGCACTTGAAAACTCAGTTGAAGTCGAGATATTTTTTTTTTTTTTCGCTCACGAAACGCAAGAAAAAAAAAATACTAGAGATTTAAATGATTTGGAGGAAAGAAAAGGCTGACAAAAAGAAAAACAAAGTGCCCATAAAAAAGATCTGATAAGAACCCCCCCCCCCCCAAAAAAAAAAACATACGGGAAAGCGGCCAACCCAAAGAATGCGCCACTCAAAAAGAACATCTGATAAGAAAAAAAAACAAAGTGGAAATCACCGAACAAGCACGCCGCCTTTAGTTGAGGCTCTGTGCTCTTGAAATAATCCAGCTACTATGTATGTAGTATGTATGTAATGGTATACTTCACGCCATGAAACCCCCAGGTTAAAGAATATCAAATCCAGAAAAAAAAAAAGACGGCTGAGCAAGTCTAATTGGCATATTAGACTCCGTCTCAGGATGCATTGGTTCTATCAAATAACACAAAAATGCAAACACACAAACACTTATATCCCAAAATAAACAGAAAAGAAAACAACAAGATCTACAACTCCGGCACCGGCCGCCGCAGCGGATGGGCCTCCGTGTTAAGCACCCACTCGTCCAGACTAATCATGTCCGGCTCTGAAAAGATCAGATAAAAGTACTTGAGCGTCTCAGCAAACCAAAACGACTCCATAGAGTCCAGGTATCGAATCTCCTCGTCGGCCTTGACATTGACATTGACATCGGCAATGCCCGAATGGCCATAGTCCACGCGCGTCAGCTTTTCAATAGCCTCCCACATGCGCCACGCCGTGTCGCGGTACTCCTCTCGGCCGGTGATACGGTATGCGTAGAAAACGCTCTCAATTGCTTCGGGCCGCATAATGTACCGGCCGTCGCCAACGTTTACAAAGCCGGCCGGCATCTTTGCGTTGCGGCCGTGCTTGGACTCGTCGTATGCGCAGGGGGGGAATTCAGGCGCCGGAGAATCCGCAGCCGAGCAGGCCATTAACTGGAAGCCCTCGGGCATCACACCCGTGGGGAATTGCTCATACGCCCACGCGCATCCATTGGCGAGCCTTTCTCCCACAGAGAGATAGTCTGGCCGTGCGTACAGCTTTCCGGCCATCATGTACATGCCGCCTACAAAGCACGTCAGATGCTCGCTCTCATACACAGGCGTAACCACGCCGGTGCTGTCAACGCCCGCACGACCCGAAAACAACACATCAGCATTATCCGGAGTCATTGCCCGGAAGACCAGATGATTGAGCGCCGTGTCCAGTGCCTTGATGCCCATTTCACGCCACGCCAAGTTACGCCCACCAAGCAGCAGATCCATCTTGGGAAAATACTCGTACAACGAATCGGCGCCGCCGCCCAGGGTAAATATAGTGGAGGTAACTTTTTCCGCACGAAAATCAATCATCAGTGGCCACATGCCTGGCAGTGCCGTGGCGTTTTGCGTGCGCTGGAAAAAGTCGTTGACGCGCACAATAGCGTCATAGTACTTTGAATTTCCCGTAAGTCGCGAGAGCTCTGAAAACTCCATGCTGAGCGTACCCATGGCGGCAGACGCCTCACGTGCACCAGCAACTTGGCGCCCCCGCCGTGATGTTTCAAACGACAGCCAAAACGGCGGAATGTGGTTGGGCGTATCAAACGCCGTATACAGCAAGTCTCCGAGCTCGTGCGCCTTGGCCAGCAGAACCGGTTCGTTGCTCAGAGCATATGCCGACAACAACCCTCCAAGATGGCGAATTGTAGTCTCAAATACGTTGAGACTGGATTCTGGAGTATACGCCCAGTCCAACTGCGCTACGACACGCACCGCCTCGTCAAACTCCTTACGCAAGCCCATGATCCACAGCGTGTCCAGAGCATCAACAAGCGAAGCCGCCCAGCCGCAAAACGGGTTCTTGGGCGTGCCAGAAACAGGCTGCAACTCGTCATGGGTCCAGGCAAAGCGGCGGTACAAGCCCCAGTCGCGACGGAACACGTTGCGCACAGTAGCAGCACGACGCTCGTTTAGTTTCTGCACGGCCGAGTCGGCAGCAGGAAATGCGTACTGCACGGGCGGAAACGCAGTGGCCGGACCAGAGGGCAACACAGTATGGGTTTCCACGGGAAAGTGTTTGTGTACAGTGGCCCAGTCAATACCGCTACGACGGTAGGGAATGTCGCCTATCATCATGCGCTGGTCGTCCGAGGGCGGCGGCGGGTGGTGGGAACCTTTCCAAGCGGCATTTGAGTAGTGGTCGCGAAACGACGGAATAGGCGGAGAGGATGAAGTGCCGAGATAAAGGATGGGAAAGAAAATATAGGCGAGAAAACAGGCAACGGCCAGGGTGATGATGCGGGAGCGTCGTACGGCGGCCATATCTTGGCGTGATATGCAGTATGTATGTAGATAGAGAGAAGCAGAACAAGGGAAGAAGAAGAAGAAGAAGAAGAAGAAAAAGAAGAAAAAGAAGAAAAGAAAAGCGGCCGAGGGCCAAAGAAATATCGAAAAACGAGGCGTCGATCAGCTGCCGTTGATTGATCCACACCCGGAGTGGTTGAAACGGAAAGAGCCCCCTCTACACCGCAAGGATAAAGCGCAAAGGAAACGCGGAAGGCGTAATCAAACAGGCAAGGTAAGAGACACCAGCAGCAGGTAAGAATGGGAAAGAGGGACGGGGAAGAAAGAATACGAAAGACGGACACGAGAAAACGAGAATACAAAAGAAGGAGAAGAAAGAAGTACTGGCATGTATTATGTATGTATTATGTATGTATTATGTATGTATGTATGTATGTATGTATGTATGTATGATGTATGATGTATTGTGTATGTACAAAGAAGAGAAGCAGTGAAGGAGCGCATGGTAAGACGGCAGTCCGCGTTCTAGAAACCCGCAGTATATAGCAGCTTCCCTTCCCTTCTACATACATTCATACATACATACGCTGGAATATATGTAACAACCAACTCACCTCCCCTTGTTAATATGTACATATATACATAGTACCTATTGATATGGCGGTGCTCTCCCTGGTTTCATCTTGTTTAGCCTGAACTTTCTTCTGCTCTTAGCAACTTCAACTCGCAACCTTAACTTAATTTCCAAAATGGCTGAACCTGGACAAAGAACAAGTCAGTACTGGGGGTTTCATCCTTCTCCTATGAATTGATTGCTTGTAAGAGCACTGCCCTTATTGATTTACTTATTGATTGATTGACCCACTAAATCGCAACTTAGTTTTACAGAGGGGAGGGGCAGTGAAGCTAGCAAAATCCAAAATTCACACACAGCGTGCTCATCGTTATGAAACCCTCATATGTATATTCATCATTTTACACTCAATCGTCCGTTCTAGTTCCATGTCGTCTGATTATAGTTAAAATAGATTGTCGTTCGAAATAGGAAAAAAATATCAGCAATTTGCAACTGTTTCCTGCCTATCACGTGTTATAGCCGAGCTTCACTGCGATAAACCCTATTAACCCTAGACAGGCCATTCCTCCTTCCCTTCAGTTTTTCTGCAGTCCAACCCCCAGTCCAATGCCTAGACCCAGGGCCAGAATGATGAGCAGCACCACAAAAGTCAAACACCACTTCATCTTGCGCACCTTGCCCGCCCGGTACCGCGCCTCGTCCACCTGCTTGTTGCCCTCTTCCATGTTGTCGACAGCCTCACTAGCCTTGGCTTCAACCGACTCAATGGCTACGCCTTGAGATGCCACCATGCTGCCAATCTGATCAAACAGAAGGGCGAGCTCCTGGAGAGACCGCTCAATGTGCTGTAGATCATTGTGGCGGGCCCGGACAGCACCCAGAGCACTCTGCGCATTGCGCATGCGGGAATCTTGCAGCTGTTTTAGTTAGTTTTGCTGATCACAAAAGGAGGAAATATAAACACATAAAAAAACTCACCGCTCGCTGAAACACCCCCTCATTCGACCAGTCCCGCTCCGTCGCCTGCCGCACTTCCATCTCCGTCGCCTCTGGATTCGCCACCCGATACTGCCGCGCAATCTGCTCACGATACCGCTGGCCAAACTCGCGCTCCGTGCGCATCAGCCGCTGCACTGAATCCTGCAGCTGATTCTTGAGCGTGTTGTACTGGCCCGTCTTTGCCTGCACCTGTGGGCCCGCCGGCGTGATTGAAATGTCATGCTCGAGCCGCGCCAGCTCCGTTTTGAGACCTAGAGCGCGCTGTTGTGCGGCAACGACGGCGTTATCGGCGGCAGCGCTGGCAGAGGAGTCGGTGGCCGAGAGGGCACGCTGGTGCAGAGCACTCAAGGAGTCAATGTCGGCGTTGAGCAGTTGGATGGAGTTGCGCAGATTGGCGGCTTCCTCGAGAAAGGCATTGCGCTCCAGTGGAGTTGTGTGTGATTGCGCTGTGGACGACTGTGGCTGGCTGTAGTTTTGCATTTCGTAGGCCTGCTGGTTGGAGATGCTTTGTTGCTGATTGCTGGAGTACGGGTCGTACTGCTGCTGATTTTCCGAGTATGACTCGTACTGTTGCTGGTTTCCGAGGTACGGGTCATATTGTTGCTGAGTGCTAGAGTAATGCGATGGCTCATTGTAGTTGTTGGAGGTACCATCGGTATCGTCATAGCGAGCTGAAGCATTGTGATTTTGGCCGTTTTCCATGTCGTTTGCCTCAACGTATGGGTTTCCGCCGTATCCGCTATACTGATTCGCCATTGTAAGTAGCTATTCGCGGGTTGTTAACTGTCGTGGTATATTGTATTGTATTTCCGGTGCTGCCGTTGGAAGATTGGCCCGTCTTCGTGATATTGGTGAAGGGTTGAGCGTGTAAGTGGCCGTATTAGTAACCCTAACAAGCAATGAAAATTGATGAAGTATCAAAACATGAAGAAATGAGCTCATGCAAGAAAAAAGAGGGAAAAAAAACAAGAAAAAAAAAAAACAGCAATAGAGATAAACAGCCGATCGAGCGCTTTAAATCTTACTTTCTCCATCTGCTTGGCTATGGAAATGGAACAGCGCCACTCAAATTCTGATTTGGACATTTGCTTTTCTACTTTTGCCTGTTTAGCGGTACATATAGGTACATGCCAGCCCCGAGTTGCTGATTTATTCTGGAACTGGAAGTGGAAAAGTGCGGGAGCGGCGGTCTGGCCATGGCCCAAAGTGGAAGATTGCGTCACACGTGGGCGAGCTCTTTGTACTTCAAGGTACTTGCGAGTTCAAGGCCGGTATTACTAGTTTATCCAAATGCTCCGTCGCATCTCGCATGTTCTGTTTTCGGCTTGGTGGGTTTTTATATCGACAATTGCGCTCAAGTATATTGGTGAGAAGTTGTAGTGTTGGAGACAACTGGGAATCTCAGAAAAGCTTTTTTTCTTGCACCAAGTACATATTACAAGTAGGTACTCTGTACATACCAACTGACGACAAAGCATAAGCTTCAAACCAGTTTAGAAGTTGGATGTCGTCGTCGTAAAAGTGACTGACTTACGGTCTATGGCGCATCCTATAAAGTGGACCTAGATAGCACTCCGCACATTGAATCCTACCGGCTTGCTGTAGATATTGAAAAAGATATTGTTTGGTATGAGCCACCTGGCTTGTAGGCGGAGCAGCATCACATGGGGTATGGAGATGCATGTGAATATGCTAAACATAAGAAGCGAGATATTTGTATGTACTGGTATACGTATTGTATGTAAGTATGTAAGTATGTAAGTATGTTTGTAGTTGTATGTATGTATGTATGTATGTATGTAACATATGTTGGAGACTAAGTCAAAAAGTAAAGCAAAAAGTTTTTGTGCGATAACGAGCTTATCGCTGCTTATCAGCTTATCAGATTTACCATCAATCAACCGACAAAAAAAAAAAAAAAACTCTCTTACACTGTACCGTTCTGCGTACGACTTTGCAAACTCGTGACAGTGTGAGTGCACTGTATGTGGGGCTCTAGTGGAGTCAATCCCTATGCATCATCGCCTTTTTGCTTCATCGGCCGTCGTTATATAAACAAGTTTTGCGTCTGCGACTCTACCATTCGTGCCTATCAGAAACCATCTCACCATTGTGAATTCTTCTTCGCTCTCTGGTTTTCAACCCTTTCCATTGCTTTCTTGCCTCCTCCCGTTGGACCAAAGCGAACATACCGCTAGGATGTGACTCTTTGTATAAACAACAAGGCTTTTTTTCTTCTATCAAAATCTCAGCTCACGCTCAGTCGCTTTCACAACTTGCTCAACTCGCTTTGCATATCAATCTGCCAGCGATTTCTAATCCACATTCTCTGGCTAATACTCAGCCATTGCTTGACGACTCCCGTCCTGCTGTCTTCCCTTCCAGGACTCCTTCTTTGTTTTGAACCAATCTGGGTTCTATCGCTTCCTTACTTTACTTCTCTTGTTATTCGTGGGTCCTTTGTTGGCAGCCTTTCCCTGTTTGAGGCCTACAGGTACACCACTATAAAATTGCCCACCACTTGGAATTTTTTATTCCCCTAGTATTTTGGTACCTTTTCGTCATTTTTTGCATTTTCCACCAGGTAAGCTTTTCTTGAACCTGAAGAAGCTGTGACCCCTCCAACCCCCAAATCCATTTCTACGTCCCTTTGTCGGTAAAACTCTTCTCAACTCTGTACATACATCCAGACGTCTCACTCTAACTCGCTGTCGCATAGACCTTGACCCTGATTCCGAATCATAGTCAGACTTTTGTTAATCGTTTGCTTCGTCTCGTGCCACCATTCCGCTCCGCTCCGGTATCATGGACGACCTGACTGGCGCTAGCGTCAATCGTCACCTCCCATCCGACACTCAGTCTATTGCTGATCCCGACAACGAAGAAACCCTCTTGTTCTCGGGCTTTGCTGGCCGCCGCCGCGCCAACGATGACGATAACCACGTTGACGAATCTGACTCTGACGACAATGACGACAACGATAGCTCCCTGAGCGTGCCCGTTGACGGCCTCGATCAACTCAGCATCAAGGCTCCCGAAGAATCTGTTCTGCCACCCCACGCCTGCGCATACTGCGGCATTCACAACCCTAACTGCGTTGTCAAATGCCTGATATGCAACAAGTGGTTCTGCAATGGCCGTACGCGCGGTCGCTCGTCGCACATTATTAACCACCTTGTTCGTTCGCGCCACAAGCAAGTCTCACTTCATCCCGATTCTGCTCTCGGCGGTACCACCCTAGAGTGTTATCTTTGCGGTATCAAGAATGTGTTCCTTCTTGGCTTTATTCCGGCCAAGGCCAACTCGGTCATTGTGCTGCTCTGCCGTAGCCCTTGCGCTTCGGACCACTCTCGTAAAGAGGCTACCTGGGATGTGACCAAGTGGCAGGCTCTGGTTGAAGAGCGTACCTTTTTGCATTGGCTAGTCCATGTTCCGTCCGAGGATGAAAAGGTCCGCTCGCGCCACATTACCAGCGAGCAGATGGCCAAGCTGGAGGCGTTGTGGAACATCAACCCCAACTCTAGCATTGCCGATCTCGAAAACCCTGACGTCGACGAGGACGAACCTCTACCGGTCCTGCTTAGCTACGAGGGCTCTTACCACTACAACAGCGTTTTTGGGCCGCTGGTCACCATGGAGAGCGAGTACGACAAGGAACTCAAGGAAGCTCAAAGCGAGGACAACCTCAAAGTCAGCTGGGATCAGGGCTTGAACGGCAAACCCCTCGCGCGTTTCAAGCTGCAAAAGATTGAGCTGGGAGATGTCAAGCTGGCTGTTGGTGACGAGATGCGTCTGCGGCACTGCACAGGCGAGCGCACCACGTGGGAGGGTGTTGGATACGTCATCAAGATTCCCAATAACGAATCCGACACTGTTACGCTCGAGCTGCGCAAGACGGGCAACGAAAAGCCCGTGCCACAGCACCAGGAATACGGCTTTTCGGCCGACTATGTGTGGAAGGCCACCTCGTATGACCGCATGATTTGGGCTCTCAACACGTTCCAAAACGATGCCAGCTCGATCCACGGCTACATCTTCCACAAGCTGCTAGGCAACGATGTCAGCATCAAGCCCAAGGATCGCGAACGCTACTACAACATGTCGCGCAAGATTCACGCGCCTGGTTTGCCCAGTCTCAACGACAGCCAGAGCAATGCTGTGCGCACAGTGCTTCAGCAGCCACTGAGTCTGATTCAGGGTCCTCCTGGAACGGGAAAGACTGTTACTTCGGCCACCATTATCTACAACATGGCCAAGGCGTCTGCTCCTGGCGAGCCTGTGCTTGTGTGTGCGCCGTCCAACGTTGCTGTCGACCAGCTGTGTGAACGCATCAGCTTGACTGGTCTCAAGGTTGTTCGTCTGACTGCCAAGTCCCGTGAAGATGTGGAAACGTCGGTCAACCATCTTTCGCTGCACGAGCAGATTCGCGTGGGCCACTCCAACTCGGACTTGACGCGTTTGCAGGAGCTCAAAAACGAGATTGGAGAGCTGGACAATGCCGACGAGAAGAAGTACCGGCGTCTGTACCGCAAGGCTGAAAAAGAGTTCCTCAAGAATGCCGATGTTATTTGCTGCACCTGTGTGGGCGCTGGCGACCCTCGTCTGCTCAAGAAGAAGTTCCGGCACGTGCTGATTGATGAGTCGACGCAGTCGGCTGAGCCAGAATGCCTGATTCCCATTGTTCACGGAGCAACCCAGGTTGTTCTTGTGGGTGACCACAAGCAGCTGGGACCTGTGATTATGAACAAGAAGGCGGCCCAGGCTGGCCTGAACCAGTCGTTGTTTGAGCGTTTGGTGCACCTGGGATTGAACCCTATCCGCCTCAACATTCAGTACCGCATGCACCCGTGTTTGTCCGACTTCCCGTCCAACATGTTTTACGACGGTGACCTGCAGAACGGCATTGGCTACGAGTCCAGAATCCGCAATGACATTGATTTCCCGTGGCCGGTTAAGGAGTCGCCGATGATGTTCTGGGCCAACATGGGCAACGAGGAAATTTCGGCATCTGGCACATCATACCTGAACCGCACTGAGGCATCGAATGTGGAAAAGGTGGTGACGCGCTTCCTCAAGGAGGGCGTGAGCCCTAGCGATATTGGCGTGATTACACCGTACGAGGGCCAACGCAGCTACTTGGTCACGACAATGCAGCTGACGGGTACGTGCAACAAGGATCTGTACAAGCGGGTTGAAGTAGCATCTGTGGATGCTTTCCAGGGCCGTGAAAAGGACTGGATTGTGCTTTCGTGTGTGCGTTCCAACGACAACCAGGGCATTGGATTCCTGTCGGACCCTCGTCGTCTGAACGTGGCCTTGACTCGTGCCAAGTACGGACTGGTGATTATCGGAAACCCCAAGGCTCTGTCCAAGAACGAGCTGTGGCACAGCTTGCTCAGCCACTACAAGGATAAGAACTGCTTTGTTGAGGGGCCTCTGTCGAACCTGCAAAAGTCGCTGATGCAGTTCAGCCGGCCGCGTCCGTCGTACCGTGCGCGCAACAACAATAACAACAACCCTAGCAGTAACGCCAACTACAATAATAACAACAGCGTGGGCCACAGTCATGGCATGAACAGCCAAGGCATGGGCAACAGCATGGCTCCTGGTCCCGGCATGTACGGCTCCGGCTTCAACAGCGGGCCCGGAGGCCCCAACGGCCGCTATGGTCCTGGACCGGGCCGAGATTTTGATACTGGCTCGATGATGTCGTATGTGCCCGATGACGCATCTTCACTGCACGGATCAATTTACAGTGGAGCCTCTTTGAACCTCAACTTTAACAATGGCTTCCTTGCGGGCTTGGCTCCGGAAATGTGGCCTGGTTTGCCTGGTGTTCCGGCTGTTCCTCGTGGCACGCGGCGCCACGGTCGGCCTGCCGAGAGCGTTGCAGGTGAGAGTGACGCAACATCGGAGTTTACTGATGCTACCTCGGTGCTAGGCGGTAACGGCGTTGGCCAAGGTGGCGTCAGTTTGAATGCTGGCGGTCCCAATGTGCACCCTAGCAACCATGGCCACCCGATGGGCATGGGCAACAGTGCTCAAAAGGACCGGTTCAACAGATATGTGCAGAGCGGTGGCCGGATGAACAATGGGCGCACTCTTGACGATGACGAGAAGAGCATTAGCACGGCGTTCCAGAGCCAGATTGGCGATGGTTCGCGTCGTGGTGGTGGCCAGGGAACCAACGGCGTGGGGGGAAGCAGACTGGGAAACTCTGGCCGGAGCGGAGCGGGCCAGGGCGAGAACAAGTCTCGGCGGTCGCATGGCAGAAAGAGCGCCAAAGATTGATGGGGTTTGTTGGTGTTGAAGGATGTGCAAACAAGCCAATCCTGAAGCCTTGTTCTTTCTGCAGAGTAATTCCTGCTCGCTAGTCTAGTCTGTTGCTTCTACGAGGCAATATATGATTGACCTGCTGTCATGGCGCCCGAGATGTCGTCAGCTGTTGGTTTGGAATGTGTGACTGCCTCATCTGCAGGTACGGTACAATTTGCAACAGCGACAAGGCTGAATCGACATGCCAAGCCACGAGTCTGGAGCCTTTTGCCCAAAGCAAAGGGAGTGTTCCCAAATGGTGGGGGCTAGGGACGGGTCGTTTCGGGTTTCTAGAATGACCAAGTCTAATGCGCTTTGCAGCGATGGGCGTGTCTGTGTCTGTAGCTGTGAAGAGACGGGCTACGCTGTAGCAATGCAAAGGCTTACTTAGAATAAGAGAAGGACGACGTTGTGCGGGTAAATACGGGTAGTAAATAAAAGTTTGTGCAAATCAACATGTAAGACTTACTAGCATAGTGCATTTGTGCATGTAAAGGGTTGGGGGTATGACCATACCAGTACTTGTACATATGGTATACTTGGTTGTATGATAGTATGAATTAACCCTTGTCGCAGAATCTGTACCATGTACTCGGGTGAGATCTAACCCTGAAGTGTATGACCCACTTTTAAGGTGTATTAGGACAAGTTACAGCTGTCTGCGCAGGAAGAAACAAGACGACTGTTAACAGATTCAATCATCACCACATACATACATACCAAAAATCAATCCATTTCTCTCCATTGCCTGCCAATTGGCTGCTATCTCTTGTTTTCTAACCCTAATTCCACTCGAGGCCTGCAATGGACGAAAAGCAAAGAGCCGAAAAACTGGCAGCAGCGCGCAAGAAGGTATTATCGCTTGTTGTTTTGTTTACTGGGTTTATATGACCAAGAGAGATGCATCCGTCCACTGACAAGATGGTTGAATTGTACAGGCGCAACAGCTGAAAAAGGCCAAGAAGGAGAAGAAGGAAAAGGAAGACTCCGAAAAGAAAGAACCCGAAAAGACAGACGCCGCCGACACGCTGGAGAAGGGCACGGAAGAACCCAACGACGCTGGCCCCTCTACACCCACCGAAGATCCCGCGCTGTCTTCCTCCTCGCCGCCGCCGCCGACCGACGATGCCGAGCCGCCCAAGCCCGAAGCCCTCGACACTGCCGCCGCGGCTTCAGCTAGCGCCGCTGCCGGAGACGCGGCCATTCTCTCGCCGACGACCGATGCGCCTGCGTCGTCTCTGGCCGAACAGTCAAAGCTGCGCTCGACTAGCTTTCGGCGTGGCTCTGTGACGTCGCCGCTTTCGCCCGGCGCGGACGGCGAGACGGCGGCCGATATCTATAGAAAACAGGCAGCGCGCATCGAGGAGCTTGAACGCGAGAATAAGAAGCTTGCAAAGGAGGCTGGCGAGGCGGAGAAGCGCTGGAAAAAGGCCGAGGAAGAGGTGCAGGATTTGAGAGAAGCAGAGGACAAGAAGGGCGATGCTGAGGGTGTGGAGAAATTGGTAAGCCTTGGGTTCTTTTGCTTTGGCAACTATCTACAGACATGCGACTAACCCACTCTACAGAAACAAGAGAACGAAGGCCTCCAGCGCCAAATTAAACAACTCCAGTCCCAAGTCTCCCGTCGCCACGGCTCCTCTACATCCATTTCACTCTCCGGTCCGCCATCCGCCGTACTGCAGGAACAACTCGCGTCCAAGACTGCCACCATTGAATCCATGGAGGTCGAACTGTCCAACCTGCGCGCCCAGATTGAGCGCATGGCGGCGGGCACCTCTGAGAAAGAGCAAATTTCCGCTCTCGAGGAAAAGCTTGCGCGCGCCGAAAAAGCTGCTTCTAGTGCGCAGGCGGAACTGGCCGACCTGAAGAAGAATCTTGACCGCACGGCCGAAAAAGCCGTCCGCGAGGGCTCTGAGCGCATCAGTGCCGAGACCAAGATTCGTGCCATTGAGACGCAGCTTGCCGACGAACTCGCCGCCAGACTCGAGGCTGAAAAACGCGCCGACGCCCTTGACAAGAAAATCGTCGCCCTGACCACTCTCCACAAGGAAAACGACGCCCGCTCGCAGGCCCTGCGCAAGGAAAAGGACGCGGCCGATGCCGCCCTGCGCGACACGCGCGCCAAGCTGGAGCGCGCCGAGGCAGACGCCGCGCGGCTCAAAGCACGCAAGTCGGCGGATGGCGGCGGCGGCCTGGACGACGACGGCGTCGACGAGCTGGAAGACGAGGAGCGCCAGCGGCTTGAGCGCAAGGTGCGCGACATGGAAGCCGAGATCTCGGAGCTGCGCCGCGGCATCTGGCGCGACCGGCGCAAGAGCATGGGCGGCAGCGCCGGCGCACCTGCCGGGTTCCATGACGTCGACTTGTCGGGCGGCCACATGCACCATGGCTTTGGACATGCGCGCAAGCTGACGGGCCAGTCGGGCGGCGGGCTGGGCGGGCTGTTGAGCACGGGCCTGAACGTGTTGGCGGGCGGGGCGGAAAAGGGAGACGACGAGGATTCGTTTTTGTCGGACGACGACGAGGCGGGCATGTTTGATGAGGATGCGTTCCGGCGGGCGCAGGCCGAGGAGGCAGCGGCGCGACTGGAGAGGGTAAAGGAGGTCAAGCGAGGGCTGAAGGCGTGGGAGGGGTGGAGACTGGACTTGGTGGATGTGCGGAAGGGAGTTGTTGGGTTTGGCGACGTGTTTGAGGTGTAGTTTTACCACAGTTCTTTATGTTTTCTTGGCGGCCTATGTATATGCTCTATCAGCTGCGATAGTCGGTAGATGGAGTGGCAAAACGCAAAACTCGGGTGATACAAGTGGTACATACATGAACTCATGACATCCAAGGTCGCGAGTTCGATTCACACACGGAGCATCCGTTTTTACTGACACGGGATATTCTTTTTATATGCATTTCACGAATAACGACAGAAGAACAGAGAATACATATAAAAATACATTTTGTTTCTCAACAGAAGACAAGATAAATCCATCCAGAGTAGAGCGTAGACAGGACAATAAAGAGTAGGGAATGTTGGTTCCCACCTCTATACAGCCGTTGTCGTAACAAGGGAGAGGAGAACACGTGACTAAGAAGCCGGGGGGGTTATATGTTTCTTCATACAGGAAGGATAAAAAAAAGGAAACTAGGTAAAAACGACACGGGAAAGAAGGCCAAGAAAGGTTTGTACAAAGAAAAGAAGTCATAAAGGGAAACTGCAACCGACAAGAATACAGAACAACAGGAAGTGCGGATGTGTGGAAAAGGGAAAGAACAAGCGAGTCTGGGGCAGACAGAGGAGAAACAAGACTAGAGAGAGAGAGAGAGAGAGAGAGAGAGAGAGAGTGTGTGTGTGTGTGTGCGTGCAGAGGAGGAGAGAAAAAAACTACACAGGTTTTACCTCAGCAACGAAGGGAAACAACAAAGTCATGTTTTGTAGTTCGTCTTTGTCACTCCCCCCATGAAATAGAGAAAGAAAGAGGGAGAGAGATAGAGAGATAGACAGAGGGAAAAAAAAGAAATAAATAATAAACAAAACTCTGCCATTTTCGCACTTCCCCTCCTCCTCCTCTTCCTCTTATATGAAAACATACAAACATTCTATTTCAACGAGGCCCCGGCTCCAGGGTTCATCATGGCCAGCTTGGCTGCCAGCTCAGGGTACTTTTCCTGTACCTCAAGCTGCGTCGCCGTAGCCTCGGCATACGACAGGGCATTAACCACTTCGCCTTCGGTACGGCCAATTTCGGCGGCGCGGCGGAAGTACTTGAGCGCTTCGACCGTCTTGCCCTGCTGCAGCAGGAGTTGGGCCATGGTGGCCACGGCAATGTCGCATTCAGGGTCGACTACAGGCGGTGGTTAGCTCAATCCAGTCGTCATTATGAGGAAAAAAAAGAAACTCACTGATTAAAGCCTTCTGGCACAGAGCCTCGGCCTCGGCAAAGTCTTGCTTCCACTGGAAAATCGCCAGTGCCTTGTTGATCAGCGGCAGCACATTCATCGACATGGGCGACGCCGACTTCTCCATCTTGATGGCCTCATCAAACTTCTCAATGGCCTCGTTGAAATTGCTCTGATCCAGCAGCAGCTCGCCGTAGTAGTTGTAAATGTCGGGCACGTTGGGGAAGTTCTTGACGCAGCGGCGGAATGTGGCCATTGACGAAGCCACAGAGCCCATCTTGTACTGCGTCACACCCAGCTGGATGTGCGAAAAGATAAAGTCACGGTCCATGTCGATGCTCTTCTGGTAGTCCTTGGCCGCCTCGTTGAACTCCGACTTTATGAAGTGCAACTGAGCGCGGTGGTAGTAGACATCGGGGTCATTAGGGTCCTTGGCGGCGACGGTCTCGAAGTCGGCAGTAGCTTCTTCCGGGCGGCCTGCATATTTTGTTAGCTTTTTTATACGAAAAAGAAGAGAGAAGAAGGAAAAAAAAAACTCAAAAAAACTCAAAAAACTCACCCAGCTCAAGGTTCATGCTCGCCCGCTTAATGTAGCTCTGCGTCATCGAACCATCCAAATCGATACTCTTGGTAATGTCCTCCATGGCCTCCTCGTGCTTGCCCACCAGACATCTAAAGGTACCGCGCATGTTGTACGCCAGTGCCTCGTACTCGCCCAAATCACCCAGCTGCAGCGCCTTTTCAAACGCCTGTCTGGCCTCCTCGTAGCCCTCCGACGTGCCCTTTTCCTGCGCCTGCAGACCGCGCTGCAGCTGGCCCTTGCCCGTGTCCTCGGACAGCTCGACCGAGTCCTCCAGGCCGGCCGGGCGCGGCTTGGCGCGGAAGCTCTGCAGGTAGTTGCGCACAAAGGTGTGCGATGGCAGCCGCTCGGGACGCGCGCTAAACATCTCCTTGGCCTTGTCCTCGGCCACACGGCGCAGCAGGCGCTCAACAGCCTCGGCATTGGCCTGGCTGCGGAAGTTGTCAATGATGCATGACGTGGTGTAGTCCAGAAGAGCCTCGCGGTACTGCCCCGTCTTATCGTAGGCATGGGCGCGGCGGTTCAGGGCCTTGACATACTGCGAGTCAATGGCAATTGCGGCGGTGGTATCGGCAATCACCTTTTCCCACTCGTTCAAGGCGCTGTAGCATGCGGCACGGTTGCTGTAGTAGATGGCATCGTTGGAATTGCAAAGAATAGCCTTGGTGTACAGGTCAATGGCGCGCGCGTAGCTCTTTTCGCCGTACGCCTTGTTGCCGGCCTTTTTGAGGCGATCGGCGTAGTCCTTGCGCGTAGACGTCGAAAGGGCCGCCACGGAGGCTTCGGTAATTTCGGGCAGGTCGTCGTCGGCAGAGGCCACCGAAGCAGCAGCAGGCGCGGCGGCCGAGGCGGAGGAAGATGCTGAGCGGGCCTTGGAGCTATCGGCAGCCGACTTTTCGGCCTTGGCGGCATCGCGGAGGCGCTTGCGGTCCTTCTTGGAAAGCTTGGCGGGTTTCTAGAGAGAGAGAAACAAAGAGAGGGCAAAGGTCAGCAGGAAGTCTAGATTGGGCATAGCATTGGTAATGACAGCAACTGGAGGAGAAAAACGGGCAAAAGAGCAAGTGCAACATACAGGATCGCTTGTGCTGTTGTAGTAGACAATGCCGGCACCTGTCACCACCACCACCACTCCGGCTATGGTGTAGACGGCGACCTTGTTCTCCGACACCCATGACGATATCCGGTCCCAGATGGACGGGGCCTGCGAAGCGGGAATAGACAGAACCGGCCGAAGCGGCGGAGCCGAAGATGGCGACGGCAGGGACATGATGTGCGGAATGGGAGATCGGAAGATCGGCAGAGACACAGAGAGAGAGAGCCTTGATATCAAGGGTATAAAAGCGAGGACAAACTCTCTCTTTTATGTGATACTTCTTTTCTTGGTCTTATGTTCCTGGAACGTTGGGCGAGAAGTCTCAAACGACAGACACAGAGAAAAAGAGAAAATGGAATTTTTATGCAAGTAAAAAGGCAGGGAATAAAAAAAATTGACGACCTTCTTATTAGGACCCGAGCAAGGCTGATGGGAAAACAGAGAGCTGGAGAAAGAGGCCTTTAGAGAGGCAGCGGCAAATATCTTCTTGGCAGAAACAGCCGGAGCAAAAGGAGTTTTGCAAGATCGGGAGGATAGGAAAGAATCAAGCCCAAAAGGGATCGAGAAGGGGAGGATTGATTCGGCGTCTAAGACGTGACAAAGAGGCAAAGACGAGAAGAAGAAGACAAGCAATTTGCGGTACTATGTGTGTATGTACATACTGTACCATGCATATTTTGTTTTTCTGCTACATACGTACATACCAGTACATAATAGCAAGTAATTTTTTTTTTCTTTACTAAGACACAGGGACTAAAATGGGGAGGGATGAAAAATAACAAATTAGGAAACTCTTGGGCCATATGTATTAAGACATGCGGGCCGCAAAATTTGATGGGGAAAATTGATCTCGTGCCCGCAAGAGTGGAGCCAAAGCCGCAGTTGAAGCGCCACGCCTCCACTTCTTGTTGCATGTACGTATTTGCGTGTACCTAAAGTACATACAAGTATGTACATGCGTATGTATACCTGTATGTACTTGGTATGTTTCTTTTTCTCTATTTTTTGCTGTGCGACAAATTCTCTGAAGCAAACACAAGCAGCAGAATTGAGTTATGTAGTACATTGCATACCAGTACAAGCCGAGTAAATCCGCAAGCAAAAGCTGCACGGACGATCCAGGCAACATGAGAAAAAAAACGACCAGAAGCTTCCTTTGCTACCCTGGGGCGGCTTAAAAAAGCAGAGACCCAGTTTAACGAGGGTAACCCAAGCAAGGGTTAAGGAAGCTTTGCTGCTGATTAATGAAGATTGAAGAAAGGAAACCCCTCCTTTTTTTTTTTTTTTTTTTTTAAAAAAAAAAAAAAACCTCTTGATCAGCAGATGGCTTCTGTCCAACAATCCAATTCAAAGTCATGCGTACACTATAACAGATAAAAGTACATACAGTGCGACATATACCAACGCGCAAACCCTGCTTCTAACCCCTCATTCAACGGGCCCTGTGGCGTCTGCTCTGTTGCAGCCATTTTTGCTATGACCGATGGCCCGGCCTCGCGGTAAGAACGACTTGCGTAGTCGCAGTGAACGTTGTATCAGGTCTTTCCGGAAGATCTACCCCGTTGAAACCGTTGTGGTTTTATTGCACAATTTCTTTTGTTTAAGTACATACTGCGTACATGTCAATGATGTGCATCGCCATGATGTCATTTTAACTATGTAGTCTATAAACCGTAACCGCCGTCATCATTCGCCGCTTTAGCTCTCAAGCTCCATGCACGAGTCATATGCCCGAAGTCAGTATCTAGTAAGATGCGAAATGACGCGGTTCTCGCTCTGCTGGATTTACTGCCTAATGGAGCCTCGCATGCTTATACCGGGGCCTGACATGCAAGCTTGCAGGCGAGTTATGACAAGGACTTTGCTGCAGAGTACAGGTTTGGATGTCATAACTTCCCAATTCAGCATAACCCACGCCCTTTCTTGACTTATACAGGGAGAGACGTAAATGTGAATCACCGCCTCAGTCCTCTCTATTTATCTCATTCAAGTCATCCACATATATATATATGTTTCCCTGATTTTTCATTTCCTCCCCTTTCACAGTTCATTCTCATAGTCGTCCTTGTCTTCATTCTCATCTTCATCCCCGCAAGTACATTGAAAATGGAAGATTTCAACCTCTTCACCTCCCTCCGCTACGACCCCCTCCTCCAATCTGCCTTTCACAACCCCTCCTTCCCGCACTCGGCTTACAATCATTCCTACCGCTCGCCCTTTTACATGCTCGACTTCCATCGTGACCGCATCCTCCGCGCCGCTCACCACTGGTCCTGGGCCCCCGCCATCGCCCTCCTCTCCGGCCCCACCGGCCTCGCCGCCCTCTCCTCCTTCATCCTCGCCGACATCCACGCCGCCGCCAAAGACCACCAGCCGCAGGCCGTCCGCCTGATCGTCGCCCCCGACGGCTCATTGTCCACTGTTCTGCGCGATGTCCCGCCCGCCGCCCTCGAGGACCTGTACCCACGCATCCCCGCCGCTCCCCCGCCGTCCGCCGCCCCGTCGCGCTGCTGGACCGCCTTTGTCGATTCTGAAATCACCCCCGACACGCCCTTTACCCACTACAAGACAACCAAGCGCGACATGTACAACGCCGCGCGGGAACGCCGCGCGCTTGTGATTGGCGACGACCGCGAGGTGTTGCTGGTCAACCCTCGCGGCGAAATCATGGAGGGGAGCACAACTACGCCGTTTTTCTGGCGTGGCGACAAGTGGGTGACGCCGCCAATTCCGTCAGAGTATGGCGGTGGCAAGGGGTCTGGGGGCCAGGACGGTACGTCTCGTCGTTGGGCTCTGGAGTAGTAAGTTCATCTTATATCCAACGGCTTTGCTCCATTCCAGGGTTACCTATGCTAACCCTAACTTTCCCATGATAGTGGATTTGCGGTAGAGGAGATTGTTCCTGCCGATTCCATTACAGATGGCGAGGTGATTTGGCTGAGCAATGGCGTCAGAGGCTTTTTCCAAGCCAAGATTAAAAGGTCTGACTAAAGTTACTGCGACTCAAAGCAGTAAACTATGTATGCATGTACATGAGTACTACAGAGAAAACAAATCTACTAAAAACCAAAAGAAATTGCACATACATACCAAATTAATATTGCACACACCACAATAACTTGGGAATGGGAATTAGCTCATATGATTGATGGTTTTACAAAGGCTTTGAAAGCCAACCCCGAAACAGCCGTGAAGCACTCTAGTTTATCCAAACACGGTACAGATTGACTGGCTGCTTCGAGGGGATACTGGCTGGGGCATCGGGGCCACAAAGAGAAAAGAGGAGATGTTGACTTTTTTTGGTGTGTAAGCTGTGTTGGCCAGGTCTCTCTTCTTTCCATAAAATACAGACGGCGACGTCAGGAGGAAAACGCTCTAAGCCAGATACGAAGAAAGAAGAGAATTGGGGAGGTGAGACGAGATGAAGAACGGCAGCGCGAGGAAGCAAAAGGACGAACAACAAAAAAAAACAGAAATGGTTGGTGATTGGTATCCGCAGAAAAACAAAGAGGAAAAAGAAACCGACAGAAAGAAGAAAGAAAAGAAAAGTCCCATGCAAGTTCCCGGTGAAGCGCCCGTCTTCTCCAAAGCAGCCCAGCTATATAGAATACGTGAAAGTTGAGATGAAGATCAGTGAAAGGTAATAAAGCAAAGAATGAAAAAGCAATAAGAAACACAAAGTTAAGCCCGTCCGTACCGTACACTAGATAGCAAATGAAATAAGGCAAAGAACAAAAAGAAACTTGAAGCGCAAGTCGAGTTAATAGAAACATAAAAATACATGTCGATAGAGGTTGTCGACGGAAGCAAGAGTTGAGTAGTTTGTACGTGTTGGCTCATGGAGGCCAATAATGAAAAAAATGGAGGGTGAGAAGAGTTTGAGAGGTGTGGATAGAGGAAGAAGAGAAGCAGTAAAACAGAATCTGGTGCTGATGCTCGTTGGATGTTTGGCGACTTGAGATGGTGAGAGAGGAAAGAAGAAAAAAAACTTCTAGGACGTCGAGATCGACAGACCAGAACGGAGAGGTAGAGTAAGAAACCGCCGTAGACCAGAGACTACAAGAGCGACGTCCGCGGGGAACTCAAATTGGCATTGTTCAACCGCAACGCCCCTTGAAGCTCCGTAATCTGAGCCATCATCGTCAACTGCTCCTGCTGGAACTGCGCGCGCAGCTCTTGGTTCTCTTGGTGCAGCCGCTTAATCTGCTCGCGCAGCTCCTGCACCTCGTCTGGGTATCCGTCGCTAGGTGCCGCCCGCTTACGCAATGCTGGCAGCTCGCCCAGACCTTTTTCGCTCTCGTCGCTAAGTGAGTGCACCTCGTCCGGTGGCGATGCGATGCCAGACGTATCAGACGTGTGCACGCGACGCAGATGCTCGTTAAGATTTTCTTGCCGCGAAAAGCCCTTGCCAGTGTGGCGCTTGCATGATAAATGCGGGCAATTAACAGTCTTCTTGGGACCGCCGTGCTTGCCGTGGACTTCACGTTGGTGGCGGAGCAGACCACCCGAGTACGTAAAACCAGGAAGCTTTTCGCAGCCAGATTGGTCACAGCGGTAAGGGCGTTCATGTTTGTCCATGTGCTTGCTAAGAAGTTGGCGTGTTAGTTGAAATTCTTGCCGAGTTCCCAAACGAGACATAGATATATATCTTACTTCCATTCGCACCTTCTGTTGAAAGCACGGTGTGCGTCGGAACAATCAGCGAACGTGCAATGGTATTTTCCATCACTTTGCTTATGGATTTCCCGCTCAGGCTTGGTGATGGGGCGAGTACGTGCTTTTGGTTGACTTGGACTCTGCGTCTGGCTTTGCGAAGAAACCGTGGTGTCTTGAGCTGGTAATGACGTCGAATTGAGGACAGCATCCTCTTCAACCATTGGCACGGTGTTGACGACATCAGATGTGACATTTACAGTCGTAGTATCCATGGCGGCTCCCAAGTCAACCGAAGCCCCGTGGACATTTACATCTACGTCAACTTCGGGACTATCGGCATGCGCCTCGGGGCTCTTAAGGTCCGTTAGATGCAGCTCCGTGTGCTCGGCCAATGCCGGCATTGCGTGTAATGAGCTTGACAAGCCCGGAATTGGTGCCGTAGATAAGTCAAGATGGGCATGTTCAGCCATTGAGGCGGCAATTGTGATCGCTTCTTCGGCGGCCATGAGGTTGCGCTCATGCTCCTCCCGCTCCAACAAACGGTGGTCTTCTGCCGAAAGCAACGACTGTGACGCCGCGGAAACAGAAACATTAAATGAACTCAGGTCGGGAACAGAGTCACTGCCATATGGGTCAGGCATACCAGCAGACGGGTCGCCGTCAGTCATTGAAGTATATGAGCCATCGTGCATAAACTGGCGAGCCTCATAAGTTACGGGCATCATTGAGGCAAAAACATCGGTGTCCGGCTCGGTGTCCGTAGAGAAGGGGTTTGAGTGATGATGCATCTTTGGCGGCGAAGCAACCGGCGAGAGACGCGTGTGATCATGTCCGGGATCGTGGCAAAGTTGGTTACTGTGGTGGTGAGCGGCAACAGCAAGAGGAAGCTGTTGGTGTTGCTGGTGCAAGTGTTGATGCAAAGAGACAGCCGAGCCAACAGGCGACGGCGTCGAAAGGAGCGGGTGGTCAGCGGTGGCTGCCGTGGTTACGATGAGGTCCACCGAAGAGGGTGGTTCTTGTTTAAGAAACCTCAGCGAAGAGGCTACGGTATGGTCGGGAGAAGATCCGGGGCCACAGGGAGGAGGCCGGTCGTCAGGATTAAGCCGTGGAGAAAGAGAAAAATCCACGCTGAATATATTCGGCGCTCATATGCAGGGCGCCGCGGAGCTGCTCAGAGACAGAGAAGAGGGAGAGAGAAAAAAAAAGATTTGTTGCTAAAAAAGAAACGATATAAAACTTTTAGAGAAAGGAAACAATGGAAGAAAGCAAGGTGCGATGGGCCAAAAACAGGGAAAAGAAAAAAAATGCACAGGCACAGCAGAAAGAAGCAAGTGAAATAGCGATTTGAGCTGAATGAATGAATGACGTTGTGATCTCGAAATTATGAACAAAAACCAAGAGAGATTCAAAATTGTGAACATTGCGATTGGAAAACAAAGAGAAGTTGGCCTTTACCCGACTTTCAGCCGGTAATCGGGATAGTGGATCTGTTAGATGACTCAGCATACAGGAGCAAAAAGATTAGGGTTTTGGGGGGGAATCGGTGTTTTCTAGTGGAACCCTTTGGCGGGTTGCTGTGCAAGCCCTTTGTGCGGTCAATTCGGGCCGTTGACAGTTGACGCACAGTCCTGTGTAAACTCCGCCATTTTGTCGGCGATTTGGGTTATGCTCGTCGGCGGTGAGCACACTACTCTGTACGTATGTATATATTTTTTTAACTTCCTGACTCAACTCTGTTTTATTCCCCAATTGAAAATTTTCCTTCCTCGTGACCGCAAAATTGATTTCCCGTTGTATTACATACATATTATTTGCTGGTACATATAAATTTTGACGTCATATGCGCTTTTATTGGCGATGGTTCAATTAAGAGTTCACGGTAAGGGAATATCATATGCAGTCAATTTATATTATTCAGGTACATACATACACACATACAAGTACACACATACTACATATGGAAATACACAGTAAGTGAGTGTTAGTATTTATTATCCTGTCTACGCGTAGCTTTAGTCTACATACGACAACTTTTCTACGTTCCTAACAAAAACAACAAAAGTGTAATGACAACATAACGTGCCCAGTATGAGGCTGTCATTCACTGATGTAAAAGTAGAAATAAACACAGCCTTCCAATATGACTCGTAGCACCAATCCCAAAAGCAGAAAAGACTAACACGAAACAAGCAAAGGAAACAAATATGGGGAAGAGAGAAAGATAACCAGGATCCGGACTCGTCTTTGGCTTGTGCATCTTGGTTCTGCGCTTTGCGGCGGGTCATGGGCAACAGCGGAGGGGACTTGGCGACCTTCTTCGCCAGAAAGATTATCTTCACCACGGGGGATGTGCCTGAGCTGCAGAGAGGGCAGGTAAGGACCGCGTCCTCGTGGCCAAAACGAGTGTGAAAGTCACCATATCCAGAGAGAGCAGTAAGGACTACTCTCGCATGGTTCCTACGTTACCCAGGAGACTCTTCCAAACCTTCTTGGG
The DNA here is from genome assembly GCA_036034705.1 of Thielaviopsis punctulata. Taxonomy (NCBI): domain Eukaryota; kingdom Fungi; phylum Ascomycota; class Sordariomycetes; order Microascales; family Ceratocystidaceae; genus Thielaviopsis; species Thielaviopsis punctulata. The sequence goes on along the minus strand of CM069900.1, from coordinate 630,167 downwards.
CGGCAAGCTCGTTACCGTCAATATTGGCATTCCCAGGGACCCCTCTCAAAAGGAAGACGGCTATTGATACCTGGATTCTCAAAGTGAGTCCAAGTCGTTTATTGAGATACATATGTAGCCATGTACATAATATATGTGAGTGAGAAGTATCCAAAAACACTCTCGAAATAAGATTCAGGAAGTGTAGGAATATATGTTCACAGCCAATGCTATATGACGTAAAACGATCACTTGATTTGACCAAAGTCGAAAAACATAAATTGCTTGGCTTTCATTCTATATGTTGAGTTGAGTTGAAGTCTTTATTATCCTGTCTACTCGTAGCCTTATGCTACATACGACAGCTTTTCTACCTAAAACTAA
>CM069900.1:609242-624412 GCA_036034705.1 Thielaviopsis punctulata | reverse complement strand
TTTTTTTTTTTTTTTTTCGTTGTGAAAGCTACCAGCTGGACTTTGTGAGAGCAACGAACGCCCCGCCATTGAGCACTGCATCTCGTTTGCTTGCCAGCCAGTTTTGCTCTGGCTTGGTTTCTAGAGATTCCAAGAAAATGGCACAGTTGCTTGAACAGTCACTGTGGCGTCTCTCTCTCCCTCGTCACCAACTTACATCAAAAAGGACCTCATGATATAAAAACCCCGTCAAACCTCTTTCTTTTTGATTTCGTTTCTCTTTCCTCACCCACCGCGGCTCTTGCGCTTTGGCTTTCCCTCTCTCTCCCCCTCTCTCTCCCCCTTCTGCAAAAGAGAAGAAAAACAAACGCTCTAGTGTTGTTTTCTCTGCACTTGGTTCTCTTGCCTTTCTTTTTCCCCCTTTGTACTTGAGACTTGTTTCCCTTGAAGTTTCCTCTTTTTTTGTTTTTCTGTGCTGGCTTTTCCCAAAATGAAGTTCTCTCTGGCTGCTCTCGGCCTGGTTTCGGCTGTGAATGCCGGATCCTGGGGCCACGACGGCAGCGGCAATCACGGCGGTGGTTATGGAGGAGGAAAAGGCGGTGGTGGAGATTATGGCAGTGGCTGGGGTGCTGGAACGACCGGCGTGGTCACGGCCACTACCTATGAAACCACCACTGTGTGTCCCGTCACCAAGACCCTGACGCATGGCGGCGAGTAAGTAGTCTCTGATGCAACCCCCGGTGCGTTGAGTAGAACTGGAACTAACCTGCATAGGACTCTGACGTACACCACTCTGACTACGTCTACTGTCACAGTTACCGAGGACTGTGGCGGCGAGTGTGCTGGAGAGACGGTCTTTGTTACTGGTCCAGCTACCACGGTTGGCACTACCACCGAGGTCGACGTGACCTACGTAAGACTTCACCGCTTCACCTAGCGAGAAGTAAAAGAGAACAAAAAGCTAATCTGAATAGACTACCATCTGCCCATATACCGAGACCATCACCGTCGGCGGCTCCACCCTGACCACCACGTACACCACCACTTCTGCCGTGACCACAAAGGTCCCCACCGTCATCTACCTGACCACCACCCTGCCCGACGTGACTGCTACTGCCAGCGCTGTCGAACTGACCACCTACACCAAGGAAATTCCCATAACCGAGACTAAGCTGGTCAACGGCTCCACCGTCACTGCCACCTACACCCAGACCTCGACCATTGTCACCCAGGTCCCTATCACGCACCTGGTCACCAGCACGGGGCCGGCCGTGACCGCCGGTGTTACCGAGTGGGAGGTTGTCACGTCGACGGCCGAGATCCCCGTGACCGAGACGACAACACTCAATGGAGAAACTGATTTTGTCACCTACACGGCCTACAAGACGTTTGTCACCAGCATCCCTGTGACCCACACCGTCACCAGGCCCGGGCCGGATGTGACCAGCGGAGTCACCGAGTGGGCTGTCGTGACATCCACTGCCGAAGTTCCCGTGACCACGACTCAGCATGTCAATGGAGAGACTGTGGTCATAACCTACACCGACACCAAGACGTTTGTCACTAGCATCCCTGTGACTGAGACTGTGACGAACAAGGGCCCGGACGTCACTAGCGGCGTGACTGAGTGGGCTGTGATCACATCGACTGCCAAAGTGCCGTACACTACCACCGAGTTCCTGAACGGCGAGACTGTGGTCGTTACGCACACAGACTTCAAGACGTTTGTGACCACGGTGCCCGTGACGCAGACGGTGACGGCGCAGGGCCCTGATGTCACCAGCGGTGTGACCGAGTGGCAGGTCGTCACGTCCACGGCAATTCTGCCATTCACCAAGACCACCACGCTCAACGGCGAGACCATCTTTGTCACATACACGGCCTACAAGACATTTGTCACCACTGTTCCCGTAACGCAGACTGTGACCGCCCAGGGTTCCGATGTCACCCAAGGAATCACCAAATGGGCCAAGGTCACCTCGACTGCCACGCTGCCCTTCACCGAAACCACAACACTAAACGGTGAGACTGTGTATGTGACGTACACAGCCTACAAGACCTTTGTGACCACTGTGCCAGTGACTGAGACGGTGACTGCCACGGCGCCCGATGTCACGCACAGCGTCAGTCAGTGGCAGACCATCTACGAGACCAAGACCATCCCAGTGCTCTCGACTACTGTGGTCAACGGCGAGACCATCACGCAGACCTTTACTGGCTACACTACTGCCTTCACGGTAGTGCCTGTCACTGAGATTGTGACTTCCCACGGTCCGGATGTGACGCAGCGAGTGAGCAAGTTTGAGACCGTCTATGAGACGAAGCAGGTCACTACCCTGTCGACAGAGGTGGTTAACGGCGAGACTGTGACCAAGACCTTTACTGGCTACACCACTGACTTTACGGTTGTCCCAGTGACCCACATCATCACCTCAGAGTTGCCCGATGTGACCCAGAGTGTAAGCCAGTTCGAGACGGTGTACGAGACCAAGCAAGTCACCGCTCTGTCAACCGTCATTGTCAACGGTGAGACTGTGACCAAGACTTTTACCGGCTACACCACTGACTTTACGGTTGTCCCGGTAACTAAGATTGTCACCTCGGAACTTCCCGATGTCACCAAGGGCGTCACGCACTTTGACACCATCTATGCCACCAAGACCATCCCGGTGACTGAGACCACGGTGATCAACGGCGAGACCATCTGCCAGACCTTTACCAGCCTGGTGACTGAGGTGACCACTGTCCCTGTTGTCACTGTGGTTACCTCTGAGAAGCCCGATGTTTTCACTGGCATCACCCACTACGACACTGTGTACCTGACCAAGCCTGTGCCGACCACCTCCTGGACCGTGATCAATGGCGAGACCATCTACACCACCTTCACGCAGGTGGTGACTGTGGAAACTGCCGTACCGACTGTCATTGTGCACACGTCTGAGCAGCCTGATGTCGTGCACACGGCCGAGGAGACGCACTACACCACTATTGCCAGCGCCTATACTATCACGCAGACCACCATTGAGGCCGGCGAGACCAAGACCAAGACACTGACGTCGTTTGCCACTGTGGTGACCAGCATTGCCACAGCTGTGACTGTGACCGAGGAGGGACCCGATGTCACCCACACGGCCGACGTGGTCGAGACCAGCTTCCTGACTGAGCTGCACTCGGTGACCAAGACGGCCTGGAGCCCCGGTGAGACACTGACTGTGACCAACACCAACCTGGAGACTGCCACGACCATGGTTCCAACCACGTACTTTGAGACCGTCACGCTTGGTACTACAGTGACGGTGGAAACCGACATCTTCACCACCACGACGCAGGAAGTGGCCACAACCACCACTGTGCTCAACAGTACCACGCTGACGTTGTACGAGTCCAAGATCAAGACGTTCACCCTGAGCAAGTCGCAGACGTACACGACCGTGGTACCCACCACGCTGACCGAGACCGTTTGCGTGACTGAGACTACCAGCGTGCCCGGCGGCGTCAGCACGGGCACCAAGACGGCGCCGCCGGCCGTGGTCACTGTGTACACAACCAAGTGGCAGAGCATTCCCGGCCACGGCTGGTCCGAGTACATGACGGTGACGCCCAGCACGCTGTCGACTACGGTGACGGTGACGAGCAAGTCGTCGTGGAGCATTCCGACATACGAGACGACGGTGCCGCCGGCCACGACCAAGACCAAGACGCCTCCTGCCGAGACTTATACTCCTCCTGCCGAGACCGCCACGCCCCCCGCCGAGTCGTCATCCACCTTTTCCTGGCCCAGCTACGGCGCCGAGCCCACCGCATGGGGTCCGTACGCCCGCGCCCTCGTGCAGCGCGCGTCGTCTGCGTCGTCCGCGGCGCCGTCGGGCACCAGCTCCGCGTCACCGAGCTCATCATCGGGCGTTGTTGTTTCTGGATCGTCCGCGGCTTTTGCTGCGGCGCCGTCGACGATGGTTCTGATGGCTTTGGCCGGTATGCTGGGTGTTTTCCTGGCTTGATGGGCTTGTTTTTTTTTTCTCTTGGGGAACAAATGGTACAGGAGGAAAAGAAAACCCCCTTGTTCTGTGGATTAGGGTTTTCTGCCTTCCTCTTGATCAAATCTGCTCTTTTTCTTTTTCTTCGTATATTTTTTCGTGCTTGCTCGTTTGTTTGTTTGTTTGCTAACCCCCCCCCCCCCCCCCCCCCCCAATTTCACTATTTTGCACCCTCTTCTTGATGATTTTGCACACTTCTCCTTGATGATGTTTCTCAGCCAGTCATGACACTTCACGCCCGTTTACTTTTCTTGACTATCCTTAATGTTGTTTTCTTCTGTCTTCTCTCGTTTGCTGTGTATCACAAAACCACAATATAATCTCCCGCTTTCAATCTCAGCTCCTCTCTTATTGTAGTAGTACATACTGGTTTCTGTGGTGGTCGTAACTTGTTCTATTCGTAATCAGCTTGACTTGCAAGCCGTTCATGTTCATTCATTGATATCAAAATGCAATATGCCTACTCACCGTCTGCTTTGACGGGTGGTTCTAGATGTTGTTAAAGTACACGCCTCACGGCCTTCCAACCCCTCATCTCTTCTTCTCCAGACCCTAACATCTCGGTCTGCTTACTTGGACAGAATCTTGTTCAGCTCAGCAATGACAGCGTCACCCATGGCAACCGTCGACGCAGAACCGCCCAGATCCTTGGTGCGCACGCCGCTGTCAAGGGCATTCTTGACAGCCTCCTCAATGGCCGTCGCCTCCTCAGCCAGGTTCAGCGAGAAGCGCAGCATCATGGCGACCGACAGAATGGTACCAATAGGGTTAACAATACCCTTACCCGAGATGTCGGGGGCAGAACCTGGTACATGTTGAGTTAGCATCTGCCGACAAGTCTAGTATATCCAAGGAAAGGAATAAGTACCGTGAATGGGCTCGTAAATGCCGTTGCACTTGCTCTTGCCATCCGGAATGCCGCTCAGACTGGCACTGGGCAGCAGACCAATCGAGCCAGGAATCACGCTGGCCTCATCCGAGATAATGTCACCAAACAGGTTGCTGGTAACCACAACACCGTTCAGGCCACGCGGGTTCTTGACCAGGATCATGGCAGCGCTGTCAATCAGCTGGTGCTGCAGCTGCAGGGTGGGGAACTCCTTCTCAAACACCTCAGTGATAACCTTGCGCCATAGACGCGACGTGGCTAGCACATTCGCCTTGTCCAGCGACCAGACAGTCTTGTCGCCACGGCGCAGAGCCAGGAATCCAGCCAGGCGGGCAATGCGCTCAATTTCGGCGCGCGAGTAGGGCTCCGTGTCCATGGCGTAGCCGGAGCCGTTGTCCTCGGTACGCTCGCCAAAGTAGATGCCGCCCGTCAGCTCGCGCACAATCAGCATGTCGGTGCCGCGGCATACGTCGGCCTTGAGCGGCGAAAAGTCCACCAGCGACTCGGAAGCAAAGCTGCACGGCCGCAGGTTGCCGTACGTGCCCATCTCCTTGCGGATGCGCAGAATGCCCTGCTCCGGACGCACCGAGCCAGTGCCCCATTCGGGACCGCCGATGGCGCCGAGGAGGACGGCGTCGGCGGCCTTGGCGGCGGTGAGGGCCTCGTCAGTGAGGGGGGTGCCGTGGGCGTCGATGGAGCACTAAACAGCGCCAAGATGGTCAGCGGCTGGAATAAGGCAGCAGCAAAAGAAAAGGAAATAGAAAGAAAGAAAGAAAGAAAGACTTACACCACCCATCAGGTGGTTCTGCAGGTTGAACTTGACGGGGCGAGCAGCCTCCAGGGCTTTGAGGACCTATTGTGACAGAGACACACAGTCAGCACTTGTAATGTAATGCGAGCGCATAGGCTTAGTCCGGCGCCTGGTAGAGGATGCGCAGCAGTCGTTTGCCACCGCCAGAAAGCGTTGACTATAATATATGTATATATTGTTCTCGAGCGATCGAATCGTCCGTACCTTGACACCCTCGGCGACACACTACACGACAAAATTGTTAGCTTTTCCATCATCGTCTTGACGGCACAGCCCGCGCGTGTCCATGGACTGGCTGACTGGCTGGCTGGGGGGGGGGGGGGGGGGGGGGGGGGGCTGCATGTTGGTAAGGCAAAGGCCGAAAGCAAAGGACGACGAACCTCGGGACCGCAGTGGTCACCACCGAACACGACAATGTTGAACTCGGACATGATGGAGATTGCACAGTATGATGAGATGAGCCCTTTGAACAGGAAAGATGATGCAAGAAGAGAAGAAGAAGAGAAGAAAAACTAGACGAGAAAAATATAGGCCATATGTATGTAGATATGTACTGATAAAACAAGAGCCCGCCGGTTCTTGCTGTTTGGTTCTGACACCAGAAAACCCAAAGAAAAAAAAAGTGGATTTCACAAGCCGAAAACTGGAGGCAGCTACAAGTACTCCGTACATATGTATATGCCCCAACAGACCTCTGGAGGCTTGTTACTGGGTCTTGAGGCCCGCTATAAGCTAGCCATCAAGCTGTTTCTGAGCTCCAAATTCTGTATTTGGCTGCAAGCTCTATAAATATGTATGTATATGTACATGTGTACATACATATATACATACCAGTACATACATACATACATACATACACACATACACATGTACTTGTACAACAGAAACCCCCTTGTAAATCAATCAACAGCCGACCCCGCTATCCGAAATCGGACCCGCATCCAGGCCGACATAGCTTAAAAGTCACTTGTACCACAGCCAACAACCAACAACCGATGATATGATCCCAACCCAACCCTCCACGCGCACAATATCACAAGTCAAGTCTTCCCGACTCCTTAATGTCAAATCCATGTCCCCTTCTACCATCTATCTAGTCGACTTCCGCTCCGCTAATTGCATGCATACATACATACATACATACATACAAACTGCCGTTCGTCCCTCCAACTCCACACTATGTAACAAAATCTACAGCATCATTAGCACAACGGCTGGCTCACTCGTATGTACATCGTCAATATCTTGAAACATTAATCTAAATTCGCTACATAAAAACTCGACGCTGATGCTAATGCTACATGATGTCATATCAAACAACGTAGTCAACCTTTCCGAAGAAAAAAAAAACAAAAAAAATAAAAGGTATCAAGGAATCGCATCTTTGCCCCTCCCCCTCTCTCTTCGGCTGCATCGTCTGCTCGTTTGTTCGTTTGTTCGTTTGTTTCTTCAAATGTGAAATTATGTTGATAGGCGTTCATCGGAGGCGTTGGAAATGAAATAAAGAAAGAATAAAAAAGAAGAAGAAAAAGAAGAAGAAAAAGAAGAAGAAAAAAAAAAAGAACAAGAAGAAATAGTGTCGTATCATCATCTTTCATCATGTTGATTTGTTCATGTTGCATTACGAGTGCTCCGTGCTCGCTACGTCCGACAAAAAAACTGCTTGTGCAGCATCTCCGTTTGACATGAGTACAGGTGCAGTCATCAATGTTGGTCCCACTGCCCGTGCCGGCACTGACGTCATCCCCATTGCTACTATGCCAGCTGCTGTAGGAACTGGCACCGGCACCGGAACCGGCACCGCTGTATGCACCTGTACAGCCGCCGATGTGCAAAAGTTACAAATGTAAACCGGCGGCCGATTTTGCGCCGTGATATCGATGCACTTGGCATGAAGCCATTTCTGGCAAGAGTTGCTATAGACACAAAGTTGGTTAGCATGACATCCTCCCAAATCAATCATCCCATCATGTACTACATAGTCAGCCAACTCACCAAAGAACCATGCCCATGTTCATGGAATCTACACTCGTCTGTTGGCACACGCAACGGATGCTGTTTTCAAGCACCTTGGGCGTTTTCTTCCGACCAGGTTTGGCCTTTGTTCCATCGGCCTTGACCTTGGGGGCTCTTGGGGCCTTTGGTGCTTTTGGTGCCTTGGGTGCTTTCGGTGCTTTGGGCACTTTGGGCGCCTTGGCGGCTTTGGGCACCTTGGCGGCTTTGGGCGCCTTTGTTCCTCGGCCCTGGACTTGATTTGGCGCCGGAGTCGTGGCAACAACTTTGACGGCGGTCGGGTCTGTGGCTGGGACCGGAGCCAAAGGCTCGTCCTGGTCCTGGACATGAATTTGAGCCGACAACAATTTCGGCTGAATCTTGGCCTGTGATGACGATGACGGCCGTGAAAAATCACCAACCAAACTCACACCTCCCGGTCCGTTATTGCCACTGTTATTTTCAATCGTGTGTATAATCGTGGCAATCGGATCGCACGGGAATTTGCGTCGGTTTTCCCGCACTCTCAGAATCTCGCACATGGCATCGCCCTCTCTTGTCTGTGCTGACGAAGGCCGGTCTCTCGATACAAAGCTCTCCGCTTCACTGTCAATACCAGGCGGCGAGGTGGCGTCAATCATTTCGGGCAGAGTAGCCCGAGTGCTAGTGCTGCGCTCGCTGGGACTTCGTCGAGAATGATATATCGACCCAGTCGACTTCCGCGCGTCAGGAAGCACAAACGATCCATTTCGGCTAGGAATCAGAATCGGCTCGTCGTCGCTCGATGAGTAGTCGCGATCAGCTGGGCTAAAGCTGCGGGCCCGATACGCATCTGACTCCCGAGAAGCCAGACGCCGAGGCGCACTTTGGATGTAAGCCGGCAAAGCCTCGGCGTGAGCTCGGCCCATGGAATCAATCACAAACTTGACTGACGGACTAGACGGGCGGGACCGCGGCATGCTGGGCCGTGACTCGGCAATTGATGCAAGCTGTGCAAGCCGGTGGCCTTTGACAGGAGAAGCACGGCCTGAGATCGATCTGGGGTTAGACTGTGGTCTGGGTGCATTGAAGCCAGAACCACTAACGCCAGGCGACTGTGCACGGATTACCGCAGGAGCCAACGCAGGGAAGGCTGCGGGGCGGGCCAAGGGGCGCTTGCCACGAACCTCACTATGGCTGCGTTGGAATCCTGGACGTCCAGCTTTCCCTATGCCGCCAGTTGCAGCAGCTCCCTTGATGTCTTTTAGGCTGATTGACCGCGAAAGACCGTGCATTGGTCCATTGCCAGCCAATACTGGAGGCTCAGCAAGGCTCGCTGTCGAATGTGACGAAGACAATCCATGCGTAGAGGCCTGTGAGGTTGGTCCAAATTCATTGGATTCAAATGCCTGAGGTGGTTGGGAGAAGATAAGGCCGGGGTTGACAGCAGGTGAGTTGTAGCTAGATGCTGATAGCGGAGTCGAAAAATCTGAAGACACGCCACTGGCACCAACAGTGTCGAGTTTTAATGGCTTATCTGGTATCAACGCCCGGTCCCGTTTAGCAAACAATGCTGATGATGGCACCCGAGAGGCCCGGCCGTGACGTTGTATTTGTTCCGGACTAGCGGCAGGAAGCGGCAACGAAAGTGAAGCTGCAGTAGCGACTGAGTGGTTGTTGAAGGCTTGAGTGCCTTGGCTACTCCAGTCAAAGTTGGGCATTGGCTGGTCCATTTCAAGCCCATTTTGAGAAAAGGGCTGGTCGTGTAGTCTCTCTTGCTGTTGGTGCTGCTGAAGCTGAAGTTGTTGAGCCTGTTCAAGCTGCTGTTGCGTAAAGAGTTTAATGTCCTCGGCATTGTAGTCAATGTCCATACTCAGAGGCAAGTTTCCCTCCCAATACAACTGACTTCCCCCGGAGGGGGCGGACAATGGCAACTCATACATGTCTTGCTCGGCATGTGTGAATGGCGTCATTTCAGACTGGGCAGCACCGATGAGATCGGCCTGGCCATAGGAGTGGTCATTTTGCATCGTATTCGCGGCTTTTCGCCGGCCCTTGTGCTTAGATGGCGGCGGAGTAGCAATCTGGAGAAACCCGGTGGCCGAGTCGTTATTGGTAGAGATTTGAGGATTGGAGTTGTCGTGTCCGTCGGTAGTGAAGCTGGGAGTAAAGTCTTGGGTGTTGCGAGCCCGTTTCGCTTGTCTTGGAGAGTTTAGGGCAAAAGCGGAGTCGGGAGCGAGGGTTGAAAACTGAGACCACGGGCTTGGAGTTGAGGGAAGCTCTACAGCGGGAATCTGAGGCTCGGAGGGAAAATGATTGGCATGAGATGCGATCTCAGCAGCAAAGGTAGTAACAGAGAGTCGCCGTTTCGTTAACAAAGAGCTAGAAGTCGATGTGCTGGCAACAGGCTGGGATGTTGTGACTGATGCATCAACGATAGCCGGGGAACGGATTTTGGTCGAGATTGTAGCCGGGATTACAGAGGCCGAATCGACAAAATGTGGCGACTTGGTTGTAGTAGACTCTATGCCTGCAAGATCATCAGGGACGGCCCAGGCAGGGGCGGCAACAACAGTGGCAGGGTCAGAAACACTGGCGGTAAAAGTCTCAGTAGCAGTAGCGGAATCGACAACGGTAGGGTAAGTGTCGAGGCCAAGTTGGGCGGAAGGTGATCCAATAGTGGATATGGAGTGAGCGGGTGTCAGCGGGCGGGCGACGGACTCCTGTGGACTAGAGGTCGGGTTGAAGAATTGCCGGTCAGATCATGCGGATTTTCGGAGCGGAGCAAAAAAGAAAAAAAAATATGAATGAAAAACCGAGGCGGAGTGGGGGAACGGAACAACAACAAAGCCAAGAGAGAGACTGGGAAAAGCCAGACAGTAAAAAAGTGAACAGAAGAGAGCCAGGCCAGATCAAGAGCAAACCAACCCACACGGCACAGCACAGACAGCACAACACAGCACAACACAACACAGAACAGCACAGCACAGCGCACAGCACAGCAAAATGAATGGTGTTGCGTTATGCAAGTTGGTTGGATGAATGGATTTTGATTCACAGGCCAAGGGCTAGGCAGGGCTAATAAAAGACAGGGAAGGGAAAAAGGTAAGGCAAACTGGGAACAGGGTTGACGGCATAGTATGTACAAGTACTTGTACATACAGTATACACATATGTATGTACACAACTTGAACAGCCGGCTAACTTAAGGTAAAGTAGGGCAGGGCAAGGGCAAACAAGGTTAAACAGATAAGGCAACTCAGCTCACAAATGTGTGCGCTACAAACATACAAGCAGTGGCTGGAGAACTGGGCAACTTGCAGAACAGAAACACATAACAATGACGGAGAGTAAGAATGGAAGAGAGAGCAAACAAACAGAGAAGATCAGATAGCGTGCAGCTCGCCATCGTACTGCATGCATTCATTCATGCATACATACAGAATATGTACGTATGGTATATGGAGGGGGTAGAAGCATATATGTATGTACCGGTACACGCATGCATCGATAGATGGACAACAAACTTGTGCATTTTCATGCAGCTCAAGTGTACATATGTACAATACGTACATACATACATATTGCACTGTACTGTAGGATAGACGGCCAATAGATTCTTTGAGACTCTATTTCATACCGCCATATCACATCACATTGCATCCATTATGTATATACATACATACCAGTACTATGTACATACATCCAAGTACATACATACATATGTACTGGGCACTTGGTTTGAAAGGCGTGAAAGAAAAATCCATTCGGCATAACAACAGGGGCCAGGGGTCATGAATAAAGTTGGGTAAAGCAACAATACAATACATATGTACATAACAGTACAAGTAGGCAACCAAGCAAGCAAACAACTATGTATGTACATATATATGCGGTCAAACGAGAATACAAAGAAAAAAAGAGTAGAGCTCACCTTGGAAGCCTCAAATCCGTGAGCATGGCTCAGTCTATAGCGAGGACTTGAAAAAAGTCCAGATCAAAGGGGGGGGAGAAATGCAAGATGTTGTTGTGGTATTGTTGTTGGAGGGTATGTTGGGGTTGAAACCAGGCGTTCGATAATCGAGGTCGAGCTCAATGAAGCAGTCGTATGAAGAAGAAATGGAATTCCCAGGGCGGGCGAAGCAATCAAGCCCAAAATAAGTGGCAGCGATATGTATATGCCGATGTCTTTTTATAGATGCATATGCGCTTCTCGACGTACTATGTACGGTATGTGCAAGTGCTGGCTGCTAATGAGGAACAGAAGCTATATATGGAGCTGCAATGGGCAAAAGGCACAGCGGAGAAATAAGAAGCGAGACCGACAACGAGGTACGCATGTATGTATGTATGTATGTGTGTATGTATGTATGTGTGTATGTATGTATGTGTGTATGTATGTATGTGTGTATGTATGTAGTATAATGGATCAATATGCGCAGCAAGCCCAGATCGAAGCGAGCCGATGGAAACGGAGGCGGGTTGTGTAGGCTGAGAAAGGGTATATCGAATATCGAGGCCGTATGAAGATTGCGGAGTTCCGGGAGATGGTTGTATAAGGCAGCCGTCGATGCAGCTGAATCAAGGGTAGTAGATTTGACTAGACGACAAACAGCAGGTTTTTGTTTTTGTTCTTTCAGATGAAGAAAAAAAAAAATTTAAATAGTGGGTTGTTGGATTAGCAGTACGTTAGAGTGGTTTGATTCTAACAAAGCCCGCAGGTGAAATAGCGACACTAAAAGAAGCAGACGCCAGTCAGAAAAGTAAAGATTTCACGGAGAGAGATTGTGAACGGGTTGTGCATTGATGTATACGTATGTATGTATGTACATACACAGATCTTACGGCAAGGTTCGATGGATCGAGGTTGTGACTGTAGTAGTAGCGGTGGTGTGGTGGTGAGATTCATTAGGGAACAAAGCTGGGATTAAAGGGGGGCGCGAATGATGCCGAAACAAGGCAAAACAACGAATGCGTAAAGAGAAAAGGGAAAGGAAAAGAATTATGTGAAACTGTGAGAATAAATAGATGGGCGGATCCTTGTCGAACAAGTCTGTATGTATGTATGTATGTACAAAGTACAACTTCAACATCCGACTATATACTGGTATTGTATTGTATAGGGTCACGTTTGATTTTTTTTCTTTTTGTGTGTGTGAAGTGCCACTGCAACAAAATTGCGGAAGATGTAAGCAAGAATGTACAGGCATAGATTGTATATTGTATGTATGTATGTATACGTACTGGTATGTAAAATACGGTCAACCAGCGTTGTATGTATGCGCCCAGTACATATGTACATCATATTTTGTCGTTTGTCGAGTTATCAAGAACTCGCGACATCAGACTGATACGCACCTGCACAACTGTATCTAAACATTGTACATAGGTTATCACTCTCACATGTCGCGAATCCGTGTTGTCGTTCAAGTTTAAGCCCTGAATTCAACCCTTATGTACATCATCGCGCAAAAATCTCGATCTTGACATCTTGGGGTAAACAAGTCAATGCTAAATCTTGGCCTTGTATGAGGATCTCACATGCCGTGCATAAAAACAAGGATTCAAGAACCCACGGGCCTCAACCAGAACCTGTATTTGCTCAACTTCTTTGGCTCTTTGATCCAAAACGGTCTACGCAGCTTTGGAAATGGATTTTGAAAAGTTTGTTTTCTTGTTCTATTCTGTGGTCTCCCGAGCAACTAAATAACCCTAGTACTTGGTATTACAGACCCTAATTCCTTCAACGAATCTTGTAAGTCATAACCCCTCATGACATTGACTAGAACTCATGGTTAGACTTATGTCCTTGTGTGCGGAGGCCCATATCCCATATACAGTCTGAATGAAGGGCCAAAGACAAATTTCAACTGCTATAAATAGCAAAAGCATTTCTAATGGCAAAGTTAACATTGTGTAGATCTGAAGTCGTAAGGCCGAACAGCACTTGTACATATAATATACATACGAGCATGAAATATAATATCAATCTATCGCATATCAGGTTTTTCGCAAACAGTTTATGATCCATAAAGTACATATTTCCACAGTCTGACATCGAAAATGGTTCACTGATGAATGAGGATATGCAATATATGCAAGCCACTTTCACCCCTAGCGAAGTGTCTCGCTAAACTCGCTGCTACTGGCTGCTCCCACACAACTACATACGTCACTTGCACGCTTTCCCAATCTCGATGCTGATACTGGACACCTATGTATCTGGACCTCCTCTCCTAGTCTTGACTCTACTGACCGCCCCGATAGTAGTTCTATATAAGTGCATGTTCTCTGAGCACGCATATATTGTCTCAGTCTTGCGGCGTGTTTTCAGTCTTGTTCAAAGCTTGGCGCTTGATTGTGACACATGACAAACCTCTAGGGATACGCAACATAGATATTAGTGGCCAGCGTCTAACAGTGAAGAGCAGTGGCTGGAAAACTACCCATACGGCACTGCATATTAACATGTAAGTTGTCCAATGTAGGAAAGTCTCACTGAAAATATTGTAGCTGACTTTAGCATTGACATATTTATGTATGTACGTCAACGTTCGACCACACTTCGAGTCTTCACCTGCTTGCAACATACATTATCCTATTAAAAGCTAACGCATGTCAAAACAGCCTTTCCCACCAACTCTATGCCAAACCCAAACCCCCTTTATTGTAAGTTAGAGTGTAAGGGACAAGAAAAGCAGCGGCAGCCGTTGGCAATCTGGTGTCACGGTAACACAAGGTACATCTCTGCGATATGAGGAAGATAGAGACGATGATATATAACGGCGAATGGAACAAGAGTGAGTAAGAGTCTTATCCTATCTACACGTAGCTTTAGGATACATATGAAAGCTTTTCTATGTATACAAATAGCAAGATGGCACGTATAGGACTTCATCAAAAGCAAAGCCATGCATACGTCCCTACCTAACAAAGTGTAATAACATCACAACGTGCCCAGCACAAGGCTGTCCTTCCTCGAAGTAGAAATAAGAATGGCCTTCCAACAAGGCTCGTAGCACCAATCCCAAAAACAGAAACGACTAACACGAAACAAACAAAGGAACAGTCAAGATAAGAACAGAGAAGGATGACGAGGGCCCGGACTCATCTCTGGCTTGCATCGTGATTTAGCGCTTTGCGGTGGTGCATGAGCAACCGCGGAGGGGACTTGGCAACTTTCTTCGCCAGAAAGTTTATACCCTTCTTCGTCACCACGAGCTTCTGGAAGAGGCTCGGGTGGATTCGCTGGGGGTTATGTCGGCAGACCCAGATGTGCTCCGGAGAGGTATCTGAGTTGCAGAGGGGGCAGGTGAGGACCTCGTCTTCGTGGCCAAAGCGAGTGTGGTAGGCTGCGAAGTCACCATGTCCGGAGAGAGCAGTAAGTACTGCTCTCGCATGGTTCCTAGGCACATCCTCCAAGAGACTCTTCCAAGCCTTCTTGGGTGGCTCGATTTGACGTCCGAGGTGCGACCTCATGAGATTT
>CM069900.1:593925-606940 GCA_036034705.1 Thielaviopsis punctulata | reverse complement strand
TGGTTAGTCACCAGCATCAAGTGGTGCAATCTCAGCCTGCGGTTGAGATGGTGCTAACTATAAGGTAGGTATCGGGGGCTACCGAACTTATAGTTGGTATCAGCTTCAACAGGAGGTGCGAGGTACTGGAGGTGTGGAATTTGGACTTACCCTATGGAATTGTCAGGTTACCGGGTTTGAAAGGAGAACACATCAGCTACATATATAAAATGGAGGTAGAAAAAGCGGCATGTTCCCGGTCATGAGGAGGGCCCCGGGCTCGAAAGTTGTGCCATAGTAGGTAGCAAAGAGTATAAAAATAATACACACACACACACACACACACACACACACACACGGCTCCCGGCCAAGAGTTAACAAAGAGTATAAAAATGATACACATATATACACACGGCGCCTGGCCTCCACGTTAACTGAAAGAGGCTCTTGTTCCCGAAATCCAAGATACTCCGGCTCCCGACAGGACCACGGTTCTTGCAGACACAATGACAGCTTTCTCCGGACATGAAGACTTTGAGGTATATCATCTGAGGTTTGGCCACGAAGACGCCAAGATGGACTGCAGGAAGTGTGGAGCTACCAAGGAGGACACACATATGGACACGCAGGGCAAACGCTAGACCATGGGCTCAGTCATTTACGAGCAGGCTGCTACAGGGTGGGAAAGGGAGGCAAACGTTGATGAACCCCCTGATGAAAATACAGACATAAAAGGGCGTATATCCGGGCACCGGATTGGAAGCCCGGAGGACTGGAACTGCTGTTTACATCGTTCTGTTTTGTATTGGTGTATATCATTTCGGTATGCATTGTTTTGTTTTGTAGTATTTAGTTTGACTTTGCTTTATCATCCTGGCTGTACAAGCGCAGAGTGGTAGCCAGGACCTATGCCATGGAAAGTTCCGGTACTTGAATATACCTCAACAGCCACACACACATATATCCGGAGCCGCACCACAACAAATCCTCCACTTCTTGCTCTGTCCACATGTTGCCAGCTTACTTTTAATTCTTTTCCTTTCGCTTCCACTTTACCACCATGATGACTGCTTGTGCTACTTTGCCAAGGGGGATATTTACGTTACTCTTGGTACCTTTCCGGTGCGGCATAGGGGGAGTCAATGGCTATGAAACTACTAATCTTTGGGGTTGATAGACTTTCTAATAGTTGTGGATATCCCACGGAAAAGTACGGTTTGGATAGCGTAAAAGTAGGTAGTGCTTTAGTGGTAGAAAAGCTGCCGTGTAGTCACTTAACCTGTGTGGCATCTGTGTAATAGTTTCCGTCATTCTGATTACAAAAAAATACAGAAAAGGAGGGCAAACCGATAGAAGATGATGATAAGCGTGCATAGATGCCGCCACACACAGCATCAGTGTATTATATAAAGCTGCTACTAGGGTGTTACTATGTACTAGCAGTTCCCAAGACTAACTCAGTATAATCAACCACAATATTATCTTGGCTAACACAGCAGCCATGATTTTAATCTTCAAGCTTCAAAGAGAACCTCTCAAAAACCCTTGGCTTATCACCTAACCCTAGACCACCCATGTGTTAGTCAAGTTTCTAACAAAACCCCGGTCGAACCTCAAACAAAGCTGGCGAAAGAACAAAGTAAGCTGGAGGGGTCGACAAAAACGCATGAATCTTGGGAAATTAAACTGTTCCGCGTGGTGGACTAGAAACACTCAAATATAGAATACAGCTGTTACTCCCGGGTTCTTCTGGATAACGCTAGGTGGTGAAGTTGTCGTCAGCTTTGTATGAGATTTCTTTTTCTTGATCTCTGCCTGGTTGATAATTACTTTTCTTAAAAGTGCATAGACAAATCTTCTCTAAAAGCCTTCGTAGCCTACTACCCTGCATCAACTCTCGTATGATTACGTGTCTCGTCGTCCATATGGACCCTCTGTAGCATAATGATAGTCGGATATGGCCTACAATCAACCTAGCGGTACATTTAGCCCCGGCAAAAGATCCGCGTCGGTGCGTTGTTTAGTTATGTAATTATCCGGCACATCACTTCCGTCCGCAATGATCCACGTCCTTATTTCCTTTTTGTGTTCTCTTGCAGGCCTTGTCCTTCTTCTGTAGAGAGCAAGGCGTTGAAAAAGCCAAAATCGTGGGGGTTTGGGCTGGTTATGGTAAGCACTGTAAGCATGGATTTCAGTGTGGCAAAAGCCCGGGCCACGAGCTGCACATAAGTCATATAAACGCATAAACTATAGGCTCAACGCAAGAGGCCCTTCTCTCTTTGTAAGCCGTTCTGTTGTATACGCGCTGGCTGACTTCGTGTTTGAACTTGTGTACCATCGGCTTTAGCTCTTCTCTTGCTACTGGCAATGCGACCATCGTATTCTTTCTCTTCTCTGTCCGGCTCTTTTGTATCTGCTTCTCATTCTCTCTTTCAGACCTCCAGCAAGCCCTCCCTTCTTCTTTTTCGGCCCAGTCCGCAAATCTTACCGGCCACCTCGATTCTTCATTGAAACATGTTCAGCCCCAGCTTTCTATCGTTGCACTGCTGCTTGTCCATGAAACGAACGGCAAAGTAGGGCATTGAAAAAGAAAAAAGAAATACTCCGAGCAAACAAACAGACAGCGCAGCGCAGGGCTTCCCTGACGTATATTCACCTGCTCTGAGCAAAGAATCAGAAGTAGCCCTGTCTTCAAAAGTCGGGGCTTCTTTTCTCCTGTCCCCGGTGGCCTCCTCCGCTTATTGCTACATACTAAATCCACGCCCCCGCAACTCGCATGCAACCAAACAAACATACTGCGCGCCGCTTGTCCGCACTGAGCGAACTTTGCGCGATGGCAATGTTTCGCATATCCTGTGCAGGGCTCTCTTTCTGCCTTGGCCTCACGAGTCTAGGCTCTTTTATTTTCTTATGTATCTGTTCTTCCCCGCCGGCCTACTAATGGCTGTTTACCCCCCCAATCTTCACTGTTGTCACTCCCCCATTGTGGCAACAGTACAGCCAGGATGACTACTGTAACTGGTTGAATGCCCTGGTGTGCAGTGTGCCTTAATGCTCTGGACAAAGAATACGACTCTGAGTCTGCCTGAGAATCAAGCAGGCTTGCAATCAACTCATATTAGAGCTTGATATACTGGTTACTCGCATCACTCACAAGCTGGTTCTGGCTCTCCCTTTACTTTTTGCGAACCAACTTTGTTGCCAAGCTGCATACAGAGAAAAAGGAAAGCCATCTTTGCTTGTCCAGCTCCTTAGAAACAGCCCTCCAGTCGTGTCTCTTACGCGATGACTCTTATACCCTCCAGTACCAGATTTCAATCATGCCCGCTATGGATGTTGCTGTACTGAGCCTTGGAAGAGACTGCGCAAGTCTAGGGAATTCTTGCACAAATCTGCGTATTTCTAAAGTCAAAGTGAGTCCTGAACCATAGAAGATAGCAGGAAAAGCTAATGGCCGTGCAAGTAAACCCTGAGCCAGCATAACAAACACATGAAGATGCTAAGGCTTAGATGAACAGAGCACCGAGTAGCTGTACAAACGAATGCAAGTGACTCCACGCCAATGAACCTCCTTCTTCCTCCCTAAGCCACCCACTCGAGTCGCCGTTTCCGAGTGAAGGACAAGTAAACCCCCCAAAAGAAAATCACACAACTGTAACAGAAGAACATACAAACGAGACGCGAATCAAGAAGAGAACTTGGAAACATGGAAGACAAAAATATATCAGCTGATAAAAGGAAAACATATCTACTTGCAAACCATAAGCACGATAAGGCAAAATGCATCAAACGAAGAAGAAAAAGACAACAAGAACAATCACATGCGAGAAACAAGAACAAGATAATATAAAACTCCATAAAAGAATAACCAAGAAAAACATCAAAGAGCCCCTGACATAAACAATGGGCCACGAAGGGGGAAAGAAAAATGACAAAAAATGAACAATAACCTGTGACTTGATAAACGAATGTTTGCAGAGAAAAAGATATAGAGGAAAAAAAAAATAGAACACGGCGTCCTCAGCACTGAATCATGTGTATATGAATGATGAAAAATGAAATGGCGGTTTGTATGTTTCGTGTATTCTTCATTGGGTATCAGGTTTTCATGAAAAGATAAAAGAGAAAAGAAATCGTTCAAGCGAGCAAAACTTGGAAAGAAATCTGGCAAAACGAAATAGAATAATAAAAGAAAAAGAAGAAAATAGCAGTAGAGAGATAAAACAGGCGAGTGAGGAGCGAGATACCCACGCATGTCGAGACAAAGATGTTGGCCCGTACTCAAATCATGCCCGGAGGAGCTCCTTCCGTCGGCGGTGGCAGCACATGCGAGTACTGGCTCAGTGGTCTCGGCGGAGGCACAGACGTGGGCGTCTGCTGGTGCGTCGTCACTGGCGTCAGCATATGCGCAGGAATCATTGGCACCGGCGGCGTCGGCTCAGCCATAGACACAGCGCCCGCGTGCGTCATCTGCGAAGGCGGCGTCAGCGGCGCCTGCGGATCCAGCTTGGGCTTGGCCATAGTTGATGCAGCCAGGCCGCGGTTCTGGTTGCTCTCGCGTCGGCGCTTGGGCGCGTCTTTGATCTTGGGGTGCGTGTGGCACTTGTACGCGTGCCGGAACCATGTGGTTCCCTTTTTCTTGCTGCTGACCAATGCAACCCAGTCGTTGCAGCTGCCGCAAAGTCCTTCCCATACGTCCGGGTTGCCGTCCATGCGGCGCGTCTCCAGGGGCTCCTGGAACGGACTGCCAGTAGTGGCACTGATGCCATGAGTAAATGACTTGTCGTACCAGTAGGCAGAGTTCTTCAGTACAAGCCAGCGCCCAGGTTTGCAGATACCACACCAGCCTTCTCTCTTGTTACCATGGCCACGCACCCACCGGGGAGTATACAGGTCGCCCTCAAACCGAAGCTCCTGCTCGTGGGGAACCAGGTCGGGATCCGAGGGGTTCATGTCTTCAGGAGGCGGAGGAATCTGCTCTTCGTGAAGGGCAGAGTACAGATCCGGGGGGTCGGAAAGATCACCATAGTGAGCGTGCATGGCATAAGGGTCACCATTGCTCTGGAGCATGCGGAAGAGGCCGTGTGACATGAGCGGTGGAGGCGCCTGGAAAGTGTGCATGTCGGCCGGGTAGCCGTGCGACGGCAGCTGCGTAGGAAGAAGCATGCTGTTACGGAAGGGGGCTCCGGTGACCATGTATGGGTTTTGCTGGGCAGCCTGGAGGTTGCTGTAACTCAAAGGCATAGTGTTGCCCAGGGCGGGGGAGTCTTGTCTGCCGGGAATGCGAGGGCCAAACATCTCGGGGGGAGTGTGGTACATGTTGTAAGAAGCAGCACGGTTTCTCTGTTGCGTACCGTACGATCCAGTTGACCAACGCTTATTGCGGTTGGCATCGACGCTGTAGGGCGCCGAGCGGGCACCGGGACGAGGAGAAGGCGAAGCATGGCCGCGGCTCTGGGTGCGGACAAGTTCGTTACGACCAGAAGGGCCAAGGCGGGGTGAGGCGACAGGAGACAGCTGCGTGCAAGAAGAAAGCAGGGAAGTGCGGTTAGAAGGGGGAGGGTAGTCTGAGCTCAGAGAGGGAGCTTCAGATAGTGCGCTGGAGAAGTCTAGATGAATGTTAGATGGATGTATCTGCTAACTGCTAAATAGCTTTACATACCCTCGTTTTGCTGGTTCTGGAAACGAAGGTCCAGGATGGGAATGGCCTCATCGGCAGTGTAGGCCTGGCCAATCTGCATGTCCTGGAATTCGAAACCTTCGTCACCCTTACGAGCAGCCCACGAGCCTAGAGATTGTTAGCGTACAGCAGGACATGGCTTTCTAGACAAAGACTTACCACAATCGGAGGTAACGGGAGTGAAGAACTCTTGGTGCATGGAAACTGGACGAGAAGAGCACATCGTATCGCTGGGAGTCTGCTGCAAAGACAGGGTCGACGAGTCCCATGCGGGAAGAGAGCCATACTCTTCACTAGAGCAGCATGATGAAAACCCTTCGTGGATAGTAGCTGGGCGAGGGCGGATAGCGGAGATGGGAGTTTGCCAGATGCCAGGAGACATGGTGGCCTCAGTCTTAGTAGTCATATCTCCGGAAATCATGGTAACCATTGGAGTAGAGCGAGGAGGGTCCTCGTGGGTGTACTTGTTGGCAGGGGAACCAAAGGGAAAGCTGGAGTGCTCCAGCTTGGATGAGTTTTGTTGTTGACTGGAGGAATTGTAAGAAATAGGCCGAGATATCGAGAGGTCCGAGGCGTATACATACACTTGAGACTCAGCAGAGTCCATTGTAAGAAGGGACTCGTGAGAATTATGACTGAGATGAACAGACGACTGTCGATATGGAAGATAGACGTCGATGTACAACAGGCAATTCTTGAGTAAGTCTGTGCGAACGGGTGTGTTGACGGTGAGTGAAGATCCGTGGTATTGTATATATGTAAGTGGAAGCTGTAGTCGATACCAGTCGAAGCTTTGATAACCGGGTTGTTTGCTCGAACCAGCAAAATACTGCGCGATGATGAAGAAAACCAAGACACGGTGTGTGTATATGCAAATGCAGTTGCAGATGTAAATGCAGAGCGGTGTCTCTCAAAAGTTGGAGGTAGTGGAATGACGGTGGTTGATGAGACGACGCAAACACTCAGAAAGGGAAAATAAATAAATATAAAAAAAAGAAGAGAAATGCAAAAGACTTCACGGTAAAGAGAGTCGGTGAAGTAATGAATAAAGAAGAAGAAGAAGAACAATAAGAGATTTGGAAAATAAAAAGCAAGCCGAAGCAGAAAGTGTAGGAAATGAGCGTAAGGGGTCGTATAATACAACTCAGTCCACAGTGATCGCTAGCAAAACTGTCTCTTCCAACTTCCAAGCAAGAAAACTCAGAAACAGAGAGGGCGCCAGCTGTTGGGTATATGTATGAATTTCTATGTATAGCCAATTCTGATGAGAGGAAAGGATAGAATAGAAACCATGAGCCAGTCGACTAGCAGAACTTGAGACAGGAAGGAGGGGGGTATGGAGTATCGGGAGGCGTGGGAGAAAATAGAACAAGGTTATGTTGTATGTTTGAGAGGTGTGGCTGTAGCTGACAGGGAAGGGTATATGAAGGTTTGGTAGTGTACATGTATGTATGTATGTATGGTATTATTACTGGCTGTTTGTTGCTGTATACATACGTATGGTATGTAGTACTTTAAAAAAAAAAAAGCCGGGGCCTTGATTTAGATTTCTTGCAAGGATGAGCTCAGCAACGACGGACAAAAAAAGAAGACTCAAGGAGGGGCCGCTGAATAACACACGGCCAAGAAAAGGGCGTGCACTGGCTTGGCCTGTGAAGGTAAAAGAGAATGATGAAGAGCAAGTTATCGACGTGGGAGGAGGTGGGGAGGAGGTTCGGTGTCGGACAAGTCGGCAGCTGGAGGAAAAAGATTAATTGACTAACAATAAAAGTTAAGATGACGGACGGATGGTGACCATAGTCGAGCCTGTGAGTAATAATAAGATAGTTTGGAAAGGAGCAAAAAAATATTATGAACTGGCCGGTGCAAAGAGCGTCAGTGGAAATAAAAACAAATAGGTAAAATGCCAAAGGAAAATTTTGAACTTGAACATCAGCCAGATCCAGGAAGAAAAAGGAACCTGGGACTTGCGAAAAGATATAGCAGCAAGACTTGGTTAGCAGCGTGTCAAAAACGTATCTTTGAACCAAGTATGAACAAAACCTTTAAGGCCCCCCAGCGTCTCACGGCGATATAAAAATGGACATTCAAATTTGCAGGCGAGCACGAGAAGATGATCACTCACGGCCTTGTTCGAGCAGGGTAAAAGACTATACATTCTTGTGTATCCAGTCACGAGAATACGGGATGCCAGGGAACAGCAACGGTTTTGTCGGCCGGAAGCCAGACATACTGGGCTTCTCTTTTCTCCTCTCTCTCTTTTTCAGTGACGCTTTTGGCAGCGCTGAAAACATGCTCAACTCTGGATCTTGTCCCATAAACTGTTTGGAAAGCAAACAGAACGTCAGCAGCCGCAATCCGTTGGCGTAATTCCACCTCCAGCGCCCACCGCTATGTACATATTTACATAGTACATACCATCAAATAAATGCTCAGGAGCAGCGTCACAGTGTTTGCAGTCTATTCCTAGATGGGGATGCTGCATCTTTGGTGCCCGGAGACTGGCAGCTTTGCAACACTTGGAGGAGCCTCATCGTAGCAATGGGTTGCGGTCAGCCGTTGTAGCCACAGCCCACAAAGAGAAGTTGCCAAGATATTTTGTGCGCGTCTGAGCTATGACTGAGGATTTTAAAAACAGAGATATACAAGTATGCTGCTGCGAGTCTACATAGTTGTTGGTGAGAAACAGGATATGTAGCGTGTTGCCAGAGTGGCAGTGCGACATCACTATTCTTTGATTATAAAACGTCGAAACTGATACAAATAGGAAAGGCGGTGGATATTGTATCTTGTTTCGACAGAGATCAAGCATGAGAACAAACGAGTATGTAATTGTTTACTGCATACAACTGTAAGATACTTTATTGTCAGCAATTGCAGTCTACGTATGTATATATGTTAGGGGCCGCTCATACGGCAGCAGGCATCAAGCAAAAAGTCTGAAATCACCGGTCCTAAAACTGAATCAGGGTGGCGGCAGCGGGATGGATGAACCCTAAAAAGAGAGACCTGTATGAAGAAAGAAAAAAAAAATTACAGAAAGTACATATGTAAGCACATCAGGGTTACAAAGTTGTATGGCAACACCCTGGTCCAGGGATCAAACAAGACTCGACCAAGGCTTGCTACAAACCCAGGCTTGAAATGGAGGAAATCTGACCCAAAAGGGCAATATAGCAAGGTCTAGCCCGTCCATTTGAGAAATAAAAACTTGACGAATCGACAAGGTTTGTTAGCTGCAGCAGAGCTTGTAGCAAGATATTGCTAAGCAAAAAGATTCTCTCGCCGCGCTCACTCAACTTTCCTTGATCATGAGACAATCGTAAAGCTCTCAATCGAACTAAAAGTGTTACTTACTAGAAACCGGAGCGAGGAAGGCCAAGATGCTCCGAGAAACGTTAGCCAGGAGTAGACAAGATGTGGGAGAGATACATACCATATGTCTGGGCCACAAGCAGTTGGCCATAACCGAGCAGACGCTGTTCTCAGAAGAAACCATAGTTGTTCTGATTTTCGTTCCCGAATGTTTTGTACAATGCAATGCAGAACAAAACGAGCGTTCAGCATCATGCCTTGAAGAAGAGACTTGTTAAGTTGTTGTTGAACTACACCAAAGCAGAAACTGGCTGTATGTATGACAAACAAAGAACAAACTTCTTGTACAAACCAATCATGACTTTCTAAAGTAGCGAGTCCTTTCAAGCACAAACCTGGATATCGCAGCAAATGAAAGAATGAAAAAAAATATTATAAAAGAAAAAGGTCGCAGGATGGCGGAACAAAACAAGGTTAGAGTAGACAGGTGATCATGGGCTAATGTCTGAGTTTTCTTTTTCTGTTTCTTTTTCTTTTTCTTTTTCTTTTTCTGTGGTGGAGGTGGAGAAGCCTCCGTCCGTGTCTAGGCACTTTTGAACCAAATGATACTTGTACGTTTTTAACACAATTAAAAATTACAACTACAATGTACTACTACAAAAGAGAAAGCATCTCTGTCTTGCTCCACATCAACCAGTACCTACCCGATTCTGCATTTGTTTATAGCGTGGAAGGAAAAAGTGGTGTGCCCTCAAAATGTTGTCAACCACAAAAGTGAAAAATAAAAAGTGTGCCCCCACATGCATATGTAAGCAGCACACAACAAGAAGCCCGCAAGAAATTGGTAGCAAGTACCACGTACAAAATCACGGGTGGGCGTGTATTACTCCGGATACTTGGCAAGGATGCGGATACATACCAGAGTCGGTCTTTTTTTCTGTACCTCTTGTTCATTGCTCATGTTCATGGTCTCAATGGGTTGCTGCGCTTGATGGTTCATGCAGAGACACGTTGCGCCGTTATTTTCTGTTATGGCGGGTAACTTGACATGCATGCATCCATTAACCTGCACAGCAAAGCAGTACTCCAGGTACATATGTACGTACATATTTATGTGCAGATATGCAGGCTTTTTGTCACCATCTGCAAGGCACAAGAAACTAGACCGCGTAAGCAAGGCTGCTTTGTATATGTATGTATGTACTAGTAGTAAGTTCATTTTGGCCCGCATATTTTCTTCTAAATGATTAAAGTCTTAATCAAGTCTTAACTGATGCAGAAAATTCCAGCCCATGCTAAACTTTCCTTGTTCACGAAATTACAGTTGCGCTAGAAGCCCCATAGAATCAATCGCATCTCTGATCCTTCGGCGCTAGCTCTAAAAGAAACAGCAAGCCACTTTGAGCCAGCTTGTCACAACATGTATGTATGTTACGTATACTTGTACATACACGTATGTACGTACATACAATAAGATGAATAAGGGCAGACAACCCTCCATCAAACACCTATACCCAAACTAATTACAAGCAAGGAATCAAGGTAACATCCAATTTTCTACATAACTGCAAGCATCGCATCACGTCGCCTTCACCGAAAGAGCTATACATATATTGATAATCTGTTTGATATAGTTCCCCACCCATTGTCCCAAAGAACCAGTGCTCAGATATCATGTTTCGTGAAAAATAACTGACGAGGATACATACAGTTATGTTGATATCCCTTATGCAGCACATTAAGCTTGTGTCAAGAGGGGGCGAAAGATTAGTGTGGTTGCGGCTGCCAACCTGTTACATCCATCCAGCCTTTGGGTCTTTAACTCTCAAATCTACTTGTGCCTACTACATACCAGTATGTATGTAATTTGTATGTGCTACTAGTACATCTTACTTTCAATCAGGCGGCGCGATGATAAAAAAAAAAAAAGTCAAAAAAGAAACCAACTACATACAAGATAATCGTGAACTTGGAGGCTGAAGCTGCAAACTCAATACCTACGTCTGAAGCAGTTGTTTCTAGGTATGTATCCTTAGGCCTACAACGAACCCCACAAAACAAAGCTATTGCTCTCGCTAGACAATGATTTCTGGTTGTTTGTATGCGCAATGCATAGCTGAATTCTCCGCGCATGAAGCATTAAGATATGATATACCATATAAACAATTGAGCTCGATATCTCAGCTGACAAAAATGCTCTAGAAGACTGCCATTTCCTGCTGCGAGTTACACGTTATGCAGTGTTATTGCAAGGGTCACCAGAAGCCATGTCCTTGATTCTGTTCCCTCGCATTTTAATAAATGATTTTTTTTGAAAAAAAAAAAAAAGGCATTAGTACGATAGCACAACATGCAGTCCTATAACACCCCCTGTATTTTGCGTTTACCACCAAACTCACCTTGCTTTTGACAGCAACGAATTGACATGAGCTCCGGATGTCGACTTTCCGCCACAAACAAAAAAGGAAATGCCAATATCTAAAATTCCAAATCCAGAAGAGGCCGCCGGGTTGCAACGGCAAGTCTAATTACCAGATGAAATAGCTTGAACAGTCCCAAGTTTGAACAGCAATGCTAACGACAGCAGAATCTTGATATAACGGTGTGTCAGGATGAACTTGTTGTGATGGTAATTGTTCAGAGCATATACTATGATACATATATGTAAATACATACACAGTAGTATTTTTGTTCGTTGCATAACCGTGATGAGCAGATGAAGCAGTCCATGGCGGCGCTCGCACCTGGAACGCGAGATGAAGGGACACTGCTACAGTATGGTACCTTTATGCTTTTCCTGTCTGATACTTTGGCCAAGTAAGTCTAAAAGAGCTTCAGCATCATGATTAGCCAACACAGCCTTGATGTAAAGCCACTCGAACCCATTTACAAAACAGGAACTATAAGTCTGACCCAAAAACTAGCGTTGCAACAATGTCGCGCTACAAAGGGGAAAAACATAAAAACGGCTTTACGTTTGTCTCAAGATGGCATTTTCTAAGAGCAGGTCAGATGCTGACGCACATGCCTGGATGAAATTTGGATATGAGCAAAAGCAAGCAAAACTCCATTTCTGGATAGAAGCTGAAGATAAGGCAGTGAGCATCTGTATCGCCAGTTGTTCTTGGCTTGTTACGGTCCAAAAGCATCAGCCAAGTTTGTCTCAAAGCATGGACTCCCCATATCGCGACCCAACCATTAACACCTTGCGTTCTCATTTCTTTTCTGAAGCAGGAAATGCAATCAATATTCTAGAAGCACATATACCGAGCAGGATTCGTTTGTTGTCAGTGGTTTAATCTCCTTTCTCCCCGTTAACACAAGGCTGAAAAGGTTTGGTTTGTCAATTCTTCCGGGTAGCTTTCGGGCAGCCTTGGTCAGATCAATTACTCGATTTATAGTTTTGCATAACGTATAAGCGCATTTTGTCAGGTCATGATGTGTTAACGACATGGGTTGGAAGTATAAATTTGGTCATGTACAATATATACATACCTAAGTATTGAATAGCTTATAATAATGCCGCAACAGCTTCTTTTCTACTAGCTAGATGGTGCATGATGGTTCTGTGCACATCTGGAATGTCGAGGTTATGCTCCAGTGCGTATTTTTTTACGCTGTTTTTATGGCGTTACAATCGAAGCTCTTCGCCTAGCCAATCTGAAGAAGAAGTCTAATTCCCTGCCCATCAATACTTTGAGGTTGTTTTCCTTGGTTTGAAGGCATTTGTTGGACCGTGGATAGGTATATGATATCAATACATGTGAACAATGCATCTACTTGTAACTCGCCACAAGAGTAATAAAACGAAAAAGGAAATACATACTGCGTACATACAACTACCGATTGAGGAAATACAATACAATACAGGTATGCATGCACTGTTCTGTAAGCTTCCCGACTACATATTACATACGTACGCAGTATTTATCAACCACAAAAACAACAACACGTTTGTTTGAGAGGAGAGACTTTGGTTAAGACATCTGCAAGGGGCCGACTACTGACTTGCTTTGCTTTTTTAGACATTCAAAAAAAAAA
>CM069900.1:571387-591246 GCA_036034705.1 Thielaviopsis punctulata | reverse complement strand
ATTCATAATTCTTCTTCCCCTTCTTTAATCTTTCCATCTTCCGATTCTTTCTCCTCTGGTTTCTTTTCTTGGGGCGCGCGGAGGGTTATGTTATGCCTGTTTTTTTTATTTGTTTGTTGGGCACAGCCTCTATCTACTATTATCTCTTTTGGTTGAGTCGACGACGACGATGTTATTCATGTCAATCTGGGCTCGCTTTGTTTGAGATTTGTTTCTTTTTTTTTTTTTTTTTTCGCTCTCTTCTTTTTTCAGTGCTTGTTTGCTAGCAGTGAACTACAGAAATAAATGCCACTTGTTGGTTTTATATGTAGGCCTTAAAATACCCTGCTTGATACATACTTTACCCTCGTTCATTCGTACAACTTCGTTATTATTTCATAGCCGCAGCAAGGCGAGCTTATTCTACGCCCGCTATCGCGCTTATCTGGGGTCGTTGTCGTACTAAATCTCGGATCTTGTGATAATAGACGAGAATCGCACTGGCCAAGTCCAGTATGAAAACACGAGCAGGGCGCAGGCTGAGGCTTGAATTAGTGAACTTGTTTTATAGCCATTCTATACGAAGCTCTGGGGGGACGAATCAAACTGACAAATCTTTGACATAGGAGGCGTACCCTGCATGTATAAGCCGATAGATACCTGAGCTGGCTCATCTGGTAACGTTCTTTTCCTGGCGGCTCTGAGCTGTGCATAAACTCAAATTCAGACGACAATATTAGAAGCCAGCTCTTCTTGTCAGACAACACAACACATAGCTATGTGCCACTAACACTACAAGACTACAAGCCCGCATGAAAGAAGCGACTTTGCCCAGCCCAATGCCATCTTATTC
The DNA here is from genome assembly GCA_036034705.1 of Thielaviopsis punctulata. Taxonomy (NCBI): domain Eukaryota; kingdom Fungi; phylum Ascomycota; class Sordariomycetes; order Microascales; family Ceratocystidaceae; genus Thielaviopsis; species Thielaviopsis punctulata. The sequence goes on along the minus strand of CM069900.1, from coordinate 590,414 downwards.
TTTTTGCATGTATACTCACAGAAACTAAGCAATGGTAGTTCTGTCTGTCTGTCTGTCAAGTAGGAGAGATGCCGTCCGATCTGGAAACCAAAGCTTAGCACAGCCGCCTCCTTTGAGGGGAACGCTCAAGTCTGACAAGAGAATAAATACAAAGATCGGGCTGTATCAGTAGTATCAAGATTAACTTTTAGCCATCAAAGCCACGCATCTTTACCATTAAATACACATCACAATCACACGCCCAGGTACAAAGTCAACTCTGGGAATATTTCATATTGTATATACCGACTGAGACGACAGCGAAACCCCTCTACCAGTCCTTTTCCACTATCTTCTAATTCCAAAGCCTTTTTTTTTCGGTTGCCGTAAAGCGTTGTGAGATATCATAACACCGTCAAGTCGTAGTCCCTTTTGGAGAAGCCGAGAAGAAAACCCGAGAGAGAAGAGTAAACCAAACTGAGAGAGGGAATCCAAAAAGCTGTGGCAGCAGATCCAAGAAAACCCCATCACTTCTCGATATCCCAACAAGTCAACATAAAGTCAAAAAGATAAGCACATCTTCTAACCCCACTGTCTCTTCCAAGCAGAAGCAGACTAACAAAGAAGTGGCGAGGTCAAAGGAAATAAAAGCCAGTGTGTTCTCATCATCTAGAGCAAATATCATTGGCACAGTTGTCAGGGAGTTCAGAAGATAACATCTCTTCCGTACTCAACCTACAGGTCCACAGTTGGAACGGCCGTTGATGCAACGCAAATTATGGAGGAACAAAGGCAAAAAAGAAGCAAAAAAACTCTTCAAAGAAGAGAAACACTTCAGAAAAAAAAAACATAAAAAATTAGTGATTATTGCCAGCCCAGACATCCTAGATACTCTGTTTTGAGCCTTGGCTCATGCAGTCAGAAAGACAATCGTCTTGCTGCCTAAACCCAGGGTCCAACAGGAAAACAGCCCAAGACAGAGAACCTGAGATGCCAAGATTAGCAACATAAACCTCCACAAAAGGGGAGAGTTTCTTGGAGCTTTGGCATCTGTCAAGACAGAAATCCACAGTCATTGACCCATTGATTTTGGCTCAGAAGTTGATCCAGTACAGCGAATTGCCGGATCAAAGATCTGTGGGAAACCAAAGAGAGGGATTTGGGGAATAGCACGGAAAGAAGAGGGGACAAAACGGAGTCGTCTGGGGAGCAGTCTCGGTAGTCAATGGCGGCACCAGAACAACGCAACATATCTGGCAATCTAGAGGCATTTGGGTCTCAAGGCGACATCACCAGACGGATAACAGCATCAGGTCTGGAGGTTCCTCGAACTCAACACTGCCTCACCCTGAAAGGCGGATGGAAGGCGTGGCCACCAGTGTGGACTTAGCTTCATGGTCGAATAGGAACCGAGAACTCACAGATGCATAGAGAGGGCGAGAGTGTTGGTGTTCTGTAGGAGGGTAACAAAAGAAGAAGATGAAAGCCCAAAGAAGAAAAGGAAAAGACTTGGAAAGCCTGGGGGAGGGCTGGCTTTTTATACTTGAAAATGGGGGGGTTGATTTGGACGCACAATCAGTAAGCTTATGAGTCAGTAGCAGTAAGAGTTTTCACTCACTGCAAAAGCCCATCTCATTAGACGAGCAGCAAGTCTTGATATCAAAACTCGCACAATCAATGAATCAAAGGCGGTGTGCGTAGAGAGACCGCAGACAACAACTAACCGCAAGGCGCAAACAAGTAGCTCGGTCGGGCCCATAGTAATCTATTTCCGCTTTAGGCATTAGTGAAGTTGATTAGTCCAAAAGCGGTAATTGCAAGTGCCAGTAACGCCATGTGTTTAACAATGCCGTCATAGAAACGCGCTACGCGTAAGATTCCGGAATAGAGTAGAGTATCAAGACGGCTATAGAATGTCGTGGAAAAGATTATTGCTTTCCAGTTCCCCTCGGGGGTTTCAGTTTCGTTTCCCTCTTCTCTTCTCTTCATATTTTAGTAGCAAAGACATTGAGAGGGCTATGAGTACTAGGCATTTACGTTCTTTACAGGTGCTCGTTGGGCACACATGCATCTGCAATGTATAGACGTAATATAAAAAGCAAAATCTAAAAGTAAAACACCGGATACAGATAGATTTGCGAGGCGAAAAAGATCGTAATATTCAAAATTATAGGTAGAATATATCCAAGCTACCAACAACGTATATGTGCTCAAAGCAAAACCAGAAATATAAACCAACATAGAAACTTATAGAAACAAACAAACAGATCCCAGGCTGATTCATCCTAATCAGTTGCTAGACTCTCCAGAACCTCCATAAAAACCCGTAATACCGTCATCAAACTTCGCCGAGATTTTCCGCAAAAGGCTCATGTTGTGGCACGTGTACACAACCGACAGCAATACCATCTCTGTCGTGAGCGAAACGCTGTGCACGGGCCTCTACGCTTCATACCGACGGGAAATGTCGTTGCCGGGAAGCGTCGAGATGGACAGAGTGCTGATGTCAAAGCGTGTGAGGCATGGCTGAATGCAGATGCAGTTGTCGGTGCATCTCCTGGCGGAACCGGATGCATGGGGAGTTTTGGGGAACAACTCTTTAGAGGAGGAGTCTTCATCAGATGAAGTGAGCGGCGTGTCCTGGCCGTTGTAAGGGGACACGTTGTACTCGGTATCCCGATCAGAGGTTTCCGGGACTTGCTCGGTAGCTTCAATCTCTTGAGTTGCTTCGCCTCTATTGGCGATCTCAAAATCTCAGGCAAAGTCTTCGTTGAGGTATTTCTTGAGATCTTGGCCAAAATCTCCAGTGCTTTGGCCAAAGTCTTCGTTGAGATACATCTGAAGATCTTCGCCGAAGTCCTCAGCAATATATCTCGGAATATCCTCTGCAAAACCTTCAAAGCCCCCAATCCCGGAAGCAAGCAGAAACTCGGAAACTAAATAAAAACTCCTTTTTAGCAAAACATCTCTTGAAGAGTACGACACTTGGAAAAAGAACTAACACATGTCATGATCCGTAGCAAATTCAACTGCAAAGGGGCTCTGGGGCGTCCGTCCTTCAGAAGAGCCAGGAAGAGGGCCCTCCAAACCGCTCGAGGAAGCATTATTGAGGTTGAAGGCCGAGTCCATAGATAGAGCAATCGTCATTTGCTCCTGAGACTGGCCGTTTAGCACGGGACGCTGCTGACTCATGTTACTGTGGGAGTTGGCCAAACCAGACTCCCAGTCAAAGTTGTATACAGTGTCGGAATCAGCAGGATCGTCGTGTTCCTCAATATTGCTTTCCTCGTATTTTCTCTTACGGCTCTTGGTCCGCACTTCCGCGATGCTGACTTCGTGAATCATGCGGGCCAGTGGAGCTTCCAGAGCAGGATTATAGCCCTCGATATCGAGCGGCTGGCCGGTAATCGAACGGTTGGGGGGAGCGCCCCAGAAGACATATTTGGAGTACTTTCTCAGGATGGTGCGGCAGGTGCATTTGCGGAAGGCCGAACTATTAATACGGCGAAGATTATTCTGGGGCTTGTCGTAGTCGGTTCTATGAGGAATCTCAAAGACTTCATCCGAAGCAGAAAAGCGAACAAACTTCTTGCTGTTCGAGCTCGAGGGGTTGCAGTTTCCATTGCACATGATTGCGGATGAAAAGGTATGATACTTGGAAGGACTTTGAAAATCTGCAACAAGAATGGGAAGACTTGGGAGAGCCGTGAATGAAACGATACATCAAGTAAGAAAGAAGAAGAGAATGAAAAGGCTGAGTAGCGTGAGTAGAGAGGGGAGCAGAGGAAGCCTGGGCTTTTATGCCGATTGAGAGCAGAAGCAATTACCGGATTCGCCAATTGCATGTATAAGTCATAAGCACTAGACCGCTTGTCTAGCCGGCCGCTAGTACGGGAGATACTAGATGAAGCATCTAAGCGACTAAACTTTTGCAGATATGTGATTCTGGAATACCTCAACTTCCAAGTCCCACGTGGCTTGCGTAAGAATTACGTATATATACATATATAGTTCTATACTATTTGTACAAGTGGTATGGAATATGCTACTTTGAATACTCTTCTAACCGGCCGGTGAAGATTTATACAAGACCAACGATCGTTTTCTTTTCTCTTCGTTCGTCAACAATGACCCCATATGTACATGATCTGAAAAAGTCACCATTCCGTTTAGAGTAACTGACATTGAGACTAAACAGGGTAGTAGTACAGAAATCGGTCCCACTTTAAACAAGCTAGTTCTGGAGCACAAGGTCACGTGGTGATAGAACCGATAAACCCCATGCACGTTCTAAGAAACGCGGCAGCGCGACGCATCTAGCCAAACGACGAATTATCACATCACAGTTTGGGTTATAGATTTATTGCTGCACATGAGCATGTGAATTCATTCTTACTGTTTTCTTGACTTGCTTCGATACTTCCAAGTGGTGACCATCTCGTTCCCGGGCTATAATCCCCAATTGACTGTCTTTGTTTTGACCAAGTCTTTCAAGCAACGCTGACATCATATCATGGTTGGCAAAGTCAGTGAAAGAGTGCTTCTTCGCGAAGGTTTGAAACCCTAATGACGCATCGTTACGAGAAAGTATGGACTTTGCGCTAACATTTGCTCTTTACTTGCTTTAGGCCTGGAACGCACCGACAATGGCATGAAGCAAACATCATGGCCTGAAGTTGCTCCCATCAACCAGAAGAACTACTACACGTGTGTTTTATCTTGTTTCCTTGGTAGTGGCTATCGCTCCGCTTACAATTCTCCCTAGTGGTGTTGCATGTTCGCGATAGTTTGCAGTGGAGTTTTGGCCTCGTCTACAAGGCTGACAAACTTTTTTTTTCTTTCTCTCTAGAGACTATATGAAGCGAGATGACCAGATTCTCGCACTCCGGATTGAACAAAATGACAAAGACCGCCCAGCCCCTGCGGCCAAGACTGACACGGCAATGGCCGGCGCCGACAACGATGCCCAAGACTCCGATTCCGACTCCGACCCGGACTTGACAAACCCCACGCGCATGATTGTCATTCACCCCGGCAGCCAAAATCTCCGCATTGGCTTTGCCAGCGATGCGCTCCCCAAGACAGTTCCAATGGTTCTCGCCAACAAGGCGCCTTACACCGAGTCCGAAGACGGCGAGGCTCTTCCGCGCCGTGACTTTACGGCCGCGACGCCCGACGCGCAGTTCGGCGAGGAGTGGAGCAAAAAGTACCGCAAAATGTCGGAGGAGCTCAAGATTGAAATGCGCGCAAACAAGCACAAAGTGTTGCCCAACAGCAAAGACCTGGTGGCCAACTACAACCGCCGGTCCGATCCCGAGCGCATCCCCGTACACAACGACCCCCTGCAGGTCGAGTGGACGGATGTGGCAGCCGGCGGCGAGTGCTTTGCCGGCTCCGAAGCGCTGCGCATCCCGGACGATTCGACGCCCAAGTTCCGCCTGTGGTGGCCGATGCAGCAGGGCTGGCTGAACGAGGACGACTATGGCACGTCGGAGCACTTGTCAGATGACTTTGAGACGGTCATTGAGCGGGCCATTCGCACAGAGCTGGGGCTCAACAGCAGTTCCCAGTGGAAAAACTACAGCTGCATCTTCATCATTCCAGATCTGTACGACAAAAAGTACGTGGAAATGGTGCTGAGCTCGTGTCTGGGCTGGTTTGGGTTTAAGCGCGTGTGCTTTATCCAAGAGAGCATGGCAGCTACATTTGGCGCCGGTTATACACAGGCCTGTGTTGTTGATGTCGGTGCTCAAAAGACGTCAATCACGTGTGTGGAAGACGGCCTGTGTCTGGAAGACTCTCGTATCAATCTTAAGTACGGCGGATGGGATGTGACGGAGACCTTTATGCGCATGATGCTGTATGACCACTTTCCTTATGAGGAAATCAACCTGCGGCGGCGCTACGACTGGCTTCTGGCCGAAGAGCTCAAGATTAAGCACTGCTCGCTTGCCCAGAATCTGGTGTCCGTCCAGCTGATTAGCTTCCATGTACGCGCTCCCAACCAGCCGACACGCAAGTACCAGGCCAAGATCTACGACGAGGCCTATCTTGCCTGCATGGGCTTCTACGACCCCTCCATCTTTGACAACTCTACCAAGCTGCGCGGCCGTCGCAAGCTGATTGACCTGTCTTACAACTGCTACGAGGCCGACGTGCCCGACGACCCCACGTCCACCGCCCAACTGGCCATTCTTTCCAAGATCAAGCCCTCGCTAACCGCCACGCCCGCCCTCCACCCTGCTGCAGCCGTCCTCGCCCAGCAGCAGCAACTCGTTCACGCCAACGGCACCGCCACCGGCACCGCCACGCCCGTGCGCGACCGTCTTCAGCCGGCCAACTTCCTGGCCAAAGTCAATGAGGGCCTAAACGCCACCCCCGCCACATCAACCGCCGCCTCTCCCGGTCCCGACGGGACCTCGACGCCCACCCCCGCGTCCGCCCCCGCTCCTTCTGTCGCCACCGCCGCCGTCACCGCCGCCGCCGCCGCTGCTTTTGGCCGTGACACGGCAGTCGGCAGTCCAGCGCCAGCGAGCGTGCGCACGGGCACGCCAGGTCCCGGTGGGGACACTGCAGGGCCGACGAGTGCGCCGGCACCAGCAGTGTCGCTGCGTACGGCGACAGAGATTGCGCGCGAGCGCGACGCGGTGCTGGCGCTGGCGCCGCTGGATGTGGCGGTGATTACGAGCATCACGCACGCGGCGCGCGGCGACGACAAGAAGCTACGCGATTTGCTGGGCAGCGTCATGGTGGTTGGCGGCGGCGCAAAGATTCCGCTGTTTGGCAGCGTGCTGGAGGACAAGCTGCGGCAGCACCGGCCGGACCTGAGCGAGAAGATCCTGGTTAGTCGCAGTGCGCGGGACATGGATGAGCAGGTGGTGACGTGGAAGGGTGCAAGTGTATTTGCCAAGCTGCCGACCAACGATAGCTGGATTACACCGTTTGAGTATGAGCGGCTGGGATCGCGGATTCTGCACCACAAGGTGATGTGGTCGTGGTAGAGTGGATGTGTTTTTATGTTTCCTTTTTTTATGGGGAGTATGGCGTTTGGAATTGACTGTCAACTTAATTGTAGTGGTTATAGTGGTACGTCTACATCTATCTGTATATAATCTCTACCAGTGTAAGATGTTAAGTGCTTAGTCAGCGCCCCACTTATATCTTACACGCTTCAATCTGATAACCAGGTCGCGACTTCTCAAACATCACCAACCACTTTTCCTTAACCTCACCACAAGCAATCTAAACCCCAGAAAATAACCATGTCATTATCCAGATTCTGGGCGCTCCTGCCCTTTAGCGAGACCACCACTCCGTTACAAGGCACCACGTATCTTTTATTCATCTCGCTCTTTTCCATATCCTTCCTAGTCTTTCTCAACAGCGCCGTCTCCTTTGTCGTCACGGATGTAATTGGACAGAAGACTGGAGTCGGCGCTGTCGTCGGGTCTTTGGGGTTTGCCGATGAAGTCGTGGCGCTGGTCATGTGTCCGGTCTGGGGCCTGGTGTCGGATCGGCTGGGAGTGCGGTGGGTGGCGGTTATGGGATATGCCATTGTCGGGGTAGCGCTGGGGGTGTTTGTGCAGGCGCGGCGGGTGTATCCCGAGTTACTTGCGGCGCGCGTGTTTTTCGCCGTGGGAGCAACAGCCACGTAAGACTTTTCTTCATCTTTTTCTTCTTCCTCGCTGCGCTCGATCGTATGATTTGAAAGAAAAAGAGCTAACATCTTGTTAGTGCTACTATGGTTACCGCCATCCTACCCTGTCTGACCAACCCTTCCCCGTCTACCTCTCCCGCCTCCGCGCCGCCCGCTAATCCGTCTGTTCTCGCCGGCCTCGTCGGCCTCTTCACCGGCTGCGGCGCCCTCGTCGCGCTGACCCTCTTCCTCCCTCTGCCCGCGCACTTTGGCTCGTCGCCATCTCTCTCGCAAGCCGACGCCGTCGCCCGCAGCTTCTACGTAGTCGGGGCCGTCGCCCTCTGCGTGGCCGGCTTTGTCGCCTACGGCCTGCGCGGGCTTGCCGGCGAACACCACAAGGGCTGGCACAATCTATTTGGCAGCAGCCGGCAGCAGCCGCGGGGGGCCGGCAGCGCCGCGCACCGGCGCCGCTGCTTCTCCTTTGCCACGCTTCTGCGCGCGTCTGTCGTGCTGGGCTGCCGCGACGCAAACATTGGGCTCGGCTATCTCGGCGGCTTCGTGGCGCGCGCGTCGACCGTCGCCATCTCGCTCTTCATCCCGCTCTTTGTCAACACGTTCTTCATTGCGCACGGCTTCTGCCACGGCTCGCCCAGCGACCCGTCGCCCGAGCTGAAGCGCGAGTGCCGTGCGGCGTACGTGCTGGCCGCGGTTCTCAGTGGCGTCGCGCAGACGGTCGCGCTGCTGTGCGCGCCCGTGTTTGGGTACATGGCGCGTCGGCCGGGTCGGTGGAATTTCCCGCTGTTGGCGGCGGCGGCCGCCGGGATGGTGGGGTACTCGGTGTTTCCGATGCTGCGCAGCCCGGAAATCACAGACGTGGATGGTCGCGGTGGCGGGGCGAGCGTGTTTGTGGCTGTGGCTCTGATGGGCGTTAGCCAGATTGGCGCAATTGTGTGTAGTCTGGGATCACTGGGGCGGGGCGTGATTGACAGTGGAAACGACAAGCCTTCGGAAAGAGCAGCTTTGTCCGAGACATCTGCTCTCCTCGCGCCGGAAATGCCGGCCTCGGCGGAGCCCGACACGCTCGTTCCCTCGGCCGCTCCCATCCAGCCAAGCCGAATCGAACTCAAAGGCTCTGTGGCCGGCGTTTATTCGTGGTGCGGCGGCGTGGCTATTCTGCTGCTTACGAAGCTGGGCGGATATCTGTTTGATGCAGTTTCTACAGGTGTGCCGTTCTACATGATGGCGTCGTTCAATGCTGTTTTGTTTGCGGCTGTGCTGGCAGTTGATCTGTCGCGGATAAGCAAAGAGCGTGTTTAGCAGCTTGTTTTCATTCTTGGTATATCGATGTTAATTAGAGGTATATACACATCGTGTACTATCATATCACGTAGTAGTACACAGTAATACAGGTTTCTGTTTGCCGTAGTCTGGCTGGATGTCCCGTGTTCCATCTCTCGTGATACAAAAGAAAATGCAATCCCACAAACACAAACAATATGCACAAAACCCCTTTCATCCCTACCATGAGAATAAATCCCACGCCCGCTGTAAGGAGGGAAGCGTGGAATTCGCGCGAGCACCCGGCTAATACTCGCTCCATTTCCGCGTCACCCACTCCGCCGGCGCCTGACACTCGCCCACAGCCAGCCACGCTTCGGAGCTGTACTCGTCCCACGCCCCGTTCTGCCAGTCCACTGCAGCCTGCGCGTCCAGGCCAGGATCCAGCACCCATGGCTCGCCAGTCGCGTCAACGGACACTTCGGTCGGGACTTCGGGCGCGGGCGGGATGGTGGCGTCTGCGGTGGCAAAGTACGCCAGGATAGCAGAGGAGGGCGAGGCAACGTCGGCCTCGGCGTAGATGTTTACGTCAAAGTCGACGAGGATAGCGCCATCCAGGGACAGGGCGGCAGCGGCAGCGGCAGCGGCAGAGGCAGGGCAGAGCGGGGCAGGGGAAGCGGGACAGGGAAGGACAGATAGCGCAGAGGCCAGAGGGTAAGGGATCGAGGCAGCGACCGAAGAATAAACCCCCAACGCTCTCTGCAGAAATCCGCCCCACCGCGGACTGTCAAACACCTCCAAGTCAATGAATGTCTCTGTCGACTCAGCCTCGCTCTGCAACACATCGACCAGCACGGCGTCTGCTGTGATCACATCGGCCCCGCTCTGTTCGTGCAGGCCCTTTTCGTCGGGACACAACAGCGTGACCACTGGCATTACCACCGGCACGGACGCAGGACTAGACATCTCGTCCTTGATGTTCACGAGGCCGTATCCGCGCAGGATTTCATCAATATTCAGCGCCGTGTCCGTCTTTTCCAGATGCGAGGGGCCAGCACTCGGCAAGGCGGGGGGGAGAGAGGGGGAAGAAGCAGCTGTTGAAGCATGCTTTGTCGCAGAGGCATCGTGCTCTGAATGGGTTGGACACAACCACGTCTAGTAGTCGCTGTCAAGGTCATCGCAGAGCTTGAGGTCTATTTTACCGCATCAAATTAGCTTTTTTCACGTTCGCGGTCGGGTGGGTGAATGGGGAAAGAGAGATGAGATACTAAAAGACTTACTCGACATCTTGCTGGGCGGGAAACACTGGTGTCTTCCCGCCTGCTTGTACTTCCGGGGAGACTTCTGGGCTGTGCCAATCTTGTTCTTGGGGCGGCCGCTGGTGCACTTGGAGCCCAGAACAGTCTGGGCCATCTGAGAGGGAGCGTTACCCATGATGAATGACTGTGTTTTTTTTTTCGGGGGGGAGGTGGGAAGAAAAGACAAAGAACGAAAGAATGACGGTAGAGAAATGAGAGCCAGGGGTTATGATTTATCAAGACTCGATCGATCGTGAGATAAATGCATGAATGAATGAATGATGAGAGAAAGAAAGAAAGAAGAAAATGCAAATGGGAGAAACAGCCTCCCTTTTCTATTCCCCAGCCCTCGCCCCCAAAACATAGCAACAAAGGAAGCCCAAATTTCCCAATTTGGCTATGTATTCTTCTTTGACTTTCATCCCATCTTTTTGTGCTGACTAATCCCCACGGAATCATCACGACCTGACGATACCCAGCCCTCGAACTACATAATAGTATGTACAAGTACGAATTGGCTTGTTGTCAATGACAGCGGCACCGACCGACTCTGTTTCCTCTCCATGCCTACAGGCTTCTTGTCTCACTTCGCTCGCACCAACAAAAAAGCCATCCATGTCTTGATCGCAGGCCAGTTCCACGACTCCCTCTTCCCGCCTTCATCTGTTCCTGACTCACCTTCGTCTCATCCTTCAGACTGACTCGACCTCTTTGCCCGACTCCCTCAACAACACTCTGCCTCACTCCCTCAGCAACACCATCAAATCAGCCCATCACCAAATCACCAACGCACAACAAGAAATATCACAAGACATATGGCACACGAAATTAATTGAAACCCCCAGTCCAACCAGAATTGTTGTCGCCCTTCCTTTTGAAATCCAAGAAACAGAAAAGAGAAAAAAAACAAATACACACCCAAGTAGATAGAGAAACAAAAGAAAAGAAAAAAAGAGTTCAAAAAAAGAGACCAATCTCGGCAGAAGCAAAAACACCAAAAAGAATAAAACAGGATGCGGAATAAATGCGTGGCTTTCAACTCTTTTTGCTTGTTTTAAACTTTTGTTTCCTCTTCTGCTGCGCATCTATGGCGACCGACCGACCTCCTGACTTGACTGCGTCTTCTTTCTTTTTTGTGGTATACAACAGCATCCAATCAGTAAAGCCACCCGACCGACAAGACAAAAAAAGGCACCCGCGCCTTTGCTTAGCAGCACGCAAAATCCCATGTGCTGGCCTAACCTCATCCGGGCCTCCAGTCGTCCATGGTTCTCATGTTTGCATCGCTTAAGCACCCAGCGAAGGGAAAGCGCTCTCATCCGAGGTGTTGATGGGAGCAGACTGCTTGGCACCACGGGGAGCGGCAGGGGCGGCACCACCGCGGGCACCACCGCGGGGACCAGAGCCGCGGGGACCACCACGGCCACGGCCCTCACCGCGGAAACCACCGCGAGCGCCGGCACCACCACGGGGACGGCCCTCAGCGCGGGGACGCTCAGCCTCGACAAAGCGGGGCTCAATGTCAATCGTCTGCTTGGTCTTGCGCTCACGCTGGCGGATAGACTTGCCGCTGGTGGGGGTGAAGTAGTCAGTCTCCTCCTTCTCCAGCTGCTTGGCAGTCTCCCACTTCTTGTTGCCCTTGCTGCCCTCGTTGGCCTGGCGCAGCGACAGGTTGTCGCCCAGAGCAAGCTTCTTCTCGGCCTTCTCGGCCAGGAACTCATCAAAGGACTTGACCTTCTCCTCGGGCTCGGCAGCCTCGACAGCCTCATCCTCATTCTTGTCGGCAGCAGCAATCTCCTCGCCGGCAATCTCGTCCTTCAGCTCGGCGTTGCCCTCGTTAGCACCCCAGGCCTTGTCAGCCTGCTTCTCGCCGGGGCCACTATATTATGTGTTAGATGATTTATGATTCACGCGAGTACAAACAATGAAACTTACCCGACGCTCTTGGAGTGGCGGTCGTCCTTCTCGCGGGGGAAGCGGGAGCCACGGCCTGAGAAGTGTTAGTATCTTCGTCAAATTTCCATACAAAAATAGCAACTCACCACCACGGGCACCACCACGAGAGCGGCGGGGAGCCGAACCATCCTCGGTCGTCTTGCCGCGGTTGTTCTCACGGCCAGCGTTCTTGTCGCGGAAGGCTAGAGACCATGTTAGTTAAATTCCCAAAACAAGAACCAAGACATCTGCATGTTTTCCATGGTTAAACTCTTCTCCTCTCTCACTCTTGTCTGTATGCCAACAGCTGCAATGCTTGAAAGCAGATGCCAAAAGATCAAAAATGAGTTGAGCCAACACAATTCACCGCGTTACCAGTCGATTTGCTGCAAACCCGCCTGTACGCAAGTCGGATACGCATGCAATTCTTATGTAAACGAAATCAAACATTGCTGAATGACAGACAGGTGGTGAGTGGGGTTCGTACCAGCCTCATTGCCAGAGCGGCGAGCGGGGGCAGCGGCCTTGGGGGCCTCCTTCTTGGCAGGGGCAGCGGCGGGGGCAGGGCTCTCGCCGTCGCCTATTATGATGTTAGTCTCAAGTTTGAGTTGAGCGTAATATCGAAATCGACCCAATTACGCAGGTAGTTCCCGCAAACAATTCGTAGCCAGTTCCGTAGAGTCAACCGCCCAATGCTTAGTCGCAAAAGTAGCGCTCTAGTCTGCAATTTTCCGTCACATTTGTTACATCAAGCCAACATCTACCAAGAGTCGAAGCGGGGTAAAAAGTCCGAGGTCATAGCTCAAGTCTAGGGTGCGCATTTTAGGAAACGCAGATCCAAAACCCTGAGTAATTCTCCAAGCAAACCCTTCGATTGAATGGTGACAAAATTTTCGATGTGGCATCGTGCGTCGACTAGAGCAAGAAAAAGCGTTGGGGCGGGTGACGAAATGCTCTAATCAAGCAGCGCAACTAGAGCAAATTGGCGGATGCCTGATCGACTGTGGCCGTCGAGTTGATGGGCGGTTCGAGCAAATTCGGTGTTTGCTACTATTTTGAAGACATACCGAGCAGGTCAAAGGGGTTCTACGATAAGCCAATGTTAGCAAACTGCCGTGTTCAACGATGAAATCATAATTATTTTCGCTTTTCTTGTTCTGGTTATTGGTAATTGCATGTTGGTTTCTGCTGCTGTTGAAGGTTCCCCGCGCGACAAGAAAATTCTCCAAAGCCAAATTGAGAACCCAACTCACAATGGATATTTGAAGAATTACTGTCTAACCGCCTTTGCCCTTTGCCATGAGAATATCCCATTGTATTCCATTATTGCTCGTGAGGCAAAGGCTTCTTTCGCAAGGAAAATGGAAGACCTAGGCAATAGAGCAAAACGATGCGAGCAACGGCCACAGCATCGCTACCACAGTCAAGGCAGCAGCAATACCAATCAACAATACCAACGATCATCCTAGAGGCGAACAAACAATCATAACCAAAAACAAAGCAGACAATACGTGAGAACATACCTTGGAGACAACCGACATTTTGTCTCTGTTTTCTTGTTTAAACGCCTAGGAGGCGGAAAGTTCAAAAAGTCACAAGGTGGGAGGGGGGATGAGATAGAAAACTCAAACAAGAAAAAATTAAGAAAAAAAAAAAAAGTGTGGGCAAGAGAGGAGGTTTGGAAAACCAAAGTGGGTGATGGTTGAAGGGAAAGATTTCTGGCCAGGGTAGTGGGCTGTCTGCCTTTTTTTTTTTTTTTTTTTCCTCCTTCCTTTTTTTTTTCTTCTTTTCTCTTCATCAACTCTACGATTTTAGCTCTCCCCAAATTCAACTTAAACGTCCATGTCAGCTGTCTATCATTATACGAATTATCTGCGTTACTTTCGGCTATGATAATGTCTTGTATTTGTCTTGTCTTGCTTTATTCGGCCTACGTTTTCTTTTACGGCTCTCCCTACAGCATTCTACATAGAGCTGTTGCCATCATCCATTCCTTTTACTCTTGATGAAGTCGTTTTGTCGCAATATACGAGACGTCAACCGCAAATACTACATCACAAGCCAATTCCACCATGCCATAACTGACGGCTGAACTCCGGTAGTGATCCCACAATGAAAATACTGCTAGGGCTCCATTTGTGGCCAAGAACAAAATACAGTATTAATGGCACTGTGTTAAGATGTGGAAGTGAAGAAAATAACTGTCCTAAACACTGTCTACATCCACACAAAATAATTGAAAAGATCATGCTGCGCTAACTCTGAGAAGCCCTACTGTTCCTTCTCTCAGGTGATGACAGCCGAGGGAAGAAAAAAATGAAAAGGCTGGGTTAAGTGAGGCATCGCATAAGAGCAAAGCCAGCCTAAAGTAACTGGCTCAGCAAACAAAATCGAAGCATTCAGCCACGCCCCCTCTTGTGCCTTTAGAGGCGCTCAGCTTACTGTTAAAAGTGGCTGAACTATTGATTTCTTTTTTCCCTTAGGACGAGGCGTTTTACCTCTTGCGGTTTTGTTTGCTCATGTAGTACAAAGTGCATGCATCCATAAACAAGTTGAGTAAAACAACCAAACTTTGTCAACTTGCTCTCAAGCTGGAAGTTTCAGTGGCAATTTGTTTCTTGCTTGCTACGGATATGGTGACAAAAATAACTTGCTATCCGAGTGTATATATTGTATGCATTTAAATACCCGTGCACATGAATACACTTGCATATGCATACTACTTCAGTCATAGTGGTACTAGTTCTCCAGGCGGAAATATCATTTATTCCTGCATTGTCAACCCAACAAGTACGCCTTGTATGACATCTATCTAACGACCAGTCGGTCGTAAAACAACACACTTATGCATCGACACAACATGTGCAAACATCAAAACGAGAGAGTGCACATCGATTCGGCAGATGTCAACGTAAGTCACTCAACAAAACAATAAACGTTCACATGTCTGAAAGCATTATTCATCTGCGCTTGGCCCATGTCCCGCGACTGCCAAATCGAGTGATTCAAAGAACAAGCTCACAACACATGAATCACAAAAACATAAATCCAGACGAAAAACTCGGCACCAAGGCGGTGGAAATCGAAGGAGAATTCAGCCATAAACAGAAACACAAAATGAACTTTTATATAAACAGAAGAAGCTGGTAAGAAAAAAAAATAATAATTAATAAAAGGAATGGCGATGTGTACTTTTGGGGGGAAAGTTATTGTGCCATAAGTAAACGGCTCAAGTTAAAGTTGGGAAAATGACAACGGGGAAATAGGCTATAGAGAATAAAAAAGGAAAGACTTTAGTAGTATTTTTGTATGATGCAAAAGTTGATGCAGAAGATGCTAATGGATGGAAAAGAGAGGTTTTGAAAGGAAACATTAAGGTGGTGTGCTTTTTGTATGTATGTATGAGTCGTAATCGTGAAATTATAGGGCTTTTTTTAAGGGTTGACTAATAACAGTCAAAAACCATTGACATCAAATCACCGCATATTGCTTTGGTCAAAGGCAAACGGCGTAGGAAAAGCCATACTGGCGCTCAACCCAAAGGGATCCCATTCCATGCCAGAATCAAGCAGCTGCGTCATTGACGGATACTGGCCGCCATTTGCTCCAGTCTGTTGCTGCGGCCCTTGGGCCTGCTGAGACTGGGACTGTGGCTGCGCCTGGGGCTGCGACGAATGCTGCGACGAATGCTGCGACGAATGTTGCTGCGATTGAGCATGGGAGGGAGCTGCGCTCGCGCTTGGATGCGGGTGCGAACTCGAGTGCTGATGTTGCTGCTGCTGTTGTTGTTGCTGTTGGGAGTGCGATTGCGCATGCGAGTGTTGCTGGGGAGCCAGGCCATGCGGCTGGGCCTGATCCATATGTGATCCGCGGGTCGAAGCGGGAGACGGCATAATCGAAGGATTCGAACCATAGTTTTGATACGGGCCAGCACCGCTCGGTGTTTCGATTTCGGGTTCGTCCATAATGTCGTTTTGGGCGTCGTACTCCTGTTCTGTAATTACGCGATGAGCCTAGGATACCATAGCCCTTTCATAAGGGTTCGGGGGAATGTAGGGGTTAACTTGCCTAGCTGTTCAATATGGTTTTGGAAACCCGGTGCCGAATAGTACGAGCTATGGGGGTTTCTACTGTGAGGGTGCTGTTGGTGATGCTGCTGAGCCATGATTTGTGAAGGTGCAGGCATCGAGTTCATTGGGCTCATATGCGACTTGATCGAAGGAGTAAGCGATGTCCGCGACGAGATGTGGTCAGACGCCGCCGGGGACAACGCAGCCGGGCCTCCAAATACGGGGCCAGAGGCTGTGGGCGAGTTTGAGTGGTTGCTGGATGGCGTAGGACGGCTACGAGGCGAGGCCAAAGATCCCGGGCCTCCTTGGTGCAGAGGCGGCGGGAGCGGTGTGATTGATGCATCCATCTTGGAAACAATAGAGCCTGGTCTCCGGTTCTGGTTGTGACGGTTCATGATGGCGCGCTGAATGGGCGGTGGTTGCACCATGTTCTGAGGCATATGTGTTGGGCCAAGATTGGGGCTGCCCGTCTTGGCGCGCAGCTCAGCCTGCACATCAATACCTGGTGACTTGTTAGCAGTTTGAATGTGCTGGAGAGAGATAGATGGCAGTTTGTGCAAACCTTTTTCAAGTAAAATTCGCTCGAGGAGAGAATTTTTGTAACGGAGCATTAGACACTCGTCAGCAGCGTTACGGTGAGCAGCCTGTAAGTTCTGCAGGTTACTCTTGTAGACCTCGATGGTTTCCTCCAAGTGCTTGATGTACTCTGTGCGTCTCTCACGGAACGCAGCTTGCGCCTGGCGATTACGCTGTTTTCTTTCTTCCGAAGTAGCATAGATCTATAGCGAAGCCGTTAACCGTGTGCACCACAAATATTGTAGGGGAAGAGACTTACAGGCTTCCGGCCTCCCTTTCGCTTAGGCTGGGGTACTTCTTGGCTGTCATTGGCAGTGCTGTTTGCGCTTGCACTTGCGCTGACGCTGGCAGAAGTCGCATGGACAGCAGCGGTCTGCTCGGTTTCGGGGCTGGATCCAATCATTGAGTCGTCACCGGGAATATCTTCTGCAACTTTATCCTTGATGTGACTCTTCATAACGGACATTCCATCGGACATTTCCAGGTAACCAAAGAAACTATGCTCAAAAGCTCGCAATGGGATTGTGCGAGTCTAATTGTAAGAAGGTGTGCGGGTGGGTGAGAGCAAGAGCAGCAAAAACGATGTGGGAAAACGTAGCAGAGCTATATGATGTCTTGGCTGCAACGGCAAAATCGAGGCTAAAGCTTGAGCTCCAGGAAAAATGTTTGGAAAGGTAGCTTTTATATGTGGAAAAGCTCTAGCAGGTACTTGTGGAAAGAATGAAAACTTTGTGATTGACACAATGTCGAGTCAGCAAAGGGAAACGAATAGATTGTATCGAATGCAGCAAGTTGATGCTGCTGTTGAAGCTGGCGCAATTTGACACAGAGGTATGACAGCTCGGGAATGCCTCCGCTAAAGAAAGAAGACTCCAAAAGGCCAAGAGCTATTGCGTAAAAAACGGTGGAAGTGGCGGGCGCCAATAGGTGTGAGTTTCCGTCACGTCACGCAAGGAGAAAGACTGAAGAGACGAGGAAAAAGTATGTACGCAATATGTACTTGTAGCAGCTGTTGGCTCAGGCAACGACGAGTTTTGGACAGGCCTGGCTTTAGAGACAAAGGTTTGGAGACAAGATATGTGGCGGAAGCGTTGGAGGCCAAAGCTCTAAGTGACCTGTGGTTTCCGTTTCTTTCTTTCGGTAAAAGCCTGGTAAAAGATGCGAATATCAAGGTAGAAAGAAAGGATATATGTACTGATAGTAATAGTGATGCTGAAAGAGTGACGGACTAAGTGATGAATAACCGGATTATGCCATAAAGGCGAATGATAAAAGAATAAGCTTCTGTTGCGGCAGCACGGAACAACAAGAAGAATCGGGGTCAAAATCGGGAGTGACGTAGAAGCGCGGCTGTGGCGTCTACCGTAACGGGAGCGGAACGGGAACTGGAACCCGTCGAAGGCCTGACTAGCAAACCACAGGCCAAGCAATACAATAAAAGACAGATGCTAAGCGCGGTGACGATGGACTTGAGTGACAAAATCCAACAATAGATACACAATAAAACAATAAATAAATAAAAAGATAAAAGAAAAAAGGTACAGCACAATGAAAACCACGTGTAAATGAACAGAACAAGACGAGATAGAAGAGAAGAGGATGGGCTGGGCGTGGTGGTGGTGTGTCAATAGATAGATAGGAAGAATAACAAGCAGCTAGGGCAGGGCAGCCAAGCAAGCAGAAACAAACAGTAAAGTGTAATAGAAAGTCTTGAGAAACCAAAAACGAAAAACAACAGCCGGACTCAGGCGTGCGGGCGCAAGAAATGAAGAGGAGAGCGATGCAATTGACAATCGAAACACTCAGATGGCAAAATCGGTGAGATAATAGAAAACGAAAAAAGACATGAAAAAAGGGTAGAGACTTTTTTTTTTTTCTCTTAATCTTTTTCTGGTCAGATGAGGTTTCAGCAGAACAGAAAATAAAGAAAAAAAAAATAATAATAATAATCAATAATCAAAATTAAAAGAATTTGAACAAGAGAAAGGGATGGGTAGGGCGGTAACAAGAGGTTTTATGTAATGAGAATTGCTTGAGAAGAAGAAGAAAAAAAAAAAAAAAAACTGTCGGCCCAGTTTACAGAGGCTTGTTAGGAGAAGTCCCGCAAAAGAACCACTTTGAAGCCTATAGAACGTGACGCTAGTGAGGGGCCACATTCTTGTAGCGTCTGCGTATGTATGTATGTATGGTATGGTACAAAGTACATACATACATAACAAACTCAGTGATGCAAAAAAAAAAAAAAAAAAAAAAAA
>CM069900.1:508886-536255 GCA_036034705.1 Thielaviopsis punctulata | reverse complement strand
AAAAAAAAAAAAAAAAACCATTGTTTTATAGCCAGACTGTCAAAAGCCGCTTGTTTTTATGGTCCCCTGTTCTCCCTCCCCTTCTTCCTCACGAGTTTATTGGTTCGCCAGCCGCTCTTTCCAAAGCTGCGTTCAAAGACACTAGGCAAGTGCATACTGGTATGTACATATGTACTTGTAAAGGGAAAGAAGATAAAGTTAGCTCAAAGAAGGAACAAGGAACGACGGTTCTTGGTCGTATGATTGCACATTTTGGCTTAGATATGAGATGCTCTTATTATTTTGGATTCCCCTTCTGGTTGAAACAGGATTCTGTTTAGTTCTTTTTAGCTTAGTGAAGTGAGGAGTAAAGAGGTGTCACGATACATGTACTATGTACATTGTACATACATATGTAGGAAATGTATGTACATGCAGTAGTGGTAGGAAAGAAGCAAGTCACAGGAGAATGCAGATAGGGTTGAAGAAGAGACTGCAAGTATGTACCAGTATGTATGTAGTGTACCAGTATATATGTATGTGGTACGTATGTACGTAAGTACATAAATACTTGTAAAAGAACAGACGCCGCCCCTGATACGTGGGCGTCTCCACATGCCCCCTATTGGGTGCCCCAAGCTCTTAGTAGCGCTACACTGTCTAAGCACTGTGAACAAGTTGCGTAGTTGGCGGCCAATAGCTCAATTACAGTGTCCGCGCATGTAGCACACAGTAACTAGAGTTGTTTAGGAGAATGTACAAGTATGTACTTGTACTGAGTACATCATAAGCAATTTATACAGTATACAGCAACTATACTATACGCATACAAACAAGGAAAAAAAAAAAAAAAAAAAAAAAAGAGTCCCATGCTTCGATGCTTCGAAACTTCAGTAGAAACATCCGCTTTGATGATACTTGTTTGATTTCCCCTCAAGACAACTGCTCTGTGACTCTTTGCCCCCTCTGTAACTCTATTATGTACATCTTTGTAAACTCTCTCACTTTATAGCACGAAAAGGTCAGACAAGCTAGACTTTGAAGGGATCCAGGTAGACGTTAAATAGTTCAATCAATCAACAAGCTAGACTCAAAGGGCTTGATACTCTCTTTCTTTGTTACATACTAGCTAAGCTGGTTACATACATACATACATACATACATACACAAGTACATAAGTGGGATGTGTCTCTTGTTTTGTTTGTTTGTTTGTTAGGCGGGGCTTTTGGGACATGGACTTCTAGAACAAAGCTCTTGCAGTTGCAAGTTGGGGACTTGTTCTGATACAGGCGTGTCATAGGGGCTTATACACAAGTCTGCATGTGCAATCGTATGTACTTGTACATATATATACATACATATGTACGTATGGATGTATGTATGTATTAGATGTGAACGGACCCTCGTTTCTAACCTCGCTCGCGTACCAACTTATAACCTACAATACGTACCAGTATGTATGGTATACATCTGTAAATACTACTTTTGTTGCACTCTGGAACTCGAGCATTCAAACCCGACTTAAAGCTTGCATGTGGTATACATGCTGTCAAGACCAGATAGCGCAGGGCCCTCGTTATCAAGCCATTCCCCCCCATTGGAGGTTTCACACCCCCCCCCCCCCCCCCCCGTTTCTGTTACATACTTTTCTGGCGTAGAAACAACACAAAAGACAGAATCGACCCAACTCCTGGGGATGGGCCCTTTTCAGCTTCAGCTTCAGTTTTGGTTTGGGAGTAGGTATGTATGTATGTAGCTATAACCCGAAAGACACACTGAAATAGTGATAATACGGAGTAAGAAACGGGAATAGAAGACTTGCATATAAGTTTTGGGATGGGTTAATGTCTGTCACCTACCATATACATGCGCAGTATGTACATGTATGTACCCATACCATACTTGTTTACTGCTCTTCTTTTTAGTGGTCTCCTCTCCCTTCGCTTCCTGGCTTTTTTCTCTACTATATTTTTCCTTTTCTTTTCTGCTTCTTCTTCTTCTTCTTCCTCTTCTTCTTTGATTCTCCAGCCTCCTCCATAACGAGCCATCGAGCCGCCAATTTTATTGTTATTTTTTTATCGTTGCTTATTTGTATTTTTTCTTCTTCCACAGTACACGTACATATTCCTTCTCCTACCACTACATACAACAACTCTAACGGAACTTAAACGTCACCAAATCTGCTGAACGGGTCCTTTGGTTCATACATCTCTTCTTCTTTTATTTTCTTGCTTCTCCCGATCTAAAAACCTGTCTTCTTCTACAGGACAACCATATATACAAAAAGTTTTCCCTGCAAACAAATAACCATCCTCCATCGTTTCTCTTGCGCTGCTTTTCCGTCAACAAAGCTGTCTTTCGGATTCTCAAGACTATTACCCAACACAATACAATACATACCCATCTCTCGTCGCCAATCTTCAATCGACAGCAATATTCACAACAATGGCCCAGCCTGGTGTTCAGTCTCTCAAGGTACGGCTTTTACTATTTTATACCACACAACAACTACATACGCTGCAGCTTGCGACAAAGAGTCACGGACCCAGCCAGCCAGCCTCGCTGTTTACACGACATCGCGATGCCTTGTGCCGTTTCTCGATCCATTGGCCGCCCGCGTTTTTTTTTTCGAGGGGCCGCTCTCTAGCTTATCACGGAGATCAGCCTTGCGGTCACCCTATTATGCATTCCATTCCATGGCACTCGTCACCTTTCTATCGTCGCCACGTCCTTCTACACTGCTTCGTTTGCATCGTCGCCCGCTGTTTCTCCGTCATGGCTTTTTCCTGTCTTTGTCATGTCTGCAAAAGTGGCTGCAACTCAGCGTTGAAGGGGCTTATCGCCCTCACGTTTCTGTGTTGCTCGTCTCGCCACCTTCACACACTCTTATTGTTTACTGTTTTTTTTTTGTATTTACTAACTGGCTGTTTCTATAGTGTGTCGTCACTGGTGACGGTGCTGTCGGCAAGGTGAATATCCCTTTTTTTTTCTTATCCATCACATTCATTCGAGAGAGTAATCAACTATTTCCGATTTCCGACCAAGATTTCGCGAGCTTTTTGTCGACAAAACAATCCTGAATCAGAGCACGAGGCTCGTGCTTTTTTTTCTCTCTCTTTTTTTTCTTGTTTTCTTGTTCCAGTGGTCGTGGCTCTGGTTGGTTGTTTGGCTGGCTATCTGGTCTTTGTCCCTAATGCCCTGGGTGGGCATCAACCCTATCTATCTACCCCGGCCTGTTCGTTCTATTGCTGCCGCTGTCGCTGTCGCTGTCGTTTGTCAACTTTGCCTGAATTTGCCTTGCTTTGCTCTTATCGCACTTTTGTGCTTGGCTCTGGCTCTTTCTGGCTGTCACTTGCCACAACAGCTTCACTTCAGCACAGACCATATATAACGCCACATTACATGGCGTTGGCTGTATAATCGCAATCGCATGCCATACACGGTCCAATCTTTGGCTTTACCGGTCTAGTCCAGCCAGCACCAGGCCATCGAATTCATTGATTACTCGCTCCTCGCTCGCTCACTTTGCTGCAAGCAAACGAACGCGCTGTCAGAACCCCAGTCTAACCCTTATCTTTTTTAGACTTGTCTGCTGATTTCCTACACCACCAACGCCTTCCCTGGCGAGTACATTCCCACTGTGTTAGTTACCCCCCCCCCCTTCTTTCCATTTCTTAGCCACTATCATTGGTTTTCTTTTCTTTCTCTTCCCATGCTGTTTCTCCCTTGCTTCAACCCTCTCCCCCCAAGGGAGGGAACGCATAATTTCTCCCTCTATCGAGCGCTGTGACAGTTAGCTAACTAGAAGCCCCCTGTGCCTATAGCTTCGACAACTACTCTGCGAGTGTTATGGTCGATGGCAAGCCCATCAGCCTGGGCCTGTGGGATACTGCCGGTCAGGAGGATTACGACCGTCTGCGTCCTCTGTCGTACCCCCAGACTGATGTGTTCCTGATTTGCTTCTCCATTGTCAGCCCTCCTTCATTTGACAACGTCAAGGCCAAGGTACGTTGAAAAGCTTTGCATTGTAACTACCAGAAATTAATCCCCCTCCCGCTAACCTAATTCTTCCCTCCAGTGGTACCCCGAAATTGACCACCACGCTCCCAACATCCCCATCATCCTGGTCGGTACCAAGCTGGATCTGCGTGAAGATGCCAATACTCTGGAGGGTCTTCGCCAGAAGCGCATGGAGCCCGTCTCGTACGACCAGGCTCTGCTGTGCGCCAAGGAGATCAAGGCCCACAAGTACCTGGAGTGCTCTGCCCTGACCCAGCGGAATCTGAAGAGTGTCTTTGATGAGGCTATCCGGTAAGTTTTGTTTTGTATCTGCATTGGGCGCGCGTGGCCATGCCAACTAACCCGTCTGTGTCTTAGTGCCGTCCTGAACCCCCGGCCCGTTGCCATCAAGCAAAAGAAGAGCAAGTGCACCATTCTGTAAATGAATGTTGTTTGCGAAAGCCTTGTTTTGCTACAACCGATGAAGCAGTAGCTTCCAAGATCACCGGCCGAGTCGTACCGTATCGTCATCATCAACATCAAAGAACCAAGAGGGCACGACCGAGAGTGCATATTTATTTCCCTCCATGCATCATGCATGCGTCATTTATTTCCCCGCCTGTTCTTCCGCCCTCTCGCTCGCTCGCTCGCTCGCTCGCTCGCTCGCTCGCTCGCACCACCTGTCTCACCTTTGCCTTGTCGATCTTTCATCATCGTCCACCCACCAACAAATCCTCGTGTTTATTCTCGCGCCAACTATACATACACCCGAGTGTTTTTGTTTCTACCAGCTTGCGAAAACCGAGCTAGCCGCCCCAATGCTTCATTCTCTGCGGGAATTGGCGATTCTGCTTCTGGCTGTGCTTTAATATGCAGTTTTGTCTAATCCCCTTTTGTCTGAAGTGTTCTGGGGAGAATCTTTGGTTGCTTTCTTTTGTTTCTGGGAGGCTATTTTGATATGCGATTCTTTTTATTTGGTTTTTTTTACGCACGCCCGCACGCCCGCACATCTGGTTCTTTGCATATTTCCTTATCACCCATACCCGTTTATTTCTTTCGTCTTTGTTACCCCTCTTTTCGTCTTGTTATTTCTCTTGTGCTCCTTTTTTTCCCTTGTTTGATTTTTTTTTTTTTTTTTCCTTTTGGAATGGCGTCTCGGGTGGATTTTCATATTCCCAATTTCTCTCTTTATTCTTTGCTTGAAATTTGTTTTTTTCTGCTGTTGGCCATGTTAAAACGCAAATCTTCCGATGACTTCGTGCTTTAATATGTTGGGAGGTTGGCGATAGGTGAGGAAGTTAGTTTAGTGTAGCAGATATCAAATCGAGAGTTTTTCTGTATCATTTTGTCTTGTCTTGAGTGCAGTAGGGATGCAAAATGCATACATGTAGTGCATAAATGGTATTTTATATTCTGGGTATCTCAGCATTGACCCTCGCTTTATATGCCGCGGTAATAGTTTTTATGTCCAAAACAAAGTGTCCCCGGCAAATCTTTCTGATAATCTGCACTTCTCTCCCCTCAAACAACCAAGCGTGTGCTTACACGCGCTGTCTCTTGAAGCTCCGTCCATCTCTATCACCACCACCACGACGGTCAAATCCGCCCCGGCCACCTCCTCTTGTGCCACCCCGACCTCTACCAAACCCGCCGCGCCCACGCCCACGCCCACGCCCTCCTCCGAACCCGCGCCCACGATCTCCCGAGCTCTCCTCCGAATCAGCGCCGCCACCAGCCTGGATCTGCGCCAGACGCGCCGGATGCATGCCCGTTTCATGGGCCGTCTTGGACACCTCAGCAGCGTCTTTTGTCTTCTTCTCCTCCTTCTCATTCGTCTCGCGCTGGATGCGGCGCGAGCGCGACGCGCGCAGCTTGTCGTTCTTGGCCTTGATTTTGGCGGTGCGCACGGCGGTCTTGCCGCCACCGCCGGCGGTCAGTTCAATGTTGATTTTACGCGCGGGCGACTGGCCGTCGGAAAAGAGGCTGTGGTGGAACTTGTCGAGACACGTGCGCATCGAGCGCCAGTGCGAAAACTCAACAAAGGCTATGCCGCGCGTCTTGGTCGGATCGGTCTTGGATGTGAGCAGGCGGATGGACAGCGGCGACAGCGAGGCAAAGTGTGCGCGCAGGTGTTCTTCCTTGGCGGTGAAGGGGAGATTGCCTGTTGAGAAGAGGGGGAGAGGGAGGTTTGGATTAGCATGAGAATTGCCACGCGTTGGAATGTCATCACGTACCAACAAACACAATGAAGCGATCCTTTTTATTCTTGCCTTTTGCGCCCTCGCCTTCTTCGTCCTCGCCTTCGCCTTCACCATCTCCTTCCTCTGTAGGCGCATCGCCCATCTCCTCGTCTATTGCCCCCTCGTTCTGTCCCTCACTCTTCTCTTGTTCGGCCAGCTCGGCCTCGATCTTCTTCTGCTCCTCCTCCCGTTGCGCGCGTTCTACGGCCTTTATCGCGTCCTTCTCAGCCAACTCCTGTGCCTTTTTGCCCCTTTTCTCGAGCTTCTTGAGTTGTTTCTTGGAAAGCTTGGTCTCGGTGGGCGTAGCGGCGTCGGCGTCGGCATCGGCGTCGGCGTCAGTAGACTTGGGGGTTTTCGTCTTGGAGCCCTTAGATTTGGACTTGGACTTATCCTTCTTGGAAGAAGAGCTGGTCACGGGGTTTTCAAGGTCGTATTCGGCGTTGATGGCGCCATCATCGTCCTCGTCTCTTCTACGCTTGGCGACCATGTTTGAATATGTGTGCTGGTTGTTGAGGAGGGAAGCAAAGTATGGTGGCTGTCGATATGGTATGATGGCAGAAGACCTGTTTGTTTTCACTTTTAGCAAAGCAAAAATAAAAAATAAATAAACCAAACACAAGAAAGAACTGTCAAAAGTCGGATATATTCGAAAATGATCGACCAACTACAAGTCAAACATGCGTCGGTTAGTAACTTTGATGCTCAGAACTTGATCGCAAATCTTCCCAAAATTTCTTCACCGCCCAAGCGGCAGAAAAAAAAAAACATTGGCTCCATTTTTTTTCACGGTCTATCGATAAGAAGGCATCTGGGGCCACTCAATTTGGGTTTCGGTGAGTAAACATTAAGTAGGTATGTACAATAGCTTCAATTTGTTAAACAAAGGTCAGAGGAAGAGAGGACAAATTACGAATGCATACAGCAAGAAGCACCGGGGAATGTAACGGACATGGGCTCGGGTCTGAGATGGGGTAGACAACATTTTGTCAGGTGCATTGTGAGCTGAGTTGCTTACAACGACAGTGAGAATCAAAAGACGATTGTATTGTTGTTGGCTAGCTTGGGTCACCGCTTGAGCTGCTGGCCAAACGTAGGCAAAGTAAGCAACCATACGTACATACAAGCTCCCACGCTAACCGTGAATATTGGGAAAAGAACAAACGTAGCGGCTATGTACGTAGTGTGTGGCCCGGTGGTATGATCAGTATTAATTTGATGAACTTGTCGTGATTTATTTTTTACGACACGTTCAAGAAATATGTACTTGTAGTACATGTATGTATGTGGGAAATTTTGGCCGGACTTGGGTATCATTTGCGACCCAAGAAAAGAAAAGAGAAGCACATGGAAAACGAAAATACCCCGAGGGTAAAAAGTCAAGCAAAAAGGAGGGGATTAAAAAATAACGTAAGAGACGATTGAGAAGCACAAGAGTCCGTACGTTTTATACTACATACCAGTATGTACTGGTACTTGTTTGTACATGAACGCGTCGTTAAGTGTATTTCCCTTTTCCCTTTTCCCTTTAGTTCTCGATGGTAACCCTTGATGTGTCTTGTCTAGGCCGCCTTCAATTTACTGACCCAGTCCGTCCAACTAGAATAACAGAAGAAAATAAAACGGCGAAAACAAATATTGTACACACGAAATAAACACGTCATTTTGTTACAAATATATAGTTTGGTATAGCGGAAAAAGTCACCAAAATCAGGGATTCTTTTATGGTATGTCATTTGCTTAATGATGTTGTTATGTATACGTATGTATGTATGTGCACCTTCGCTTCGCCCGAAAAATGCCAATGCAAGCTTGATGTTGTTGTGGGGGTTATTCCGTGCATAAAAGATAGGGTTTTCTGCTTTGCTGATGACGTAGTTTGGCGAAGAGCAACAAGGGTTACCTCACGTAAGTGTACATATGTACTGGTATGATATGTACTTGCACATACAAAGCAGAAACCCTACCAAAACGCTCGTCCCGGGTAAGCAAGCAAAAGTTGAGCATGCGAACAAAATAAAAAATGGAGCTAACCCTTCAATTGCCACGAACTTGTCACTCCCTCCCTCAGCTTACTCGACTGCGACATACCATGTCCAGGACGTCTTTTTTTTTATTTTTTTATTTACTATCACAACAGGATTGACGAACGAATTAAATGGCTTGCTTTGTACTGATTTTTGGGTTTCGAGGAAAAGACATGCGTATACATACTGCGTACAGTCACGGCTCGCACACAAAACAAAAATCAACCCTTAAAGCAACAAAATTTGCGGCACTTTGTGGATCGCAACCCTCGCGTACCGACGCGTTTTGATTGGGTCCCTTGACAACTCTGTAGACCCACTTCACGTGACGGATTTTGTGTGTTCCAGCCTCCTTGTTCAAGATGTTTTGTATGTATACATACATAACATACATACATATTTGCTTGTAAGGAATGCTTATTTTTTGATAATTTTTTTTGTTGTGCTCAAGCAAGAGACAGGCCAGAGTTGGTAATTTTTTAGCAGGTAAGAAAAAAAAAACATACCAGAAACGATAAAAAAAAAAGCCAACCAAGTTGCGTCTAGGGTCACCATAGCCGAAAAGGGTTAGGGTAATCTGGACCACAAAATTCTTCTCCAACCCTTTCCGCTTTTTCCTTCTCTTTCTTTTCCCTCTCTTTTCGCCCGTCGACCCAAACCCCCAACTTAACCCTTCTTTCAATTCCCAACTTTTCCTCGTTCTTCTTTTCCCTCTCTACACTGCATTTCTCTTTTGCTTTGCTCAGTCTTCAAGATCTTTGGTTTCTTTTTCCTGTTTTCTTCTTCTTTTGTCTGTCTGAGTGAAAGAGAGAACACAGCAGAAAAGGCCAACAAACCAAAAAAGAAAGTGTTAAAGAAGACAGAGGCTTCGCTTCACGTCTTCAGAAAGTCACGATTTATCATTCATCCACCATCACCATTATCATCATCATTTCATCATCGGCCACACCCGCATTTGTGCATCAATTCGGTCTAGGTGAGTTTCCTTTTGTTGATTGAGCGCTATGGTGCTTTTTATGTCTCCCGTGTTTGAGTTGCATTCAGTCCTATCCGATTCGATTCGATTCAATCAACTCTCGTCACCCAACTGTACGGCGTTTTTTTTTCCTATTTGGCGGCGTGCTTTTCTTTTGCTGGTGCGGTGCTATTCTGCCTCTGTAGCTCTAGCTAGCTTCCAGAACTCCCCAGCTCAAGCTTCAGTGGGCAACACCAATGTATGCCACTACAAGCTTTATCTGTTACCATAGTGTCTTTCTTAACAGTGCCTCCAAAACACGTTGACGTGTACTAACGCGGTGTCCTTTGCAGCCTTCATGTTTCTCTGATTACCATCTTCTTTATTCCTTTTTTTCCTACCATTTTTTTGTATCTTTCCTTGTCTTTTCGAGGGTTTGCTAAACCCTTTCTATCCTTGTTTCATACCCTTGAAACTTTGAGCTTGCTTGCTTCACTTGAACTGAGACGCGTTTTCACACGCTTCTCATTTTCTAAGGCCTAGCTTTCACGCTTTTGCTGCCTTTATTTTTCTCTACACATAAAGCGCTGTAGAGAATCCTTGTTCTCTACACATAAATCGCTGCTGAGAAGCGAAAACAATCACATACACTCAAAGAAACCAGGGCCAAATAAGAAACAAAAGGGAGTCGCTTCAACGCGTCCGTAGAGGCATTTGGAGCAGTAGAAAGCGCATACACACACCCTCCCCCCCCCCACCCCCACACACACACGCACAAGCAACCCACACGCTTATTCTCACAATCACTGTACCTTCAATATGGCTGGTCGGACACGTGCACGCGGCGGAAAACCCGCTAGCTCGGACTCAGACGAGCAGGCTGCTGCTGCTACGGCTGTGATGGCTCTCTCTGAGAAGAAGGGTGCCGACAAGGCTGCCCCAGAGTCAATTAAAGTCGAGTACCCTGAGCCCGAAGCCGAAGAGTCCCAGGAAGAGGCTGAAGCTGAAGCTGAGGCTGAGGCTGAAGCTGAGGCCGAAGCTGAGGCCGAGGCCGACGCCGAGAACGACGAGGAGCAAGATGAAGAAGAGGAGGAAGAGGAGGAGGCTTCTGAGGATGCAGCCGAGGAGGATGCTGAAGCGCCGGAGCAACAAGATGCGCCGCGTAACGCGCCGCCTGCTGAGACAAACGGCAACACTACAGCGCTGCCCATTCTCGAGGGCCACCCTGGTTACTCACAGCCCCAGGTGCCCAACCCCGATGACCTGCTGCCCACTGTTGACTCGATATCGCAGCCTGCTGGCTCCCGCACCGACCCGGCCGTGCTGGGCCTTTTGCTGCCGGCTCTCAGATCTGATGCCCTGTCGCTCAAGAACCACCTTGCGCAGCCGTGCCCCAACAGCCAGTCGTGGAGCCAGGTATGTTCGATTCTGCGCCAGGCCTTTGAGACTGTTAAGGGGCCATTTACCACTCCCGGCACATCCATGCTGAACCTGAGCTCGGTCAAGAACAGCTTTGATGACGAGACTACGGCTGAGACAGCCAACCTGTCCATGTCACTGGCCAACCTGGCCACTGTTCTCGACATCCTGAACCGGAACGAGGAGGACACGGAGGATCTCCGGGTGCTGCTGGAGACCCTGGATCAGGGCTTCCCCTTTTCTGTTGTCCACGCCAGCGGCCTGTCTGTTGACTGGCTGGACACCAATGACTACATTGGCATGGCTCTGGACATTCGCACTCAGCGTTGGATGCTGGAGCTGGACGGCTCGGACAAGGTGGATGTCGTCAACATCTTTAAGAAGATCTTCCTCGATGCCGCCGACGAAAACTCCAAGGAGTGGAATGGCGATATCGAGCAGCTCGAGGACGCCAACTGGAAGGAAATTGCCGACTTTGCGCCCAACGAGTTGTCCAACGACGAGAACGACCGGATGTTGCAGGAGAGAACCTTTGAGCGCGTCAAGGCTGTCTTTGAGTTTGCCAACCTGCAGAGTGACCCGCGCGGCTTGTTGACCAAGTTCTGTGAGGTGCAGCCGTTTATTCAGGAGCTGAGACGCTTCGTCGTCAAGATCTTTGAGGAGGTTGACCGTGCCTATGTGGCCAAGACGCGCCAGAAGCTGCCGAGCGGTGGTGATGAGTACAGCGAGGAGCCCAGTGCTACTCAGCGCTCTGGCTTCAACGAGCCTTCCCGGTATGTTTTCTTTACTTTACTTTTTCTTTTTGTTTTATTTCTGTTCATTCATGCTACTACCATAAATGCTCTTCTTCTTGCTAACATACGCTTATTGTAGTAACCTTTACGACGGTTTCTCATCCCTCAGCCGCTTCTCTCGTCTGGGATCTTCAGATATCAACAGAAGCCGCAAGCGCCGCGCTCCTGAATCTGAAGCTTCGGGTGTCTCGGGCGCTATCCGCAAGATTCCCCAGAAGCGCCAGCGTCGCAGCATGGCCACCCCCAGTAGCCAACTGGCCCAGATGCAGGCTGTTGTTGCTGCCCAACAGGCTGCCAACCCCCCTCCTATGAGCATTGTATCGGCTTCCACTGCTCCTATGGCTCCGCCCTCAGTCGCGCCCGCTTCTCCCGGTGGTTCCATAATCACTACCCAGACCAATGGCGATAGCTCGGGTAGACGTAAGGAGCTCCAGAAGCGCTTCTTCTGGGGTCCCGGCGACACGGACAAGCTGTGCGATTACATTGACCGCTATGGCTGCAACTGGGCTCGTATCTCCAAGGAAGCTACTTTTGAGATTCCTAGAACGCAGCAGCAGCTCCGTGACAAGGCTCGGAACCTCAAGGTTGACATGCTTCGGTACGTTATTCTTTTCATACATAGCTTTTTGTCTCATAACCTCCAGCGCAGAAAAAAAAAAAAGTACAAGGGGCTAACAAATCTCTAGTCATGACAAGGTCCTCCTGCCTGGTTTTGATAACGTGGGTTTGCACTTGAAGGAACAGACGCTTGTGCGCAAGCACAACAAGAACCCCCACCGCAAGGAAAAGGATGTCGACGAGAATGGAACCCCCATCAACACCGAATGGGTTGAGGGCATGGTTGATGAATACGAGGCCTCGTCGCAGGCCGGCGTGACCATTGTCCACTCTCAGCTGTCCTCTGGCGCCGGTGCCAGCACTAGCGCCGGCCCCATCGACCCCACCTCGGTGACCGACCCGTCGCTTAGCCAGACCGCCGCGTCCATGGTGTCGATGAGCGCCGCTATTACGGATCCCAGCCACCCGGTCAACGACCCGGCGCACCCGGCGCGCGCGGCCGCCCAGCAGGAACTCGCCGTGCAACTGCAACAGACGCCCGAGGAGATCCAGGCGCGCATCCAAGAGCGCTTTGGCCAGATGCAGCAGGCCACCCAGCTGAGCTTTGCCTCGGAGGCGGCTGCTGTGGCGGCGGCGGCGACGGCCCCGCCCGTGCAGATGCCGCAGACGGGATCGCAGGACATTGAAATGTCGGGGACCCAGGCGCCCGAGGCTGGCATGGAGACGAATGGCATGATGTAGGAGTCAAATGCCAGACAGTCTTCGCATCGATGAGCAAACGAGGCGTCTGCGGTGGTTATTTCTGCTCGCAGTATTCATGACAAAGATAGAGAAGGGGAGAGATGAAAGGAGGTGGGAATTTTTTTTTTTTTTTGGTTTCTTCTTTGATGTAAATTCATGCAAAGTAAATGACGGCAGTTTGTGTTCTTTTGTTTTCCTTGGTCACATTTTTTTTGAGTATCATTATATTTCAACCCGTGGGTGGTTTGATGTGTGTTTTTGTTTGTCTTGTGTGACACATTTCTGTATATACGTGCGTTGTATATTACACCCATTTTCCCAAAATACGTAATACATTATAGATTAGAAGCAGATGACACTGGCTGTTTTTCGCTTTTTTTTTTTTTTTTTTTTTTTTATCAAGTTAATATATGTATGCATGCATGTATGTCCACTGAAAATCCCCCAAAGAAGCTTGTGTAACTCGACGGCTCCGTCAATACACCAAGTACAAGTATGTAGCACAATAGATTTCCTGTATGTCATACAGCCCCAGCTCCATTATGTACATACATACATTCTTATGTTTGCTTGGCATCACTAGTTTCCCATTATATACAGCCACAGCATGTATGCAAATAATACTACTCGTATATACAATAGTCATGAGCGTAATACTAAAAATGAAGCAGTAAATTGTAAAAAAAAAAAAGGTTAGCTATCAAGGTATAAAATAAAGTTCTACCACGTAAAAAAAACCAAAAACAAGCAACATGGCAGAGCAATAGAGAGAGAAGCTTAGATCAATCAACAAAAAGAAAATGACAACATAGGAAAAAAATAAGAAAAAAAAATAACAAACTTTCCTCTGAAAAAAAAAAAAGGTCACCGATGAAAAAGAACAAGACAGGCTCGGTAGTCCAGACGGATAGTAAGCAGCAAAGAAACATAAGAAAGAAAAACGAAACATGCAAAGATAGGGTATTTGTTGTTTGTACCACGTACACAGGGAAAAAAAAAAGAAAAACTGAAATACAAGGAAAAGAAAAAGAATAAAAGAAGAGAACAAGTAGAGGCAGAGGGACATCAAGGTAAATGAAATTGCCGTATGGGCGACAGGAAACGAGACGAAAATGACGTCAGCCAGTGGGTGAGTGGTAGAGCAAACTAAAAGGAAAACCAAGCTCATGAATAACGCCTG
Source organism: Thielaviopsis punctulata (assembly GCA_036034705.1). Taxonomy (NCBI): domain Eukaryota; kingdom Fungi; phylum Ascomycota; class Sordariomycetes; order Microascales; family Ceratocystidaceae; genus Thielaviopsis; species Thielaviopsis punctulata. Next base: position 522,366 of record CM069900.1, on the reverse strand, counting down.
CAGCAGCTGCTCATTGTTGGTTTTCTTTTAAAATGTCCATTTATCGCCGGGCGCTCTGGTTGCGTCTGTTCAGTCTGCTTGTCCGCCAGCCTTCGTACCATCGTTCTCTGCTCAACTCGCGCAAATCTCCGCGCCATTCTGCAAAAACAGCCTCCTTGAGACGGGTAAAGTCGCAGTGCTCTTCGTTGTACGGGTCAGCAAAGCCCCACGGGAATTGTCGGCCTACCACCCCCGGCTCGTAGAGATCGGGACTGATGATGGACAGCGGCAGGAACGGCAGCTCTTCAGTCGAATTCTGAAGTGAGCCAGAGATGGAGCCGGCGGGCGATTCCTTGTGACCATTGGGCCGGCTGCCAGAGTTGCTGTCGGTAGAGTCGTCCTCATCGGCCTCGTCAAGACGGCTACTGTCAGAGCCCTCGTCTTCCAGGCCCAAGGGAGCCAAGGGATCGAGGTTGGCCTTCTTTAAGCTTTCAGCTACGCCCCTTTTGAGCATGGCCATGTGCTTGGTGGTGATGGTATCGGCCTTGGAAATAACTGGGATAATCGTGGTCTTGCCAGTCAAGGTGCGCATGACCTGCAGGTCGAGATCGTTGTCAAGGATGCCCGTAGAGTTTTGCATGTACTTGTTACCAGCACCATTGGCAGCAGAGCGTGTGGCAGCCATGTTGCGGTCGAGTCTGGCAGGGTCGAGAACAAGAAATACAGCATGAATATGAGTGTCTTGGACACCAGGAGAACGAATAACCTTCATTTCTTCTGTGAAGGTGTCTTCAAACTTGCTCTCAAGAAATGCTAGCATTTCACGCAGTTGCAGGTCAACTACGTTCTTTTCCAGTCCTTCCGAGTCCCACAGAGTCAGACCAATGCGTTCGTTGTCGATTTCGGTTTCGACAAAGTGAGGAATGAAGTGGCCCTGAGGCGCGCGATACACGGTCTCTTCCTCATCGGCCTTGCGCGATCTCTTCTTGGCAGGAAGGGCCAAAGCTGTCTTAAGGAATTCGAGGAAGGACGTTTTTCCAGAGTTTTTGGTACCGATAATCAGAGCACTGAAAAAAAAAGAACTGCGTTAGTATCTCTAGTGGCTTTTTTTCTAGAACTGAAAAAGAAACGCGTTAAAGGGAGACACTTACTTGAAGGGAGTCGGATCCTTTCTGCGACGAAGACGACGGGGGTTACTTAGAGGAGTGGTTGTGGTGCTGGCATAGCTATAACGGCCACGGTTGGTCATGCTCTCAGTTCTAGCATAGGGATCAACAGACGCGACGGCGGCGGGAATTGGAGGAGGCGGAGGACTAGTAGCGATGTAGCCGTGGCCGGGGTCCATAGAAGGACGGTCAGAGTAAGGTTCGCGGGGACCAGGCGTGATTGAGGGGGCTTCAGAGAGCTGGTCGGAGCCAAAGGCCTGGGAAAGCTGCTCTCCCTCCTTGTTGAATTCAGGAAGCTTTGGAGGCATCTTGGGAATGGCGTGTTGCTTTTGCAATTGCTCTTGTATCTCGCGGGCCTTCTTGCCCTTGAGCTCACTGGATTTGCTTCTTCTAAGTAACATTGAAAATGATTGGCGCGAGCTCATGCTAGATTGTACAAAAGCTTGGCTAGATGCAGCTGCGCAAAAAGGCGATGGCAAAGAACGTAGGCCGTGATGGTCGAATGTGTCAGAGCCTGCGACTGGATGTTTGTCAAAGTTTAGAACCCAGGCGCAAACGAGTTTGAGCGCTCGAGCAAAGTGTATGATAGAGTGCGACTTGTCGCAGCAAACACGAAGAAAAGCGCTTTGCGACTCGATCAGGTGGTAACGATAAAAAAGAACTAGAAAGACAAGATAACGTGCCAGACAGATTGGTTAATATAAAGCTCTCTTGATAAAATGCATGAGGCCATGATTGACATGAGCAAAGTATGAACAAGCTCAAGACCTGTTTTGCTCTTGCTCATTACTCCGATGCGCATTGCAAGCACAGCATAAGACAGCGTTTTGGATCAATTCATGAGGGGGTTTACTTACTCGACACCAAGAGTTTGAGAAGAAAAAAAAAGGCGCTGATTGAGCAGCTAAAGCTTATCGAAGAGTAAAAAAAAAAAAAAGGAAAGGAAGAAAATGAGTAACTAAAAAAAAAAGAAAAGAAACTTCCTGAAGTTTTCAAGGTAAAACAAAAAAAGGTCAAATCAGACACGGGGACTATAGGTAACATGAAATAAATGGTGTCAGTATGGCAAATGAGAAAAACCTGGCTATCGAGTGAACGTCATGAGATTAAAGGGTAGTAGCGTGAGAAGCAGAGAACCGCAAAGCGAGCGCAAAGGAAGCGAGCAGGAAGAACAGAGCTAGTAAGTAGTAGTACTGCTACTATGGTACGTATGCACAAGCAGAAATCAACAAGACAGAGCCAGAACAAGGACGAGAGAAACAAACAGCACACAACAAAGCATGCGCTGATGGAGGCGGCGTGGCTGGTATTTTCTTGGAACCAGTTTTTGACGAAAGAGAAGAAATGGAGGAAAACGAAGCGAAAACGGCAGCAGAAAAGGAAAGGAACTTGAGAGACCCAAAGATTTGGTCTCTATGATTCTCAAACTCTCTATAGACTCAAATCACGCCTGCGACACGGCGGGCGATTTGTAGCTGTAGGGCCGGCGGCTTTTATTATTATTATTGTTATGTTTTTTTTTTTCTGTGTGGTAGCTGTAGGAGATCGGGCTGTGTTCTGGAGTTGTGTTTTGTCTCGTCGTGTACCAAGCCAAGCTGGTGATTCAGGTTTGGAGCTTTGGCTTTTTTTTTTTCCTTTTTTTTTTCCCGGTCCTGTTCTTGTCCTGGCGGTTCTTGTATGGCGTCTCCAAATTGGGCATGAAACTTGTGCAAGCGCTTTGTGTCTCCATGATGTATGTACGTATTATTTTTCTTCGATAAGGTTGATGCCAAAACAAAATGGGTCGTGGCACAGAAAAGCCAAATGTAGCGAACTTGGATAAATATAGATTTGGTGCACAAAGCGCATATCGAAAGAAAAAGAAGAACGGGCGGAAAACAGTTGAGAAATGGCATAGATTGGATGAAAACGTACCTGTGAATTGCTCGAGCCGTAAAAAAAGACAAAAAGCCGTCCAAAGCAGCTTGTAGATAATTTTTGGAGGATTTATTGTATCGTGAGTTGCTTCAAGAAACACACGTAGTTTGGGTTTTTTTTGTAGATTTTTTTTTTCTCTCGGAGAAGATGGAGTGAAGAAGCAAAGCCCAAGGAGGTGGGTGAGGTAGAGATTAAATTCAAACCAAGATCTCCAGAAAAACAAGCAGAGGAGGATGAAAGAAAATGAGCCTCGGGTTAAAGCCAAGACCAGGGGCAACAAATGAGGATTTCAGAGAAAGAAAACTAGAAGAAGAAAGGCGAACCCTGGGCTAAGTATACCATACATGGAAAGCAACAAGAAGTAGAAATCGGCAAGTAATCCAGGCGCGCAGATGAATACATAAACAAAATTTGCACCAGGGCTTCCAAGTCGAGATGTGATATTATGACGGATCGAATGCTTGGTTTGTTGAACAACCCAACCCAGGAAGTCTACCAGGTTAAATTGAGAAGGGGGTCATAAGGAAAACCAGGCGACTAATCACAAGCAGAGCCATGAAGGGAAAAAGAGCTGCTCTTTAGGATGCATTGTTAGCAGAGGAACTCGGCGCGGAAGTCAGATTTTGGGATGATGATGATGACTTTGAGTAACAAAATAATGCTTATTATAGATAGTTTGTGATGAAAACAAAGCCGCGAAAGAATGATGGATGGTTGTTTGATGGATTACTCAATATTGACAGAGAATATAGAGCACTAAGGAGACGCAAAAGTAAAGGAATACGTTAGGTATGTAATCAGGAAAGAATTTCACTCTGAGTCTTGTCCTCTCAAGTAAGTAGGTAGAGCGAGGGCTGACAAGCGGAAAGGGCAGATAGCAGGTTGATGATACTGCGGATTGTATATTGTATATTGTATATTGTATATTGTATATTGTATATTGTATATTGTATATTGTATATTGTATATTGTATATTGTACATATATACAAGTACCTACAAAGTGGTACGTACTCAGGTATGTATGTAGTAGCCAGCATGTACATATGTACATGTGTACTTGTACATACATACATACTTACAAGTCCAGAGGTAAGGTACGAGGAACAAAGCGGCACGGCATCAAAAACAGCTTTGTGCACAAAGAGAAAGTGCATGCGTACCACAGCACAGCTCTTTCCCTAGGTAGCATTCAACAAGGCGCTTTGTTCATCAAGTTGGGGCTTGTTTCAATCTTCATCTTTACATGTCTGCCAGCTAATTCCAGTGCTACAGTAGCATCTCAACACACCATACATACATACATACATACACAATGTATGTACTGTACATATAATATCATGGCCAAGCTTAAAAGTTTTGATTTTACAATACAATCTCATAGTACAATTACGGCTCTTGGTTTGTCGATTTTTGTGTGTATGTTCATACAATAAGTTCTGAATCGAATCAACAAAGGACCCCTAGATGATCAAATTGGTCAATTTAGTTGTAGGTGACATGTTAAAAGGATGAGTTAACAGAATTTGGTTCTAGCGCTAGGCCCTTATTAGTGCTCAACTATGGTATGTACAGTTTATCCTGATTAAACCACATCAATCCACATCCCTTTGGACTTTTTTTTTCTTTTTCTTCTTCAGGGGTACATACTGTATGTAGTGTTGTAGAACAACAACAAGGGATGCAAGCGAGTTTCTGTAGATGCAGGTACTATGTACTCTGTACTTGTACAACTATATACATGTACAAGTACATATATGTATGTGGATGTGCTTTGTACACTGCAGCCCGATTTTGTGCCTCTCAACGACGCCTGTGTTTTATGTTTAGTCGCTGCATACAGCAATACATACCATATGCATACTACATGTATGCATGTATATATGCAGTACCGCAAATCCCACAACACCATCAACAGCAACGTGGGTCGGCTATCGTAGTTGATGCCGTTTGTCACGTTGTAAAGGGGTCAAATTAACATTAACAGACTCTTCAAGGAAAAAAAAAAATGTTTACCTCAAATATTTTTGCTTTGAGCTGATATTTCTTCACCACTCACCAAACGCTCATTATTCTTCTTAGATATTTGAATTCCAACTATGTAATATTACAAAGTTCCTCTCAAGATAAATAGCTTTGGCATGTACAAGTATGCCTGTTGCTCAATACCTCCGCTTGGTACTCTGTAGACTAAGGATAGAATGCTGTATAAGTACAATATAACCTGTCATGAAGCAAGGGGTTGTACGACTTATGTAGTACTACAGCAACAATATGATTTTTCCTTAAAGTTTCTCAAATCACATAAGAGGGTTTCCTTCCAAGTTCCATACTGCCCTTTTAAGCCTTAGAATACCAAGTCACATGCCCTTCACATGATATGTAATGTCCCTGATGACTAAAAAATCTCCAACATTGCACAAGTATAAGAACAAGAAAACACCAAGTTCATATTCTAAACCGGCTATCATTCTCCCCAATTGAACTGGTCTTGCGCGTTCTTTCTACTCTCTTTTAGGCGCTAAACCTTGTAGGAATCTCTTCTTAAATTACACAAGTGCAGGGAATGATGAAAATCACTTGAAGGTTGACTAGGAACTAGCAGGCCTAGATGTTTTCTTAAGGCCTTGCCGTCAAAAAAAAAAAAAAGAGGAACAGGCTTTCATTTTGATACAGTGACTTGCGCTCTGAGCTTGCTGGGTACAAAGAGGTTAAACAAAACAGCTAGGCAAATTATGGTTCGTTAGCTCGTAGAGTCAGTAACTAAGGTCAAAAGGAGGACTAGAACCAGCCGATTTTGACGACCTTGCAGTTAGAATGGCGGGGCAGAAACATAGATATACGTATACATAGTACATATGTAGAAGGCATTGGGTTGGTGAGGGGCCATTACAGTCGGCGCAAGCTGTACTCAGAGCTTTGAGACTGGATGTGTCCTGGCTTTAATATTCAAGACAACGATATGCTTGGTAGTATGTAGTAGTTCTTGACTATCTAAGTGATGAACTAACTGGTTCTTGACAAAAGATAGCAAAGCTTAACCCCTTTCCTGCCAGCATCAAAAGCCTCCTTTCCAGATCGGACTATCCGCTGAAATTATGTTAGGAAAAGTTATGACTTGGGTTTTGATACTTGTATACTACACACATACTACACACATACTGTATGTATGTACATATTGTACCATACGTATGGTATATCTATCCCTGCCTGTTCTGATACACCCTAAATCTCGCTCATACAGGGTTGGATTTCAGTGGGATTTGAAAACAAAACCTTCTGGAAGAAGAACGCAGCTTCAAAACAGATGGATTCGCTCATTTGTTAAGTTAACCAGGCGATATCCTTCTTTGCTGATTGACATGTCACCAAGTTTGTTTGTTTGCTTGTTTGTCCTTTCTTCCAATAGCAAAAGACGGGACAAGGAAGGCTCGGAGATTTGTAGAGCGCGAGTTTCCCTGCTATTTTGCATTTGTATTACATATGTAGTACCTTGCTATTACGTTGTGCTTTGGCCGGAAGCTGCTTGCTCTTTTCGGCTGGGACTGATGTGGTACAAAATTTGTGTGGAATTTGTTTGTTGTCGGCCGAGTAAGCGACGACCTTTCTAGAAATACACACCGAGGCAGGCTCGGACCCTGAGAGGAGTTTAGATTACTAAGGCTTGTTCTCTCCTGCTGCCAAGCCATACCACTATGTACTATGTACTACTACTGGTACATACATACATAGTTCATACTACTACATACATACTATACCTTTACCCTAGCCCTCAAATACATCGTGCTGGAGCTCCAGCCCATATTCTCCAGCCACTTCCTTCATCCGCTGCTCAACTGCTTCTTCCATGCCAACTCCCCGTCCCAGCATCTCCTGCACCTTGAACCAGTAAAACGCCACATCCGACATGAGCAAGACCACCTTGAATAGCGCATGTCGCAGGTAATACTCGGCGCGTTGAGCCAGGGGCAGATTTGGCTCCATGTACAAGCTACGGCTTGCCCATTCGCCCATGAGCTTTACCCGATTCACCGGAGACCCCATTGCCTGGTTGTTTCCCTGCACGATGCGCATGTTGCGTCCGATAAAAACCAGTTCCTTGGGCAGCAGGTGCTCGTCCTGGAGGAACTCACGCGTCGTTCTCTTCATGCGCGCCCGCATCAGCAGCTGCCGTTCTGCGGGACTCTTGCCTTCAAGGGACGCCAGAAACGACTTTGTGTCTTCACCCTGGTACGGCCGCAGCAGCGTCGCGCTGGCAAAAACCTCGCTGGAGCCAATGCCCCACGCCGCGCTAATGTTCCGGATAGTTGCCATGTCCAGCGTCATCAGGGCCTTCCAGAACCGCGCATACTGCGCCCGAAACTCGGGCCGCATGTACACGTACAGCCCGTGGTCGATGAGGACAAGCTGGGCTGTGCCGTCTGCGAGGCGACGGACAAACATGTTGCCTGGGTGCGGATCGCAGTGCACTACGCCCCAACGGAAAATTTGTGCGGCAAAGAGATCAATCATGGTCTTCATGACTTCGCGGCGAGTGATTCCCAAGCCGCCAGTCCCATCGGGCCCACGCCACGAGGTACGTTCTGGCTTGAACAACTCATTGAGCGGGTGGAGTCGCAGCTCTTCCTGCGCTGCGACCATGTCTGGCTGCGAAAGAGGCTCTGAAATACCGGGAGATGAGTGGCTGGATGGGTCTTTCCACGGAGCTGAGAGAATATCGTAGTCATGCAGACGAACTCCCTCAATCCACTCGGCTGTGAGAACCCGGTGAGTGGTGAGATCAGCGTAGACGCTGGGGATGTACACACGCCCGCGAAATAACGGTTCCGAGTTGACAAGATCACGCATGGTTTTGGTGTTGGCCGCTTCATTTAAAAAGTCTGTTTCAAGTTCCAGGCGCTCGCAGATGTACGGTACAATCGTGTCCAGTGGTAGCTCAAACGCCCACGAGTAGATTTTTGTCATGATCCTTTTGGTTTTTCTGTTAGCCCAAGACTCAATAAAGCTCATGAGAAGAAACTCACTTGAAAGTGTTGAGGTCAAAAGCTAGCTGCTTCTTGATCTCCCGTTTCTGAATCTTGACAGCTACTTCTCGTCCGTCGGCCAGTCTAGCCCAATGGACCTGTGCCACGCTTGCACTTGCTCGAGCCCTCCTCTCCATCAAGCCTTTTCCTTCCTCGCCCGAAAAGCTGACCCCAAAGACTTCTTCCACCGACTTTCCAAAGTCCTCGCGGATCACCGACTCGACATCCTTCCACTCATTCTGAGGTGCATCATCAAACATGCGTGCAAACATAGCCTGGAACTCTGGCGGCAGCACTGCCGTTTGCATGGCGATAGCTTGGCCAATCTTGAGATACACGCCTCCATTCTCGCGGATAAGCTCTGCTAGTCTCTCTGCATTGCGCCGGTGCACCTCGTGCGGCCCGCCCTCGAACCACGGATCGGGTCGAAAATTCAACTTGTAGTCGGCGGCAACAAGCAAGCCAAAGCCAAATGTGCGCAGAGAGCGCAAGGCGCCACTGGCGAAAAAGTGCCGGTCAACGAGCCATGCCAAAACGCCGCCGGCGGCGCCAATGGCCAAACGGCGGGTCCAGCGGACAGAGAGCGAAGAGCGGGAAGTTCCAACGGGTGATGCTGGCGGATGACGGAACGGCACGGCGCGGGCGAGCGTGGATCGGGCAGAGGAAAAGGGCCGGGAGCGAAGAGGCGGTGCACGGTGGCGGATAAAGTGAAGGAGCATGATGATCAGGCTCGCGGCGACTACCAAATAGGCTGATAACAAAGCATATGGGTGGGGGTTTCACAGTAAGCAGGTTAAATGACTACCAGTCTAAAAATCAAGCGATGAACAAAGACAGATAAAAGGAAGTTGTCAAGAATGAGGGTTCCGGAAACGGGTTGCACAGGCCAAAATTTAGCCTTATTTCGCACACTGAACCTCAACATTAGACAGCTGAAGATTAACTGAGCCACATTGGCCACATTGACTGGGAAGAAAAAGAAAAATTTAGAGTTGCAGTGACGAGTTGAATATGTGGCAGCCTATTCGATGGCGTCAATTGAGCTTCAATCGCCCCGATCGTTAGGACGGAATGCGGCGAGCTGAGTAGCAACACTAAAGTGGAACCGCGACAAATTCAAGGATTCTGTAGCCGAATTAGGGTCTGATGTCAGGGTCTGCTCATGTTCAAATTCTCGTAAGCCCTTGTTCTTTTTGGCTGGTTTATGCAACAGCCGCTGCCTCGAACTCCAAACGCCTTTTCTCTTTAATCCAAGTCGTGAGAAGCCTTTCCCATGCACGAATCTGAAACACTGCCACAACCCCGGCCACATCCAGCACGAGAAGATGGGATTATAGGTCTAACAAGTGTGACCGTTTGTTTGGGTTGTCAATGTCGATATAACTCATCTAGTAAGCATGTAAATGGGTAACCTGGATCTATGGCTTAACCATCCTATATTTTGCTAGTTGTAATCCAGAAAGTACTTGTATTTATACACATGATACTTATACCATATACATATACAAGTATTGGGGTATACTAGTGGGGTGCTATAAGGACTTTCACTTGCGCCGCATAAACAAGCCATGCATGGGGGCTCTTGAGGCCACTAGGGTCCTGGGCATGGGCAATGTTTTTGCGCCTATAGTTTATGCGATTTAGACGCAAGAAGAAAAAGTAATAATAGAAAAGGCCATGTCCAGCCGGAAGAGAAAGGCGAATTCCAGGCCCACCACACTCTACTGGGCACGGGAAAGAAAAAGACCGGTGCACGAACGGCCGACGCCGGATCTGGGTAGTATGCACATACACACATACAATATTTATGCACAATACGTCTGCATGCATGTACATGCGTATATCGAGAGACAAATTACGTCGTCCAAGACTAGACCATGCTCTTCGCAAACGTATTACATAGTATAGTATGTACGAGCCGGTATGACTTTTCGTATCCGGCTACACGCTGCTAGATGGACAAGTGTCGGCTTACTACACGAATCCGTGATTTTTATACCGATTTATATATGTACACATACACAAACTAAAAATGCATGTCTATGGATGTCTTTGTTGCTTGCCTCAAGCGTCAAACGGATTCGGAAGCCCGTCAACAGTTGCTACTTTATGCAAGCATCCCTCACCGTTCTGTTTGTCTTAGAAACGGGTTCTCTGTCTCGTATTGCTTTCGATCATTACTTTTACCGAGCGCATCATCTTTTCATATTGTGATTATGTAGTGACTTTCCGTAAGCGTTTGATAAGACAAAGAAACTTAGAAAGTTTAACAGCGAAAAAGAAGAAGAAGAAAAGGTTGATGCTGATGTACTGAGACTAAGCTTACGTCTCAGATGTGCAATGCTTGCTGAAAAGTCTCCCTCCAAACCGGGTGTAGATGGCGTCTCAGCCTCATGGTCAAGAAGCGAGAGATCACGGACCGATGGGTTGTGTAGCGCATACAACAAACTAAGCCGAAGAAAACAAGACGGACAAGACAGAAGTGGCGGCCAGGCTTGTCTCAGCCGGTTGTGACACGGAACTGGTCTCTGTGTGCAAGTCTGATAAGAACGAGGGAGAAAAAGAACCCCAACAAACTCTGAGCAAGCACAAGGTTTATTGATTGTGATTGCGATTGTGTTTGTATCCAAGTGCCTGTTGTTTGTGTTTTGTATGATAAAAACCCCCCAAGTACCGAGATCTGAGTTCTGCCAAGTTGTCGGACAACCTTGTTATGCTTTTATCTACTACTTCCTTACTTATACGTACTTGTATGTACACAAGCTATACTTGCACAAGATACAGGGAAACACGAGCTTATTCTCTTTTCTACGAGTTTTGTCTGTTGTAGTAGAAGCGTTTTGGCCTGGGGGGCCTTGCACATACATACATAGCTTGTGTAAAACTGGCACTGCAGTTGATTGACAAGGGGGTCTTGTTTGCTGTACAAGTGCGTACAAGTACGTATATGTTATACATACATACTACATACATAGTATGAGAATACGTATCAGTAAAAATCTACGAAAAAAAACGCTAAACGACAAAAAGGAAAGACAGAATAGGGGTAAGAAAGAGAAGAACAGAGTTCGTAGAATTCTCTAAAACATGAGGCTTAGTTCGAGTCTGGTTTACATTCCATGCATACAGAGACAAATGGGGTTGGCAGACTTGCTCTGATAACGAAGGGGGGATATCACATGTATGGACATGTATGTATGTACATGCTTTGTATGGTTTGATAGTTGATCCTGTTGCTTGAAAGAAATAGGGGACCGATATTGTAATCCGTGCTTTTTGTTTATACAAAGGCAGCTTTCACCGTTCATAGGCAAGTTTTTCTGATCTCACAACTTACTTATATACATACATACATACATACATACATACATACATACATACATACATACATACATACATACATACGATGTACTTGTGCGTACAAGTATAAGTTACCTTCTTTGATATGCAAATAGACATACTAGAGTACAGGGAAAAACATTATCATAGCGTGTTCAACCTACAGGAATGAGTTGCATTCGGCTATATTATCAGTGAATAGTAACTGCTACATCATTTCCAAAGTTGTATTTGTTTTTTTTTCTTTTCTATCGTATTTCAGCCCGTGTTGGTATGCAAGCTTGGATAAAACAACCACAAGTTGTATACGCAAGTTACATACTACATATGTATGTACTTGTACATACATACATAACAACACACTCAACAAACGAATTGCGCTCTGAACTACTACTGCAGGTACGACAGTACAATCATGAAAACTTGCAGCAAACCTACATACTATGGACATATATCTGCACCTAACATGTGCTGCCGATAAAAGGACCTGCACCTATACTTATTTGGCCAAGATTTGCGGCCCCTGATTTGTCTGTGGAGAAGAAGGCGAGAAAGAAAGAGAAAAAACAAAAACAAAGAGAGGAGAGAATTAGAGTAACGGATCAGGGACATTTAAGAGTAGCAGTGGAATCCAGAGAAGTACATACATATACATATGTAGGTACCTTGGTCCCAGTTTGCTTTGCGTTATTGCTGAGCGTCGCTCCTGCTCATTCAACTAATTAACAATGAGGTATGTATGTACACATTTACCAGTTTGTGTGTTTTAGTTAGCGGGTCGGTGAGAGACTTTTTCAGGATTCATTATGCGTAAGTTTAAGAATAGAAAAAAAAAAAAAAAAAAAAAAAAAAAAAAACGTATGTAGATTAGACGCGAGTGTCGGGGGCAAAACAAACAAGCGAAGCTGCCTGTGTCTTCTTTTGTTCGGATCCTTGAAAGGACCCCTCCCAAAGGAATCGCATATCAATAATCCAGGTCTTGCTGTTGTCGGTCTCCTTGTACATACTACATATGTATGTACATACATACAAGTATGTAAGTGGCCTATGACAGGTTTGACCAAGCTGATGACGTTTTTTTTCTGCAGTTTGTTGTAAACAATACCCGAGTTGCGACAGGCATTGAAGTTGGTTGAAGCTGGGATAACGACAAGAAGTCATGAAAAGAAGCAGAGTATAGGGGAACAACATTGAAGCTAACGATTGCATTGCAGTCAACGATGATGATTTAGGAAGTTCTATAAGATAAGACCACGAATGCAGGACGAATGTGGGAGCGAGTCCATTGGTGTGTCTTTGGTGGGGGGGCATTTATCGTTCACTTGAAAGGGCTATATACTATGTATTGTATGTACAATAAATATGTAGTCGGAATTGCAATGTATTCGCCAACTCATGAGGAACAAAGACAACAGAATGAACGAATAAAGCGGGCTTCCCTCCCTTTGGCTAGGAACAGCAGAGCTGGAAAATGAATAGAGGGATGGAGAGAGACTTCGCCACAAGTTGAAATTGATGACAGCAGGAGAAAAAAAAGAACACTGTCAGAGTCAGGGTTGACGAAACAGATAACCCGAAAATCACAATACGGAAACCAACAACGGAATTACGAGGATAGAGGAAGGGCACATCATAACTTCTAAGCTTGAGCAGTTGATCCGATCCTGTCGAGGGAAGTTGAGGTGGGAGGAGATTTCAGGCTGTGTTTGGAGATTCGCAATTTATGTACGTATATAGTACAACGTGTGAATCCCTTCTGTAGAAGCAATAAGCGGCAGGCTTCTGAGAAGGAAACAAAACGGGCATACATACATACATACATGCATACATCATACATACATAGTACATGGTGAGATTGAGCACAGAGAGAGAGAAGAAACAAGTCAAGTCAATCTAACATACATAGTAATTTGTTGGTGAAAGTCAATGTGGCGTGGTATAGTGCGGCGCGAACTTGTATGGCTGATGAGAATTGGAAAACGAGGGAGAAAGAATGGGCTGTCAAAGCTTACGGCTGTTTGATGTTCTCAGTTTTTTTTTTTTTTTTTTTTTTTTT
>CM069900.1:493519-508863 GCA_036034705.1 Thielaviopsis punctulata | reverse complement strand
TTTTCCAATTGTCTCAAAAAAAAAAAAAAAGGGTCTCTTGCTTTTCTGAAATGTCTTTCGGTAAATCTACTTGTAGCTGGTGTTAATACATATCAACTATGCTGACATACTTTTGCAAGTAAACTAATAGGAGCACGTACTTGGAGTTGTAAGTACCCGTGATGTTATACTTGATGGTATAAGTAAAAATACTCACAATGTAGTGGAAAATTCATGCAGCCCACAGACGACGTTTCCTTTGTTGAATTCTCTGCTTTAATTCTATCTTTTTATCGTTGTATTTTTACTCGTCTCTTCGTTTGGATTATGTACTTGTACAGATACAAAAGTATGTACATATGTACATATGTATACATGTATGTACACGTACACAGTACCTATGCACATATGTATGTACTACTACAAAGTACTTGTATCTTTCTTATCCGCTCTTCTCTTGCCCATTTCTCCAGGCCCGTCTCTTCCTTTCTCCTCTTCCCTTTCTTCCAAAACTCTACTTCTTCACCTTTTCATCTTCCTCATCTTGCCCACCTCACCTCAGTTCGCACCCGCACAGCACAGCGCAGCATAGCATAGCATAGCACAGCACAGCAGCTTGTTGATTGATTCTTCGAACGTGATTGGCACCGCACGTTCATTGAATTGGAAGCGAACAAGAAAAACAAGAAATAAAACACAAGGAATACAATACGGCTTTGCTTCTTGCTTTATGTGTCTTGTTCTTCTTCTCCTCGGTGCTCCTCTCTTCCTCCAATCTCCTGTTTCTTCTTTCATCTTCGCTTGTCTCATTCTCCAATCTATCGTGACTTGACTTGTATTTCTTTTCGCATCTATTTATGGCAATTTTTGGCTTCTCTTCTCCTCCCCATCATCTACAGCCCTCCTACTTTTACTACTCCTACCAAACTTTAACACATCATTGTTAGCATATTGTATCGACTTGATTGTCTGGATATCTTGTGCGCGGCGAGCTTGACTTATTGCCCGTCCACCAAGCTCATTCTCATTCTCACACTACAAACTTGCCCTCTTCGTACGGCAAGCGAGACACTCTTCTCCTTTCTGCCTGCTGGACGTCCGAGACTTTTTCGGCCCTTCACCCGCCTCTTCTTCCTTCTGTGGCTTCACCCACCTGCTTCCGCTCCTTAAATTCAACCCGCTACTTCCCCATGACGACCTCGATCCTATAGAACCTTCTCCTCTGCCGATCCGACTTCTTACTTCTCCTCTCTTTCTTGGCCGCGTCTTGACGGCGCTGGCTTTCTTTCCTGTTCCCGCCCTACTCGTCTCTGGATCCTGCTTCTCTGGAACCACCGTCCGTCATGCTTCGCCCAGCCACTCCCCTCTCAGTGCTGCTGCTTGCGGCTTTTGGCTTGCTGGTGCTTTCAGTACTTTCGACCCCCATCATCAAAAGTGTTCCTTTGGGCTCATGGAACAGCTACGACTATGGCGTTTTTGGCTACTGTAAAGACGACAAGTGCAGCGGCATCGAGATTGGGTACAAAGTCGGTATGTAAACTCCCCTCCCCCATTCTTTGCACCCTTAGTTCAAAATTACTCACATTTATAAGCTTCGCAAACCGCAAGCGATTCCGACTTTGACCTTCCCAGCAGCACCCGCGACAATTTGACCACCATTCTTATTGTCCATCCTGTCGCCGCTTTCCTAGCTCTG
Source organism: Thielaviopsis punctulata (assembly GCA_036034705.1). Classification (NCBI taxonomy): domain Eukaryota; kingdom Fungi; phylum Ascomycota; class Sordariomycetes; order Microascales; family Ceratocystidaceae; genus Thielaviopsis; species Thielaviopsis punctulata. The sequence continues at coordinate 507,188 of CM069900.1, read as the reverse complement.
GCCACTCTTGTCATGGCCTTGGTTGCTCACATCCACTCGGCCGCCCACTCGTCCCGCTACTTGCTCGCCATTGCCATTCTCAGCTTCCTCTCGTTTCTTGTGTCGCTTCTGGCTTTCCTTACTGATGTTCTTCTCTTTATTCCTCATATGAGCTGGGGCTCGTACATTGTTCTGGCTTCTACCATCCTGCTAGGCCTGAGCGCAATCATGACTTGTGCCATGCGCCGCACCCTGGTTAGTCGCAAATCGAGGAAAAAGCGCATTGCTGAGCACGCCGAAATGAGCGGCGAAAACTACTACAACCGTGAAAATGCCGTCAAGGCTGCCAACGCCCCGCCCGAGCCTGTTCCGACTCTGCCAACCCTGGGTGGTGCCAATGGCGGCAACGACAACTTGTCTGCCTTTGTTACTTTGGAAGGCTCGCCCAGCAACAAGACGCCCAGTCAAGTTAGCGACGAGCGTGTGCCTTTGACCTCGCACAGTCCTCTGCAAAGATCGGTTTCTGGCAGCCAGAGTAATGAAATCCCTCGTCAGCCTTCTATGAACATGGGTGGTTATGGCCCTGGTCCTCAGCGCTCTGGCTCAGTTCCACCGCCTGTCGACCAGTACGGTAACCCTATCGACAACGGCCAGAACATGTACAATATGAACAATAGCAACCCATCTTTTGATCGTGTCAACTCTCGTGGTCGTGGCGGCCCTCAAAACTTCCGTGGTCGTGGTGGTTATGGCGGCCGTGGTGGCTTCAACGGCCCCAATGGTCCCTATGGTAATTATGGCCCCCCTGCCCCTCCCAATGGTCGCGGTGGATATGGCCCTCGGGGCCGTGGCGGCTATAGTAACCGGGGAGGTGGCTATGGCCCCGGCCCGCGTGATGGTTACGGTCAAAACGACTCGCAAGCCCCCCAGGGATACCAAAACGACAATGGCTACACGCAGCAGGGCTACAACAACATGCATACCCAGGATATGTACAACCCTGTTGGTGACACAGGCTACGGAAACTCCAGTGGCAGCATCAACGAAAGTTCTACTACCCTCAACTATGATGCAAACACCAACAGAAGCAAAAGTTTTGTGCCCTACAGTCAGCATCAGCTCTCCATCGATAGCTACAACGCCACCAACTCCCAGAACTCCAATATGCCGCCAGTTAACCTTGAAAATGGCCTGGACCCGAACAACAGCAACAGCAACAACCGCATCAGCGCCCTTCCTAGGGCCGAGTCGCCGCCGCCGCTGCCAGACAACATTCTGGAGACTGTTACTCCTGTTATAGAGTCTCCTGTTGCCGTTGCTGTTGAAATGGACGCTACTCCCGCCGCTTTGCCCATTCATGATGACGATAACGAAATTGCCGGCATGGTCAATCTACAACAAAACCGCCTTGGTGACGATACAAGACAAACTTACATTAGTGATGTAAGTAAGTACAGCCAGGAAGGCCCTGGTGTGACGGCCAGCTTTGTTCCTCCGCGCACCAACACGGAGACTCCCGGTAACGATTGGACCGGCAACGTCCGCCCTTCCGCTATGCCTGCCCCGCTCGCTCTCGCCAACTCATCTGCTTCCAAAAGCATTCCCGAGAATGAAGCTGTTGGCGTTGGTGACTACTACGAAGATGTCGACCCACGCTACGCTGCCGATATCCCCGCCAACTCCATGACGCCTGAACAGCCCCGCAAAATTCTGCTGCCGCCGCCTGAGGTTACTATCTACGATGTCGCCGACGGCAACAGCCCCCGTAGCCCTGGCGCCGAATCTGATCTTTCCAACTTTACCTCTATCTCACAACGCGGCATCAACCCTCGCTGGAACCCCGACGCTCCGCCTGTTCCTCCCTTTGGCAACCGAGGTCCTAACGGCCCTATGAATGGTCCTCTGCCCAACCGCGGTCCCCCGGGCCCCATGGGCGGCGCCTCTCCCAACCGTGGTCCGCCAGGACCTCGTGGTCCCAACGGAATGCGCGGGCCCTCACCCAACCGTGGTCCCGGCGGTCCTGGAATGCGTGGCCCGTCTCCTGGTCGTGGTCCTGGCGGTCCTGGAATGCGCGGGCCCTCGCCCAACCGTGGTCCCGGCGGTCCTGGAATGCGTGGGCCCTCGCCCAACCGTGGTCCCAGTGGTCCTGGAATGCGCGGCCCGTCTCCTGGTCGTAGTCCCGGCGGTCCTGGAATGCGGGGTCCGTCTCCTGGCCGTGGCCCTATGCCGCCTCGTGGCCCTCCCGGGCCGGGTAGTATGCGTGGCCCTTCGCCAAACAGAGGTCCTCCGAATAGAGGTCCTGGCGGCCCGCCTAACCGCATGGGGCCGCCGGCGAGACGGCCGGTGCCATCGCAGAACCAGCAGCGTCAGGACATGCTGCTCAACAACAACCCTGACTTTTCACTGCCTGGTCTCAGATAAACTTAGTTGAGCATGAGTTGCCGACTCTTTCTTTTTTTTTCTTTGCAAATCTTGAGTTGAGCAGTGCTTGAGGTGTTCTTTTCTTTTCTTTTCGTTTTCTTCACTTTTCTTGATGGCTTGATGTTGTTGATACCCATATATTTTTCTTTATATTCTTTTCTTTTTTATCTATTGAATTTGAGTTCTTCAACTCTCATTCTTGCATACTTACTTTTGTCTGACATTTTTATTCATTTTGCAAGTCTTGTACAAAACTCAATGTTGACGTCTATTGATTGGTGTCTTTGTATTTTTTCATACTGTTTCATTTCATTCATCTTCTTTGAGCATCGTATCTTCCGTTTCTCGCCAGCATATTCGCTATTTGTTTTTATAGTGTCACGCAATCATCTATCATACATCATTCAATGCATTGAAAAATATAGGACTTGGTGTGTTCCCAGGGTTATTTAGGGTTGGCTAGTTTCACAGTACATATGCGTATTATAAACCCTAGAAAACACTGTGACTCGGCGTTCATAACCCTAGTGAAATTTCAAATAGGGTTCTGGTTACACTAGGGTAAGTGTTACACGAGGTCGAGTCACAGTATCTTTTTGTGTGTGAACTAGTACGCACAAGCACTGTATAAACCCCTACTAATTTTTAGGGTTGGTTAGTCATCGGGGCCTTAGTAGCACGAATCATCTGTTCAAATCATCAAAACCAACGTCATGTTAACCTATGCATAAGCGAGAACGACTAATTAGCAGATGGGAGTCGCTCAATTTCTCTTCTTGAACAGTTTCTTTGTATTTTATAGGCATTTCTGACCTTTTACCACCAGCTTTTGTACGTTTTGTATGCTTTTTAACAGCAATGTGGAACTGTTGGGTAAGCACGTCCACAGCCAGGACAAAGCGTTTATTGCGCCTAAGAAATTCAATTTACCAGTAAGAAACTCGGAAAAAGTTTCAAGTACATGTTTGAGAGTTGTACTTCATATTGGCAGCAAACTTGAATTTATTTCACGTGGTGGCGTGCTGTAAGGCCTGGCTTTGCAGTTATTTTCTGCCTAAACACCATAACCTCGTGGTTGACGATCATTACAACATGTGCCTTCCAAGGCACCCACTTTATATTTCAGACCCACAAATTGTTCTTTTTCATCCTACTTCAAAAGTCAACTAAGAAATCAAATGAGTTTCTCTTCTTCCTTTCTATCTCTTCTATCTTTCTTGTCCATGTTTATCGATTTATTTCCGTTGTGTCTGGAACATTCTTTCGTATCTGGTTGACAGTCGGGGAAAAGGTGGTGCTGGAGAAAACCAACACTCTTTCCCTGCTATCATCGGCTTTCCCAAAAGTCAAGCTTGTTTGCTAAATACGAGAATGCAAAAGAGCTTGTGAATGACGTGTTCGCCACTCCGCCTTCTGCAGTTTCAGCTTTCTCGTCAGGAAAATGTGCCATTCACAAAGAAGCCCTGGCTATGGAATCACATCATCTCCTCGTGGCTCTTCGTATCTGATAACAGTTTCTGAGAAATTGTTGGTGTGCATTTTGGTGCTAAGACTTGGAGCTATAGAGATCCACACCGTCGCAAGTTGTCAGCGGAGATTATTATCCGCTGCAGGTAAGGATCTAAGTTTAAACGCACTACATATTGCCACCCGAAAACTTACACAGCATAAAAAGACTGAAAGTTACCTGTCGAGATCCAGTAAACTTTCATATGCTCTGGCAGTTCAATCTGTTTTGCACACTCGCATGTACTGCACGTCCTTATTCAGATCTCCTCCCCAATCTTCGTGTCCTCGCCTCAAAAAAAAAAAAAAAAGAATCAGTAGTAACGGATATCAGCCATACTTTCTGGGACATAGCCCCTCGTATCTATCTCTTTCTTGCTTTTCTGTCTCCATAGTTAAATAACTTCGGCGAATGATCCGCTCACCGGTTTCATGTTTGTTGTATCTTACTACAATATGCTGCTCACAGGTTCTCGTATTTTGTATTCAAAGAAAGGGCAATGACTGCATACTAACATGTTTTATTCAAGTCTACAGCTGAAGGCTCGTTTGTTTCTTTCTTCAGACATGCACTTTACTCTCATGTAAATGAAGGTCTGTTGTGATATGACAGTCTAATATACTATATGTACTTCAGACGCGTACTATTTCTCTTCATCTCTGAAATACAGCTGATGTCTCGTTACATGCCGATACTACATTGATATACCCACAAGGAGTGCCTTGGATTGTAGCTTGTGCTTTGTACTGCATGGTGCCTTCGTTCGTTGTTCCAAGACACCGCCTCTCGGAAATGTACTTCTGATAGTCTTTCCAGTTTGAACAAAGATGCAAAGTTGTTATCAATATACCGCCCTTGACATATCTCTGGAAAGACCCAAAATATACAGGTTCACAGATAACGATACGAGCTTGAGAACTGGAGGAACGATATAAAGAGCCTAAACAGAGAAAGAAGTTCCAACATTTCCTTATTACAGGAAACAACTGATCATAGCCTTAGTTTGTGGAGGTTCTATTTCCCTTATAAAAAGGCTCTTTTCTCCATGTATTTTTCTTGTCTTTCTGTTGTTTCTTTTTCCTCAGAGCAAATACGCCAGCCTGGTATCCCCATAGACACATCGACCTGCCCTGTTTTGCTCTTTGCATTCTTTCTTTGTTTCTTTGTTGTTTTTCCTTTCCTTTTTTTTTTTCTCTCTCTCTCTTTATCTGGTTTATACAACTCCAAATCTATCCTTTTGCGCTTGGTTCTTTCTTAACGCCCGCTGGTTTTGATGACATTGCTCGAGTCTATGTAGCAGCTCAACGGTCCTTGGCTAAAGGTTCTGTGCATTAACCGAATCCAGATTCTGTTGTTTTGTTTTTCTGCTTATTTTTTCCTTTTTTTTTTCTTCTACCTTCTTGAGCTAAATCCTTACCGCTTTCATCTTAATGACACTTATTGCCTTTGTTTCCGAAGCTTTTCGTCTAAGTATTACCACGTTTCCCAAGCCTCAATTGTGAGCCATTCACCCGTTGTCTCGATGATGCAATCTGACCTTGCTGATAGTTTATCAACCAAAAACTCCCTAGCTCCTCAAGTATCGAGAACATTCATAGCGCTCAATTGTTTCTTAGGTATGATCTTTTCGTTCTCTATTCTCTCCGTTCTTAGTCATTCTATCTTGTCATGAGTGCCGTTCTTACCTCCTGTCCAACTAGCTTCACGTCTCTATGGGTTGTTAGGCTGTTGCTGTATTTGAGAGCAACTTGATAGGGTTCAGTTGTCGCTCAACTTCAGGCTAGGCTCATTACAGCAAATATCTCATGCTGTCTCTGTTTCCATGGTTTCTTGTACCTTCTTGATTTGAATATCATCTTGTTTTGTACTTCAAAATGCTTTATGCTAACAACTTTTCTGGCGATCTCTTTAGTTCCAAGTTATTATGAGCCCCTTGGGTAGCAAGTCTTTGGGCGAAAGCTCCCGAGCTCCTGCTAATACAAAATCTGAGGGGGAAAAGGCACGAGCTGCAATTCAATTGCTCTCGACATTCCCTCTCAAGTCTCTTTTTAATCTGGCGTCATACCCGAACCCCCACCAGCAGTTGGCCAGAGTCGCAATCTCGGAAGCATCGGGCGCTCCTACGCACTCCACAACCAGTGGACACCAATCTTTCTCCTCGATCTGTGCTCCTCTAGCTTGCACTCCCGGCAACTCCTCGTCGATTCCTCGAGATATCTGTGACAAGTCGTATTCCAGTGAAGACGAGATTTATGCGCGCAACTCAAGAAGTCTTCAGAGTCCAATTAGCTTTGACCACAAATCTAACGTTGGTTTTTCTTGGCCTGATAAAGAGGTGCGGTCAACTTCTTCCATTACCGTTTCCAGCCCCATCCAGTTTCGTTAGACTGTCGAGAACTGATACTGACTACTGAAATGTACAGGACAATCATTGTTCTAACAAAGGAAAATCTCTTTACACCAATAATTGTGAGCTAATTCCTACAGTCAACTTTGAAATCTACCCCTAACTTATCACACAGTCAGAACAAAGCTTTCACCAGAAGCTTCGAGTCTTCGTCCTGAGGCAAAGCCGTTCACAACTATGAAGGGGACGAGAACTTTCCATGAGATGTTTTCTGGTTCTAATAGAGTGACTCCAGAGCTTTTCTACAGAGATGGCGTAGTTTCACCCACCGCTAACCATTGCGTCTGCTCTCAGAGTATTCAAGCATCAGAAAACAATTTTACGCATAGTCCGCCTAGCGCTCCTATGATGCCCAATTCCTCTGAAAATTATATTGTGCCTAGTTCGGGGAATGCAACAGCTAAAGAGGTAAATGCTATTATCACAAGTCAGACTTTTGGGGTTGGACTATCTCCTCCCCACCTCCACTCCCCCATAACAACAGAATGCTCGTGCTGGATTTAGCTAACTTATGCGATTTACTTCTCCCAGACTGCTTCTATGCCTTCGAGGGACCAACACTTCACTGTCTCGCCCGCCAATGCACATCCGTCTCGGTACCCACAACGTCAGTCTCGAGTTACGTCTATGCCCGAGATGGCCATGACCACTGCTAGTACCTGGGCTGAGAAAGCCCGCATGGGTCATCTAAGCTCCCTGAGCCAGGCCCGCCCTATGGTGGCTTTTAAGAAGACTGGAAAGGGCCATGTTCAGGACGGCGCATTTCCGCTGTCTTCTAGTTCCATAGCCAACCACTCGTCCTTTGAGACGTTTAGGTCCAGCTACCAGACTGTAGACTCCTCCGACTGCAATGTGAGTATATTCCATGAATCTTTGTCCCATGCTACTCCTCATCCACTAGATTCTATTTTTTTTCTACCCTCAAATCACCAGTTTCTCATTTTCCACACACTTCACTCCTTCATATGTGGGATACGAAGCTAACAGTTGGGTTCCTTCCCTCTTGTGCAGCACTCTGCCGATAACGAAGACGATAATGAAGAAGTGGCAAGTACATCAGGGCTTGGAAATCAAGATTTATCCACAATTTTTGCCGGGACAAATTTGGGCCACGCACAAAGTGACAGTGATGAAGAAATTACTGCCCCGCCCGCTGAAAGTTCTTCCCCCATTGCTCCGGTGCCAGTCCAGCCCTCCGTTGCCCAGTTTCTGTCTGTTGATTCTTCTTTCGATATCAAAGACTATTCAAGAAAAGCTCTTTCTGGTAACGGTTTTGCCAAAGAAATTTCTGCGCCTGGCTACGCACCTCCATCGCAAAACTCTTCACCTGGCTTTGTCAATCCAATTGGCGCTGGGTCTTCAAGCTTTCAGCCCCCCGCTTCTCCGTTTACCACAACACAATACCATCATCAAGCCTTGCTCCACGACTCTCATTCATCAGATTCATCGCCGATATCTCAGCCTCAGATGTTGTCGTGCAACCAAGGCGATGGACGCGGAGATGTCCCTGGTCACAGTTATGGCCACGGCCAATACACCCACAGAGGCCTTGCGAATATGCCCCTGGGCATGTCAGCCTCTCCCGGTACTTTGCCAGGAAACTCTTCCCTCACCCCTCCAACTTTGGGATCTGGTCAGCATGATGTGCAAAACTCTTATTCGCACTCCTATTCTCAACTTTCCCATCCTCAGGTGCTGCAGTCCATTTCCAAAGCGTTTATGAATCATCAGCAACTGCAGCACCAGCTTCACCAGCAGCATCAGAACCAACAGCAGGAGCATTGCTCTCAAAACCATAAACAAATTGGCTATGCCCAACACCATGCGCAGCATATGAGCTCATCGTACCAGCATCAGCAGGCACCGCCTCAACATCTTCAGCAGTCAATGATTCAACAGCATCAGCATAATCAGCAGCCGTTTCACCAGCTATCTCAGCGTATGTGTCAGAGCTATGCTTCCCATCAAGTCAGCAATGCTAGTGGTACTGGCTTAAATCAGTCGAACAACTCTCGTATGTACTTTCACCATGTTATGGAAACATGCGACGGTGCTACGTGCAGCTACTGCTGCTATGAAGAAGATAGCCCTGATTCGCCACGGCATGCCCAAACTGTCAGTTTTGATAGCCAAGAACATCATGCTCTGTTGGTAGCTCATGGGCTTCAAGACCTGTCGCTATCTCCAGGGTTTTCGTCTCAAGGTGGTGCTCGCGCAGATTTCCATTTTTCTGAATTTTCGGGTGGCAACCATGCAACGGCGCAAAAGAGTTCTACTACCTTCACATCTTCTGTTGGAACACTCACCAACACGCACATGCCTAAAACGCCTTCGTCGAGCTTTCTCACCAGTCAGCACATTTCCTCGTTGGGCTCTTCCTCTTCTCATAACACTCCAAAGGGACATAGCAGCATTGAAAGCTCGCACTGCACCGAGGACTTTTGTGGTCCCGATAACTCGAAGCCTCCCCCAACTTTCGAGGAAATAAAGCCAGTTCAGCGCACATCTCAAGATGGAAAGAGGACTTAGTACTATCCTATCCCATATGAAAGTTGGCCTCATGGTATCGGTGTCAATGCTACGGAGGAACAGAAGATATCTCATGCCGAAAAGGCGTATCCTCTGGATATGACATACGACGAGATTATGGTGGTTGAGAAGTGCAAGCAGGCTGCTAAAACTCAATACGAGGCTTCTAAGATCCAAAAACTAGACGCTAAGAGAGTCCAGGACAACTTTTACGCTCTCCGCCAAAAGATTCACGAGCTCAGCTCTGGCAAGCTGGATGTTCAAGCACTTCCAACTAGTGTGATAGAGGAACTCCGAATTTATTGGGACTTCTGCGAAAAGCGTCGGCTGTCTAATATTGGTCTAGTCCCCAGAACTTTACCAAAGCCTGGAGAGTCTGTTGTTGCAGTTCCTGGAAACTCGTTTTTGTATGAATCTGAATCACCTACGGAAAACGATTCATTTGACAATGTGGCTGCAATTCTCACAGATCCGCAGCGGATAACTAGCAAGAATGACGGATCGTGGGGTCCGATGCCGCAACCGGGCTCGAGGTTTTTTATGCCAGCACGCAGAGCCGAGCCTTCGCCTCTTGGAGGGCCTTCAAGCAAGCCGCCGCACCCTTTTGGAGCCATTGGCCAAGAGCTTGACAAACTCAAGAAGGAGTGCAACAATCCCAATGGTCTACTTGCAGCTCTTGCACAGAAGCAGTACCGCAATCTGACTGCCAAGGTTCGGGAGCAAAAGGAGGAACTTGAAGAGAAGGGCTACCAGCTCCTGGCCAGTAGCGCTCTGCTGGATGGCTCTATCCCAGATGCTAACTAAATTCTGATCGGTTTGAACTTTGATATGTGCAAGTGGCTTCCGTTCTTTTCTTTATAACCTCTTTTCTTCATAACCTCTTTCCTTTATATCCTCTTTTCTTTATAACCTCTTTTCTTTGTTTTTGCCTTCATTCTTTCTGGTTTCGGGTCTAGAATCCTGTAATGTCTTGTTTGATGTTATCCTGCTTGTGCAATTTTTCTTTTTGTGGGGGTTCTCTTTATTTCTTTTTCCTGTTCCAATTTTGTTACATTCTCCTGTATTTCTTAGATGAAGTAGTTTATAGCTTAGATTATTGAACATCCTTTATCATAGTATCAAGTCAATGCTCTTCTTGGTGAGACACCATTTTTCGGGGATGTGAAAAACCTCACGACACGGCTGTTGTCCCATATATCTCAATCAAATGTGAAGAACACCCTGTCTATTTGATAGTAGAATCTCCGCAGCAAGTTTTCATGGCTAACTATTCGTAAGTGTAGCAGCTGTAGAGATTAGTGAGATAGAGAGACCTGAAGCTGGTACAAGGGCTTTGAGTAGCCCCAGATGGTATCAAGGCCTTTAATTATGTATATATCGGGTAACTTATGAGTCTTAAAAGTCCCAAATTATCTTTCTATGTAGGCTCGTGTAACACCTGACTTGATATACAGCAATATAATGGTAGGTTGTAACAGTTCCGAACAGACTGAGCTGTTATGCAGGCTATTCTAGTGAGTTGTCAGTAACCACCAATCTCATGAGGCAATGACCGAGTGGCGTGTTCTGTTGGTGGCTTTCTTTCGACAAGTGTGTAGTAGTAGTACTAACTATCGTCACCAAAAGTATAAGCAAAACTCTTACATGTGGTTCATCAGCCTGTATGGCCCAGCACAAAGCCCCAATCTCGGCCCAATAGAGAACATTTGACAGAAACTCAAGAGAAGAATGTCAGCAAAGAAAGAAAAGTATGCTACGGTCAGTCAGTTGGTTGCAGATGTTTGGGCAGAGTTACAGCCAAACGACTTTTGCAGGTATGTCAGGTCTCTGCCACATAGACTGGATGCAGTAATCAAGTAAGGGGCATCCAACTAAGTATTGATCTTCTGTTTTGAAAATTTCCATTTCTTGAAAGTTAGGTAGTATTGAAGTTTGCATGTGCAATGTTTGCAGTACCCATACTTTTGGTAGGGATATGTACTACATAGTGGGTTAGGATTCTGATATGTAAATTAAGAAGATGCATACATTACATAGTCTCTTGTCGCACAATACCATGATTAGTGCTGTTATTTCCTCTTTTGGAGAGATAAGCATTCATTCGGTTTATTCGAAGCTATTAATGCCTTGAAATTTCTCTTATACATATTAGTTGTAGTGAAGCAAATCCTCGATGTGATAGGTATCTCGTCAGCCAAGCAATGGAAGAAATGGACCTTTGTTTTCGTGTGGCTTGGGGATTTCGGTGTGAGTTTGGCTGTCATGGGTTGATGAAACTGCCTTGGAAAACGCCACACATGGCTGGGATGGAACGTGGCGCTTGGTTTGTTGAATCTGGTCGTTACACAGGCGAGTATGTATTGCTGCTTGCCTTCTGCCCTGTAACTCTACATACATACATAGTACATGCATAGTACATAATACAGTATGTTCAGAGCTGTTTTCCGTCCTTCACAGCCTAGGAACCAACAAGTAAAATGTCGATCCTACTACAGGTCGTCCGTCCAGATCGGTGGATAAGAGAGACAGGAAGATGTAGTAGCATTAAGGAATCTTGGGGTTTTTAAAAAGCGAGACACGAAGAAGAGGCTAAATTGAAATTGACTCGTAATGGCAGGCAAACTTGTGCCCTCTTTTCACTTTTCAATAGTTACATACATACTGTACTTGTTGTTCCTGGTTTGGGTTGGGCTTCTTGCTTTTATTTTTCAGCCTTGTTGATGTATTCCAACTACATACATACATACTGTGTACACACATACTGCCCTTCCTCCTACATTCGCATCTCCAAAGTACATACTTCATCTAATAACAACCGCGTTCAACATTTAATCGTTTTTTCTGTTTGTTACAAGTCCTATTACATTGCCATGAGCTTCTCAAATGGCTCATCTAACCAGATGCCCTTCTACGACACTGACCAGCAACAACACTTTACTCCATTCATGCAACTCAGCGCTATGACACCCTCCCATGCAAATTCTGGGCCCGACGATTTCATCCACACTTCGTCTCCTGTAAGTTAGTTTTGCTGGTCCAGTCTCTACCTCATTTAAACCTCTACTTTTTTCTTCGCTTCGCTTTTCTCGTGATCTCACTCGTCTTGCTGTATACATCATCTGTCCGTCAATTCCTTTGCCTGTGCTTTTTTTTTTCTCGCCCTAGTCTACTTTTAATTTGTGGCGTGCCGTGCCATCTTTTTCTGCTTCTTCAACCAAGCAAAAAAGGATTCTCATGTCCTTGCTGATTAATTGATCAATCGCATCAGTCAATTGATCGTCCCGTTCGCTCAACGCAACGTCTCACATCTCCTTGTACTTGTATCCGTATCCCCCTATAGACTCCCTGGTTCGTTTTTTTTTTCCACCGGAGATCTGAGTTGCTCTTTATTGCCTTGTCTTCTGCCCCTCCTTCGCTTCGTTTCGTCTTACCACTCCATACCCGATAACTCCAACCATCTCCGTTTTGTTTTCTCTATATTATCGATCGTTGTCGTCATGGCTCTCTACAATTCTCACCCGGCCGTGATCACTCACCCACTTTCTTTTGGAATGCAGGAGGTCTTTGATTCTTTTCCCCCTTCCGACCAGTACGTCGCCAACGATCCGAATCACAACCACAACCACAACAATGCAACACACCTAAACTCGTTTGCCTACGATGCCGCCGCCGCAGTCCAGGCCCACCAGTTCACCCAGGCGCCTGCCTCTGTCGCCAGCTTTGCGCCGCCCACGCCGCCAATCCAGTCCCACGCCGAACACACCACCCCGCCCATGCAACAGTTCGTCGGCAGCAGTGTCGCTGGCGACCAGACCCCAATACAATCCTTCCAGGGCATGACGCCGCCTAGTCAAATCAACAGCCACGCACACTCGTCCATTCCCGGCTCTTCCATGTCAGCGTCCAAGACGTCCCCTGCCGAGCACATGCAAGCGCTTGTCAAGGAAGAAGCCCTGCGCGATGAATCTCTACATCGTCGCGGCGGGTCTAATTCTGAGGACGAGGATTTGACGCCTGCCCAGTCGCGTCGAAAGGCCCAGAACCGTGCTGCGTACGTTTTCTTTTTCATCATCATCTTCTCGCCACCTTTTTTTTTCTTTTTTTTTAAAAAAAAAAAAAAAGTCAAAGCCCTCAGGTACTAACAATATCACAGTCAACGTGCTTTCCGCGAGCGCAAAGAGCGCCATGTTAAAGACCTCGAGGAAAAGCTCGAGACCCTTCGTGCTACAAACCAAAAAACAGCTTCGGAAAACGAGGAGCTCAAGCGCCACATAGAGGAAGTGTCCACAGAAAACAAGATATTGCGCGCCACTGGCGCTGCTGTCGCTTTAGCAGGCGGCTCCTCTGTCCCCCAGGCCACCGGTCCCATGACGTACAATCCCGAAAGCTTCTACGATAATGTCCTCGAAAACCACCCCAACAAGACGCGCAGCCACCGCGTTATATATTCCGAGTCGGGCGAGCGCATGTACGCCGCCGCTGCTACCTGGGACCTGATTGTCAACAGCGAATACTTTAAGCGCGGCATGGTCAATATCCAGACGGTCAGCGACCATCTCAAGACACAAGCACGTTGCGATGGCCAGGGCCCCGTGTTTTGCGAAAGCGACATTCAGCGTGCTATTATGGCGAGCTTGAACACTGAGGCTGACGAGCTTTTGTAAACATCGGTGCATCACGGCGTTTGGTCTCTTGCTTTGCTTGCTCTTGCGTGTGTGTGTGTGTGTTGTGTGTGGTGTTTTCATCTATGTATGTCCTGGACAATGGCGTTTTATCCGAGTTTGGCTGGAGTTTCTTGTTTTTTTTTTTTTTTTTTTTTTTTTTTT
>CM069900.1:466177-484830 GCA_036034705.1 Thielaviopsis punctulata | reverse complement strand
CGCTCTGTGCGCATGGTTGTCTATCGCTCTTATTGCGTGTTCCTTTCTTATTTTGCGGGGTAAAAAAAATTGGCAACTACGACGGTAAGCCCAACAACCATCTCTTCTTTTCCGCACCTGCTCTTTTTTTTTTTTTTGCTTTTATCCATGTGGAAGCCCCGAAAAGGTAAGGTAAGAGGTGAGGATGTAAGGTGGCGGGGCTAAGTGGGGCTGCTTGTATCATCTACAAGGTCTCAACACTAACGAAAGCTTGTGAGAAAGGTACCTAGTACACACCGACAGGGGCTCAAATTATTTGTTGAAAAAAATTTAATTCATGCCTAGCCCATGTCGGTTTTCTTTTTTGACACTCTAAAACGAAGATAGAGAACTTGTATTATTGATAGTTTCACGGAAACCCCAATCTTTTCTTTTGTATACTTGAGATATGATGGGTGAGATATGATAGTGCTTTCGATGGTATGTACTATCAGATACGGCTAAGAAGTTTTATAAAATTAACTGTGAGTCACGCCGAGTGTGATAAACAAAGCAACGAAAACACCGATTCTCAGTTTTGTTTAGTAGTCGGGCCAGCCGTAGCGAGGGCAGGAGCATTAGGTACCCACGCTTACACCTGCAACTACCTTAGATTAGGCGGTCCAACTCAAGAAAGACTTGAATGTGTATGGTTTTGATTGGTCGCTAGTGCCCGAAGCCTGTTTAGGGCAGTGTTCGTAAACACTTTGCGCACACGGCAAATATGCCCTTCGCTCCACTATTTTTTCTGCCACCCACCCCGCTTTTACTTCCCCTCCCTGAGTCGCCAGCGTATTTAATTTTCCCTGTGCGCTCGTTTTCTTTTTAATCTTTCTTTTCTTCTTTCTCTCCTCGTCTGCACACCGTGATTCTGAGCAATCCATCTGCAAATCTGTGAGTGACCACCATATTTTAATTGTTCGAACGATTGTCATCGAAAGAGTCGAGTTCTTTTTGATATATTGTTGCTTTCCTGTCGATCCTCCATATCATCATCACCGTTATCATCACCGCGGAGGACACCAAGCTAACTATTGACAAGTCAAATTTTTTTTTTTAATCTCAGATAAACAAAACCGCCAAAATGGGTAAGGAGGAGAAGAGCCACATCAACATCGTCGTTATCGGCCACGTCGACTCTGGTAAGTCGACCACCACCGGTCACCTGATCTACCAGTGCGGTGGTATCGACAAGCGTACCATCGAGAAGTTCGAGAATAAGTCTCCCCCATATCCCGTCCAGCACATTTGTTTTTTTAGTGCCGTGGTCAAGCTTCTTGCAAAGCCATAGAGTGTATTTCGTGAGCTCGCTTGAGTTTGGGAAAACTTTTTCCACCCCTCCTTGATGTGGGGCACTTCGCATATTTTTGTGCGGTTGTGCTCAATCAAGACCCACAAATTTTAATTTGTGAGGGGTAGACCCTGGCATTTTTCGCTCCTTCGCGCATATGCTCAATGCATTTTTCTTCAATTCACATACTGACCATCTTTGCACAGGAGGCCGCTGAGCTCGGTAAGGGTTCCTTCAAGTACGCCTGGGTTCTTGACAAGCTCAAGGCCGAGCGTGAGCGTGGTATCACTATCGACATTGCCCTGTGGAAGTTCGAGACCCCCAAGTACTACGTCACCGTCATTGGTATGTTGTCCCTTTACTGTCCTCCCTATAATGCATCACTAACACTGTTGTGACAGACGCTCCCGGTCACAGAGATTTCATCAAGAACATGATCACTGGTACCTCGCAGGCTGACTGCGCTATTCTGATCATTGCTGCCGGTACCGGTGAGTTCGAGGCTGGTATCTCCAAGGATGGCCAGACCCGTGAGCACGCTCTGCTGGCTTTCACCCTGGGTGTCAAGCAGCTGATTGTTGCCATCAACAAGATGGACACCACCAAGTGGTCCGAGGCCCGTTACCAGGAGATCATCAAGGAGACCTCCTCCTTCATCAAGAAGGTCGGCTACAACCCCAAGACCGTTCCCTTCGTCCCCATCTCGGGTTTCCACGGTGACAACATGCTGCAGGCCTCCACCAACTGCCCCTGGTACAAGGGCTGGAACAAGGAGACCAAGGCTGGCTCCGCCACCGGCAAGACCCTGCTGGAGGCCATTGACGCCATTGAGACCCCCAAGCGTCCCACTGAGAAGCCCCTGCGTCTGCCCCTGCAGGATGTGTACAAGATCGGTGGTATCGGCACGGTTCCCGTCGGCCGTATCGAGACTGGTGTCCTGAAGCCCGGTATGGTCGTTACCTTCGCTCCCTCCAACGTGACCACTGAAGTCAAGTCGGTTGAGATGCACCACGAGCAGCTGCCCGAGGGTCTGCCCGGTGACAACGTTGGTTTCAACGTCAAGAACGTGTCTGTCAAGGACATTCGCCGTGGTAACGTTGCCGGTGACTCGAAGAACGACCCTCCCCAGGGCTGCTCTTCGTTCACTGCCCAGGTCATCGTCCTGAACCACCCTGGTCAGATTGGTGCCGGTTACGCTCCCGTTCTGGACTGCCACACCGCCCACATTGCCTGCAAGTTCTCTGAGATCCTGGAGAAGATCGACCGCCGTACCGGTAAGTCGGTTGAGAACAACCCCAAGTTCGTCAAGTCGGGTGACGCTTGCATCGTCAAGATGATTCCCTCCAAGCCCATGTGCGTTGAGGCTTTCACCGACTACCCTCCCCTGGGCCGTTTCGCCGTCCGTGACATGCGCCAGACCGTCGCTGTCGGTGTCATCAAGGCCGTTGACAAGTCGGCTGCTACCGGTGGCAAGGTCACCAAGTCCGCTGCCAAGGCTGCCAAGAAATAAGCAGCTTGACTTCGCCAAAGCAAAAAAAAAGATTGGGTCTGGGATGGGACACAGCCGGGTGTGCATCTTGGTTTAGTTTCTGAAGGGCTTAGTTAATACCAATGAATGATAAATGATAACAAAACAAAACATGCGTTCGTAATTTCCAAATGTGAATGTGGCTCAGGAGAGGGGTTATCTTTGCGCAGGAGGGGTTAGTCTTGGACCCTAAAGTGTCGGGGTTATGTCTTGAAAGCCTGTATTACATGTATGTAGTACAAAAGGTCAGTTTGTATGTTGTATGGAATTGATCGATCACAAGAATCATGTAAATCACAAAAATGAAAGTATGCCGGCCATGCTAGAACGGTAAACCAAAAATGTATGTATGTATTCTTTTAACGCAAGTAATGTACAAGCACTCCGTGGTGCGTAATATAACCCAAGGCAAAAAACAAAATAATGTTACAAGATGTCGATTATTTTCACATCGTTTGTCATCAGCGTCCGTCTCATGTCATACTCAAAGCCTTTACTCAAGTGGTAGCTTCATTTTTGTGCCATGGGAAGTAGTGGCCCACGGCCAAGGCATATGCCGTGCGCAAAAAGTTGGCATCGGCGTCCACGCCAGCCACATCCGCAGCTGGATGCAGCGTCAGTTCCGTGCGGGTACCGCCGTGGTAGCCGGCTTCCACCAGCGAATGCTTGAGCACGCTACCGTGGAAGTCAGCGGCAAACGACTCACGCAGTTCCAGGCCCATGAACAGGAACTGGACGTCGGTGAGGCCGGGCTCGACAGTCGCGCCATCGGGGCCAACCAGCGGCAAAGAAAAGTTGACGGCGGGCGGAGTGCGAAGGGTGCCCTTTGACAGGTCCAGGGTGGAGGCGTCGACAAAGGCGCGCAGAGTGGGGTTGTCGTGCAGGGTGGGGCCGGCGAGGGACTGGATGCGGTGCTGGACGACTTGCAGGTCGACAGTGGAGTGGGGGAGCATCATGTTAGCGTGGTGGGTGGCCCAGATAGCGTTTAAGTGCTTGGCGGAGTCGGCCCAGGTGATGCGGTCGGGAGTGGAGTCGATGGGGAGCGAGAGGTGCAGCTCGAGTTTGGGCGGGGCCGAGGTGAATGTGGCAGGCAGGGATTGCGGGGAGGCGGAGAAGTGGATGATGAGGGTGTGGGAGTCGGTGGGGGGCGCGTCGAGGTCGTTGAGTGGGATGGTGGCGAGGGAGGAGATGTGGGGGACGATGGGCGCGAGGAAAGTGGGCGAAGGAGTAGTGGTAGGGACGGTGAAGGCGGGGGTTAGGCCGGTGGGTTTAGGGTGGAGGAGGTGGCCGAAGAGGGCGGTTGTGCGGGTGGTCAGAGGCGACCAGTCAGAGGTGGCGGCGGGAGTTGGGGTAGAGGATTCAGAGATGGGCCATTTGAGGGAAGATTGGAAGTTGGTAGGGAGGTCAGGGAGGGGAGTGGTAGCTTCAGGCTGAGCCTCGGCAGCCTGTGTCTGGACAGATTCAGTGGACTCAGTAGCAGCCTCAGCTTCAGCAGCCTCGGTAGCAGCCTCAGTAGCAGCCTCAGCTTCAGCAGCCTCGGTAGCAGCCTCAGTAGCAGCCTCAGCTTCAGCAGCCTCAGTAGCAGCTTCAGTAGCAGCCTCAGCTTCAGCAGCCTCAGTAGCAGCGGATTCAGCAATAGTCTCGGACGTGGCTTCAGGTGCCTTAGGAGTTTCAGCTTCAGTTTCAATAGCCTCGACTCCTTCCACAGCCGTCGACTCTACAGCCGCCGATTGAGCAGTCCCGGACTCCACAACTTCAATTTGCACCTGATCCATTGGCGCCACCAACCGCATCCACTGCTTCATCCGGTTTCTCCAGTTTCTCCGCTTCCGATCGCCATGGGCCTCCATCAGAATTGTCTCCCCATCGCCAACAACCACATTCGTCGTTGAATCTGCCAGCGGCATGACAGCCGAGTAAATTAACCGCGTAACCACGTGCTTGATACTCTCGATCCCAGCACTTGCGTTGCTATCTTCGATCCAGCCAACCATGACCTAAACGCAAATCTATTAGCAAACCCCTCAATCTTACGGCCTCTAGGAGCCAAAAAAAAGAAGAAAAAGAAATCACTTACAGCGGGAACCCGCGCGCCTTCGGGTGTCATGTTGATCCACGACGTAGTAATGGAGGCCAGATAGCGCACTTCAGCAGGCTCCAGACGTCGGTTGTCAAAGAGCTGCAGCGGAATGATTCCACCACGCATGCGCGACGCCAGTTCGTTGATTTTTTGCAGCAGCGTCAGAGAAAGGGCATGCGAGGCGGTGATGCTGAGTTTATGTTCGGACTCGATGAAGCGTACTTTGTCGTTGGGGTTCATCAGCAGCTGCTTGAGACGCGGGACAATAGCCGTCTTGGAGCCTGTAGGTAGTACATCAGTTAGCATTGGACTTGTGTATGGAAATGTAAAATGAAACTTACTCAGAAGCAACTCGACAGCACCAGACTGCACCTTGACCTCCAGACGACCCTGTCCAAATTCTTCTTCTTGAATCTTGAGCTTCCAGCCCCGTAGAAGAATGTTCATGACCAGCTTCTCTTTGTTGGTCATGTGGCTCGTCGTATCGAGAACCGTATCGGGCACCCACATAATTGGGCCATCGATCCAGCTGTAGTCGACTGGTTCAGGCTCTCTCATATCCATGGTCTTGGGCGAAAAGACGCACTTGATGCCCATATCATCAATGTAATCCAGCAGATGCGTTTCATTAAAGCACCCAAAAAGCAACGCCCGCAGCTGCATAAAGTCCTCATGTGATACCACCGATTCCGCCGGACGCAGCTCATTCAAGTTGCTGATGACTTCTTCTCTGGAGGCTGCTTTTCTAAACGTCTTCACCTGCTTCTCCAGATCCTCCCGGCTTGGCGACGTCAAGTCGAGAATTTCAATGGGGATCTCCACCGGTTTAGGCATGTAGCTATCGCGCATCATGATGGCCTTGCCTGGTTCGCCCAGCATCGACTTGCCAATCGGCTCCGACTCGAACGAGATACGATGGCGCGCATTGCGGAACTCCAGCTTACGCACACCGGCATCTTCCATCTGAGCCTCGCGGGGAATCGCTTCAAGTTCTTTTATCAGATCATCGGCCGCATCGTTCGTCTTGTCTTGCTTGTCTGCAGTGTCGGCTACAGATTCTTCCGCCGCGTCAGCCGCAGATTCTTCTGCAGCGTCGATCACAGACTTCTCAACAGCCGCACTGTCCTGGGAATGAATAGGCTTGCCCTCGGCATCAAACATGAGGCCCTTGGAGATGATCTTTTCCATCTCAACCACCCATGCCTTCTTTCTCTGCTTCTTGGTCTTGTCGAATGGCTGCGGGCTGCTGTTCTTGTGCCATCTGTGTGGGCGTGCGCTCCTGGACCGGCGGCGAGTTATCGGCTCGTCCCTGTTGCGCTCATAGTCTCGGCGCTGTCTGGAAAACTCGCGCTTAAGCTCTAGTTCCTCAGGCGACAAGTTACTGTCAGCATCGGCCTCAGCCTGAGCCTCAGCCTCTGGCGACAGGTCTTGCGCCGACTGTCCAGGGCGTTTCAGGGTAGGCTTCTGGTTGATGATCTGCTGGAACTCAGCATCAAAGCTGTTGTCCCACGGGGCTCTCTGGTCGCCCTGTTCGGCGGGTTTGGCATATGCTTCGCGGCGTGCTATTTTGCGGTCCTTCTTTCTCCGTGCCGGACTGGGCTTTTGGTACGACGCGTCGTCGAGGTAGCTGGGGACATCACTGCCAAAGCCAAAGTCTTCTGTGACCCAGGCTGAATGCGGCTGTGTCTTGGATTTAAACGAGTCCTCGCGGGCGGCATTTTTGAACACACTTTCAAAGTCGAGCGTCGCTTCTCCTTGAGTCTCCTTATTGGACGAGGCGTTTCCAATTGTGGCGTCTGAGAGTGGTGTCTCGCTGGAGGGTTTGTCGTTGAGTCTCAGAGACTGGAAAGTCTGAAAGGCGCGCACATTTCGGGTTGTTGGTCTTAGCAGCATGGGATGCTGTGCCACGAGTTGCAGACATACCCGCCGAGCAGGTTGCCGTGCCCGAATAGCAGCGTACATGGTTGGCTATTGCCGGAAGAGTCGTGATACAATAGGCCGGGGCTCTTAAAAAGTTCCTAGAAGAAGAAGAAGAAAAAAAGACCCAGCCAAAGAAGGGTGTTGCGAGTGAGAGTTGGCCGACCGGAGATGGAAACAGCCGCGAGAAAACAAAACAGCGAATTGTAGAAATAGAAACACTCGCTAAAAATGTTGGAAACAGAAAGAAATGCAGCAGAAGGTCACCGCAAACCCATCGTCATGAATGCTCTCTTGAACTTTCTTCCTACAGCTATTTTTGTTTCTTTTTTTTTTTCACCAATTGATTGCCTCTGACGTTGTGAGTGGGCCCGAAAAAGAAAGCAGCAGCAAGGAAATTTTTGGTATTTTATCTTATCGATAAGTTATCGTTCTGTGTATGTACCATATGTATGTACATATGTATGTACTTTAGTTGGCCTGGTTAGAGGCTTTAGTTGACCCCTGGTTCGTTTCCAGCGGGATGGCTAGTATGAAAGGCTCTATAAAATGGTGTAAAAGCGTAATTGGCGGGCACTTTTAGTATGTAAACCATCAACATCAACGCGCTGCCTGCATTAGTCCCGTACGAATTAAAGTCGCTGTGTTATTGTACATAGATTCACGACTGAAAGAATCATCACGCTTCTTAGTTTACTCAGTCCACAAGCCATCATGCCCTCCCACAGAAACCATGTATGTAACCTCTTCACTACTGTATTGCATCATCTCTGACGAGTTATTTTCCTTAGAATCGCCGGATTGCTCGTGACGACGATGACGATGAATCGGACCAGCACAACTCTGATCAGCAGGACGTTGTTGTTCCTGACGATGGCGATTATGCAGAAACTCAACCACATGTAGATGGAGAGCTCAACCTACATGAGCGACTCTCCAAAAACTTGGTTCGCTATTCACTGGCGTGCCATTATCAGCGCATTCCCATACGGCGACAGGCCTTTCGAGAAAAATGCAAGTTTCACCATCCCATCACCACACACACATCACATGACCTTTTTGGCACTGACAAATACTCTTCAGTCATGGGTTCCGATCCACGTTTGTGGAAGACCGTGTTTAGGACTACCCAAGAAAGTCTTAGAAGCAACTTTGGGATGGAGCTAAGCGAGCTTCCAGTGCGCGAAAAACTACGGATAGAAGACAAGCGTAAAGGTTTGTGTATATTTCTTGTAACGATAACTGCATCTCCCTGGTCTGTACTGACCGTCTTCTTCTCCAAAACAGCTGCCGGCACGAACGCGGCCCCAAAGTCTTCCGATTCATATGTTCTGGTGTCTATCCTTCCCGACGCTTACCGCGCGCCATCGCTTATACCGCCATCCCAAGCCCCTACCGTCGAATCCGAAGCAACATATGCCGGATTTTACACACTTGTAGTCACGCTCATCATGCTGTATGGCGGAGAAATCACTGACCCCAAGCTGCGCAAGCACTTAAAGCGCCTCAACGCCGACACGCATCTAGGCGCGCAAAAGACGACAGAAGTGCTGCTGCGCATGGAGCGTCATGGATACATTGTGAAAAAGGTTGAAATGGACGCTCATGCTGCCGGCGATGCAGAGCGCAACACAAGCTACTTAGTTGGACCGAGAGGAAAGGTCGAGCTGAAAGCAGAGAATGTTGCGGATTTCGTGCGTAAAGTGTACGGCGAGACAACACCCGAGATAGAGAATCAGATTGCGACGAGTCTGGGGACACAATTGAAGGAGGCAACGGCGGCGGGCAGCGAAAAGTCCGGGGACGAGGATGAGCAGATGTAGTCTAGTATTCGATAAATATGACCACATGCAAAGAGAAGCCAGTGGAAACAAATGCAACAATAGTGGTATCAAGGCAGAAACAGTGCACGGTGATTGCGCATAGCATCCGGATTATTTAGAATCGTCCATGCGCATATCTTCTTCGCGGGGCGGCGGCGGGCCACAGGGCTGCAGCATTTTCTACAGCACATCCAGTCAGTATTTTGATTTTTGCAGTCAGCCACAACAAGACAGAGAACAAACTCACTTTAATCAGCTTTGTGCGCACCGCATGCAACGGCTCGTTTTCAGCGACAGCCATGTAGTCGACCATTCCGGGATGTCCGGCAATCGACGACAGAGTGTCGCGCTGAATGTTGGTCTTCCACTCCCAGCTAGAAATATCAGGGTGGCCGGTGCCGACGTACTTTGCCTGAAGACGCTCAAGTTCTTGCTGCGTGCGGAGTTTGTCGGCCTAGGTAGCGGATGGTTGGTATTAGTAATATATGAGCGGGTGTGCATATGAGTTGCTTACCATTTTGAACTGGTGGATTTGGAATAGAAAAGAGCAAAATAAGAAAAGGCGCAAGCAAGGTTGATGGATGAAAATGGGGGATGATCGCGAATTATCGCTATCGATAAAACAAACACGCTGGTAAGGTAGTACAAATATCTGCCACATGTGCCAGCGCCACATCCGCTAACAAGAGAGATGTGGCGTAAATGCGCTAACCCAGGTTCCTTGTTGCGATCGCAAAGTTCAAAGTGCAAAAGCAATAAATAGAACTTGAGATTTACCAAATCTTTGATTTTTCTGCATAAAACTTGTCTTGTTTTCAAAATCTGTTTCTCATTCCTCAATCGTCTTCAAAACACCATAGACTCGATCTGGACTCGTATCACAGCCTCGTCTTGCAAGGCTAATATCGACTGCCGACTCTTTCAATTAAGCCTCGTCGCGGCTCCTTTTTGTTAAGCGTAGTGTTTACCGACGAGCCTCTTTTCTAGAAGGAAAAAAAACAGCCTTGTGTCACAAAAGGCCTCCTATAACACACACAATGTCAGGCGTTGAAGACTCTCCAATAGCAGATTGGACAGGCCCTCTGTACCAACTTCAACATGCCTGGGCGCAGTGCGACGCCGATGTTTCCAAGATCGCCGAGTCCTGCGCTAAAAACCACTCCAAGTCTACTCCCATCGACTGCCCAACATGTCACGTCGCCATCGTCGACCGCATACACGCCGTGTTTAAGAATCCGTCACCGTTGGCCTGGTTCGCCGGCCGCTCCGCCTTCCTCTCCGATCTCAATGGCCTGTTTGCGCGCGCACGCGCTTACCAGGTCGACATGCAGACCATTAGCGACCGCATATCCGCCGAGAAAATGCAATGGTATCACGACATGGTCACTCAGTATCCGCTGTTGATTGCCGCGCTCGAGAGCGCCCACAGTTCCGACGGCGTGGCGCGCTTGCTCGGCTCAGATCGCGAAGTCGCCCCGCCGCTGCCCGGCCAGCCGCGGCCCCCGGTCGAGTTTGACTTTGGAGAGCTCTCAGAGGCTGTGGCATCAGCCATTGGCCTGCCAAAGGGCCGCAACATCGGGCCACCTGAAGTCGCGCGCTACGCTGAGCAGCGCTGGAGCAGCAACGATGCGTTGGCGCGGAATACTACAATTGACTTTCTCTTCCGGCCGCCACCTTCAAGCGCCCCAGGCGCCTCGTCTGCTGAAAAAGAGGCACAGCCAGCCGTGCCGCCGCCGGCGACAGAACGCTACGCCAGCATGTACCAGAGCGTGACGACGATATCGATTGAGCATCTGATCACCATGATTGAATCTGACCTTCTCCGCATCATTGCCAACACGCCTGCCTCGCAACCGCACGCCGCGCCGCTCGACCGCCGCCGCGCCCTTGGCCTTGGCACCGCTACCCCGCTGACTTTGCAACAGCGCACGCGCGTCGACGACCTCGTGCGCATTATCGATGCCCACAACAAGCGCACTGCTGAGCTGGCCTCTATAAACGCGCGCATCACAGAACTGCAACGCGCCAAGCGTGCCAACGAGGAGGAGGCTGCGCGCAAGAAGCGCGAAAAGGCAGCGGCCGAGGAAAAGCGCCGCGCCGAGGCTATTCGTGCCGCGGAAGTCGAGGCGCGCGCGCGGGCGCGGGCGGCAGAGACAAAGGCGCAGGCGCAAGCGGGTTCGGATAAGATGGATGTGGACGACCCGAATAAAATCCCGGCAAAGGTGTACGAGAAGCTGCCGTGTCGCACGTGCAAGGTGCCTGTAGATCCCAAGGACGGGTCGAATTTGGGATGTGCGATATGTGTTTTGGGGGTGTTGTCAGGGCGTGTGGAGCAACAGACGCTGTACTGTTCCGAGGCATGCTACAACAAGGGCCACGTGAGTGTCATCCATACCCGTTTCGTTCCGTGTTTGTTTTTTTTATATATATTTATATATATATATATATATATTTCTTTTGCTACGTTGCATTGCTAACCACGGGGCTTTGACAGGAGCAACACGTGCAAGAAATCCACCCCTGCGAAAGCGGCAGCAGCTGCATCCGCATCTCTCCGGCATCGTCGACGCTTGTCTCACCGGCGACGGCACAGCAGCCGAATGGCGCGATTGACTCGACGACGGCGGTGGCATGCCTGATGTGCGATGTACGGCTGAAGCGGAATTCCTTTTTTTGCTGCCTGGCGTGTGCCAAGAGCAACAAGGACACACACATAGCAAACTTCCACCGCGATGCCTTTCCAGACGGGAGCCGCGGTATGCCAAAGACGCTGGTGCTGGAGGATTTTCTGGCGAAGCGGCTGGATGTGTACATTAAGGGGGCCAAGATGGAGTTTCCAGGGAAGAAGTAGCGGGAGAGAGACAGAGAGAGAGCATGTGTGTGTGTGTGTGTGTGGACATGACGAATCTGTATATACGGTACATAAATCAATACATGTCGCCACCAAGTCACTCAAAATACATAATCTAAACCACAAAATACTCATCGATATTGACCAACGTCACTCTAACCAACCCAGACACTAAAAGACGAACCGAAGGCCTCTCATTTGGATATCATGTGTGTATGAAAAACCTTGGACCCGAATACAAGCCCCTTTTTATAAAAGTCAAAAGACAACAAGAGATATAATAAGCATGCAAAGCAGAAACAAGATCGAGAAAAAAAAAAAAAAGTACAAGACAGCAAGAAGAACAGGAAACTAGACACACGAAGATACAGAGGGAGGAGGGCGAACAGGACAAGAAAAATGCAAACAGAAACAGGGCTAATAATGGCACACAAAGAATCTCCCGGTTGGCGCAGTCGGTCAGAGGAGCCAAACGACAGAGTCCAAGCAAGAAGAGCATTAGATAAAGAAAAAAAAAAAAAAGAGAGAGAGAAACGAAAGCGTCCCAGACCCTTGGCACGCTTGAGAGACACGACAAGCAACGGAGAATAAGAAGAGAAAAGCAGCATAAGAGACAGAATCAAATCAGCTGTGTAATAATAATAATAAAAAAAAGGGAATAAACTAGGAGGGGGTATTGTAATAGGAGAAGAGAAAGGCATAAATGGTGATAAAAGAAAAAGAGAAAGAAACCAAATGACCAAGTAAAATGAATAAGATATGAAAGAAAAAGAAAGTCATGGAAAATGTGAAGAACAGAAAAAGGCAAATGACAATAGAGAAACAGCAAGATAAAGACAACACAGCAGGTATTTCCGTCTCGCCCTTCAACAGCCAAACGGCGAGCTTGAACAAAAGGACACAGCATTTGCAAGCAGGGATATAACACGCTCGTGAGAGGACGAGGGCAAAGAACCCCCCGAGCCAATCATGACCCCAATCACACCCATCCTTTCCCCATCCCATCGTGTCCGTTCTGGTTACTTTTTGGCAGTTGAAGCCGGAAAGGGGTGGTAGTAGCAGATAAGGCGCGATGCAGATGGAGACAAAGAGCAGCAGCAGACAGATGAAAACAAAAGCAGCAGCAAGAGGGGCGCAAGCGAAGGAAGAGAAGAGAAAAAGGGGGGCTGCCCCGGTGCACAGGATACAACTGTACCACCGCCTGGGTCTTCATTTTGGTCTTGTGCATGCCACAGAAGACAGACAAGACGAACGAAGAGAAAGAAAAGAAGAAGAAGGAGAAGAAGAAAAAGAAGGAGGAGAAGAAGAAAAATGAGAAAAAGAAGAAAAAGAAGAAGAAGAAAGAAATGAAGAAAGCCTAGATCAGCAGCTGCTCACAAGCCGGCAACTTGCAAGTAGCAATACCACATGGCTCTTTTCTCCCATAAAAAACGCCCTCCCAGATGGTTTGTTTGTTTGATCATGAACCTCGGATACAAAGAAAAGAACAACATGAAGAAACTGGACGAACGAGAAAGCCACGACAACAAGATTGAACTCAAGGGGGGGAGACAAGCAGAAAAGAGAGTAGAAAAAGAAAGCAAAAACATCAAAGAGTATCGATCCAAAGAAAAAAAAAAAGAAAATGTGTAGTGAATATGGTGATCAAAGGGGGGAATAGCAACAGAAAGAAACAAAGACAACGCGAAAAAGAAAAAAAAAAAGAGTGAAAGAAAGCAAAAAGGGGTAAAGAAAAGAGGAAAAGACTGATGAAGAGAAACTCCGAGAAGATGAGTGAGCTGAAACCGTGATGTATGGAACGCCAGGGTGATGAATGATGCAGAAGATATGAAGTTGACCAGAGACATGAAAAGGACATTCCCCCCTCTCCCCAAATGATGGGTTATGGATATGTGAGTATGATGATGAATATGATGATGGAGATATGAGACAGAGCTGGATCCCGTCGGTAACATGATGAAAAAGAAAAGACGGAAAACGAAGATGGAAGAAATAACCAGATTGCAAAGTCACCAGGACCAGCAATCATGAGAGTAAAAGAAAAGAAAAACCACCAGGACTGGCAATCATGAGAGTAAAAGGTAAAAACATACCCATCAGATCAGCCTTGGTCCCCGAAAAGAAAGACACAAACGCGCCGCCGACAATGTAGAAACCATCTGTCACATACAGAGCAAAGAAAACCGCCCTGGCACCACCGAAACGACAATCTGGACCTCTCTTTGCCCCTTAACGGCCCATCGCCCCTTAACGGCCCATCATGTGAGGCGGATACGCTGCGCTCGACGCCGACTGCTGCGCCTGCTGCGGGCCCGGGCTGGTGCTCTGGTGGAACCCTCCAAAGCCGCCCATGCCGCTCGACGGTGACGAAAACAGCGACAGCGAGCCGCTGTTCTTCCACGGCGCCGTGGGAATCGCCGACGCCGACGCCGGGTAGTATGCAAAGCTGTTGGCATTGGTCGTTGGGATCGTCACAGTCGGAAACGAAGGTATCTCGCCCGACAGCGAGCTGAAGCCGCTAATGCTGTGGTTGCGCGAAGAAACACCCAAGCCCGGAGGCACAGCCAGACCTGGCGGCGGACCACTGGCGTTGGGGAAAGCCGGCACCGCGTGCGGGCCGCCCATCTGGTTCATTGTCGGCATGCCGTTGATGCCATTTGCAGGCATGGCCGAAATGGGCGTGGAACGGACACCAAGAGGGTTCTTGGAAAAGCTCAAACGGATGCCGTGCTTGTTGCTGCGGGGAAGAAGGTAGCCGTACATGTCCTTCAGGCACTTGGTAGCATACTGAACATCCTCGAATTCCACAAAACACATGGGGCCGTTTGACTTGACACGGTAGCAAAGGCGCTTGTAGCCCTTGACAGGCGTAAACACCTCCTTGAGTTCCTCCTCCGTGGTGCCAGCAGGCAAGTTTCCCACATACAGTGTGTTGCAGGGCGGGTTCTGGTCGGCCGGGTTGGCAGACGGGTAGTTGCTGCCGCGACGGAAGTTGACGGGTGGGTTCGGAGGACCGGAAAAGGGCAAGTGGTGTCCCGCACCCATGCTGGCCATGGGCGACATGCTGTTGCGGTTCATCATGGGCGAAATGGCCGAAGCGGAGCCGCTGGGCTGGTTCTGGTACATGAGCGGGTTAGAGCCAACATTGGTGTTGAGAGTTAGCGAGCTCATGGCGTTGACAGGAGGGATGTGAGCCAGAGTAGCACGACGCTGGGCGCTGGGGCCAGACATGAGGCCCATGGAAGAAGGCATCGGCGCCATGTTGATTCCCATCGAGTCGTTGAACGAGGCCGAGTCGGGGTAGGCACCGCCGGCAATGTTGAGCAGGTCAGTGGCATCGTCATATTCGTGGTCGCTGCCGCTGATAAGGTCCTTGCCGGTCTGACGCGAAAAGTCATTGGCCATGGGGAGTGAGCTAAAGGCATATTTGGGGCCGGTGATTTCATTGCGGACGCTGTTGTTAGTGCTGCTGGAAGCGCTCATACCGCCGTTGGAAACGCTGGCAGATGATGACAGCAGGCCAGGAGGAGTGGCGCGGCCACGAAGACGGCCATGGCCCTGGGTGGGGGTGTTTGAGGCAGAAACAATCTCAACAATCATGACAGAGGTGCCTTTGCTGTTGAGCTTGTTGTCTAGGTTGCGCACCACTTCCTCGGCGCAATGGCGAGACTTGAGGCTCACGGTAGCGGTAGCGAAGCCAGCGTCTTCCGAGTTGGCATCGGCGTGTGTAGTTTCAACGTCAATCAGCTCGTCTCCGCAAAAGAGCAGCATGAACTTGACCTGCTCATTGTCCGTTTCTTTGGGCAAGTGGCGGACAGTGACGGATACAGGACGCTGTGGGGCGGGGTCGAAGCCGGGATCGGACAGGCCTTGCGAAGAAGAGCGCGGAAGGCTGGTGGAGTCGGCGATAATGCCAGACAGCTTGCTGATAACAGGCGGACGCATAGGCACGGGGCCCTGGGCAGAAAATTGGGTCATGATGTTCTGGGAAGACTGTAGGTGGGCCGAAGGCGAAACAGACTGACGGGCCGAATGCAGACCGGCGTTGCTGACGGGAGACGTAGACTGGATAGAATCAACTGGGGTGTTGGCGGCGCCAGATGAAGAGCCTGAGGCGGTACCAGGGGCAAACGAGGCCATCTTTTGGTTTAATTTGAAGCTGATTGACGAGGAAGGAAAACCAGAGACAGGCGACTGGGACAGCGCTCGAGGATTGGAATGCAAGCTTTGTATGGGGCTTTCCTTCATGATAAACAAGCGATGCGAGACGGGATGATTATGTATGTATGTATGTACGTATGTATGTATGTATGTACGTATGTATGTATGTATGTATGGGTGTGTAGTGTAGGGTTGGTTATGCGGGTGCGAATGCGTTGCGTTGCGTATGCGTATGCGGGATCTTGACAGACAGCTCGGATGTGGTTGAGCCAAATCGAAACGAAGCAAATTAGTCGAGTCGAAAGAGATGCGAGAGCAAGCAATAAACGGAAGGGGACGATTCGGCGTCGAGACGAGACGAGACGACTTGAGCTGAGATGAGCGAACCAAGTAGGCAAGAAGGAAAAAGAAGGGAAAAACAAAAGAAAATGCAATTGGAATAAAGAAAAAATAAGAAGAATAAAGAGAAAAGATAAAGACGGACGACAGAGGAAAAATCGAGCAGAATTAAGCGGACAAGCAAATCAAGACGGTAAAATAGGGTTTTTTTTGGAAAAAAAAAAAAAAGAAAGGAAAAAAAAAAAAACACGCGGTGGCGATAGCAAAACGAACAACGGAAATGTCTGAAATAAAAACAGGACAGCGGCGAATAAGATGAGATAAACGCAGGCGTAATTTGAGCGACGGGTGTGCTATGTCGAGGGTTGCAGGGGAGAAAATATCAGCGAGGACGAACGTTGAAGGTTGTATGTACATACATACTACTATACATAGATAGGAAAAGGAATCCAGACTGAATTGGGATTGAACTTGAGTCTAGAAAAAGAACCGAGGGGGGGGGGGGGCCTTGAGTATACCGAGTCAGAAGGTAAAAGAAGAAGAAGAGGGTAAAAAAAGAATGTAATAAAGGAAGAAATGCAACACAAAACACAAGGAAGAGAAGGAGAAAAACAGGGAAAGAAGTGAAAAACACAAAGAGCAAAAAATGCAACAGAAAAAAACATATGAAGCGCGAGATAAGGGTTAGATGAAAACCACCAGAGGAAAGGAATAGACAGTAAAAAAGAAATAAACAAAATGAATCAAGATAATTAGTGATTGATTGATTGCAAGGCTCCTCAAGTCGCAGACAAAAGAAAAACTAAAAACCAAGAACCAAGAGGTTGAAGGTGAAGTCAAGTACGGTGCATGTAGTAGAGTACAGAGTACTGGTAGAGTGAATCGATCAATCACTTGTTGTCCAGCCCATAAATCAATCAATTTCACGCCTATCAATAGAAACGTTGGACACGGGCGTATTTTGCTTTGGCTATGTACATTGCTCTCCTTGTTTAATCGGTCGTGGAATGAAGCCAAATATGTAGCTGAGTAATGCTGAAGAGAACCCGCAATGTTGGGATTTCTGTTGCAACGAAAGAAGAGGTGAAAAAAAAAATACTATATATATATATACATATATATTAACTGACTTGACATGAGCCGATAAGGGCATAAGAAAAATCAAATTCAAATGAGAAGCGAGGAGAGACGACATGGAACGGGCGGAGCAGATCAAATGGGTGACCAGGTTCATGGGCAAGCCAACATACATACTATAAGCAAGCTAGTACTATGTATGTACTATGTATGTACATACTCGTTTGGGCCGTTCCAGAAAGGCCAGGTTCTTATTCTAGGCTTTTGGCTCCTCCCCCCAGACCCAGATATCAACGAGCAAGCATTTTGTTCCCTGTATGTAACCTTTTTATGGCCTTTTGGGGGGGGGGGGAACTGGGTCGGGCATTCAATCTGGGCTAGGTATGTGCTACAATACATATACATGTATATACATGCATACATGTCTGACTTGGAACAACATAGTACATACAAAGAAGCAATGAAAATAGACACAAAAATACAGGCACGTCCACAATGGCCAAGGGAGTCTAAACAGAGACAGTGCTGGGTGATACACAGCGGGAATGCAGAACGACGAGACTTACTCGGGAATGTTGGAAATTAAGAAGTGTCGTTGTAGTAGAGCACTTGGTACTATGTATACATACGTATATACGCACATACAAGTACATATACATACCATATTGGAATCAAAACTTGTCAAGGCTTGATGGGATTTTACGACGTGTTTCTCTCGTCTGCTTAGTTTAAAGATTGGTGGGGAGGTGCGGCTCATCGGGTTTATCGTTCTCTTTCTGGTTATACAAGTACATACATACATACTTGTAAAGGCTTTTGGCTTTTGGGGGATTCAAGTACATACATACAAGTAAGTGTTTTTGCCACTTGAAATATGCACTAGACGAAATCTGGTTGAAGAGGTTGCATCTTAGGAGAAACAAAGCTGGAGAAAGAAGAAAAGGTAATTGGGTGCCTTGAAAGCTTGATTATAAAGCAAGAGGGGCACAACAAAGCCGAGCACTAGCAAAGAGGAAACAGGTACAGACGACCTCGTGATTGATTTGACTAGACTTACTATGTATGTATGTACATGCCTTGGCTTATTCAGGTTACAGAAGTTGCAGCAGTTTCACCCCTTGAGTGACTAGCCTTGTACATACATGTACATACTACATGCATACGTACTTGTATGTATGTAGACTATCCCTTCTGCCCTATTCCCTATTCCCTATTTTTTTTTTTTCCCGTCTCACGATCCCTCCAAAGAACAAAATACATACATATACCCAACCGGCTCGCATAATCCCAAACGAAAAGCCCTGGCATACATACATATGTATATCGCGGGCCACTCTGCACATATTTGTTTTTCTGTGTCAAACAGAGAGAGCTTGCTTGACCCGCCACAGCGGAACTTGTGTGTGCTTTTTCTTTTTCTTTTCTTTTTTTTTAAAAAAAAAATAAAAACTCGAACAAAGCGTCATATGGGCAAATATCGAGAATGCACGTTATCAAGCCAAAGCCGTGCGCAAACATGGCGTGTCAGCCAAAGCACGCGCTCGTTTATATTTGAACCCTTTTTTCAG
>CM069900.1:413046-442528 GCA_036034705.1 Thielaviopsis punctulata | reverse complement strand
AAAAAAAAAAAAAAACAACAACGTTCTAGCCAGGGGGGAAGAAGCTAGCTTCGTATGTACATTTCTGAGTGTTCAAGATAGAACTATGTAACTAATAGTTTCTGAATGTTCAATAGAACTAAATTACTCTGTATAGCGTACAAGACAAATCAAGACTATTTGTAGGGCAGCTAAGCTTCGGGCTTGCCATTGCCGGTAAACCGTTTCTGTGTCTTGGTTTTTACAAGGCTTTTATCTGAAGCTGATATGTACATACGTAATACATATGTACTTGTATTGTAGCACGTTTTTTATGCTATGCCGGCATTGATCCTTGAATACAAAAAAGCCTGCTTGTACATATCAAACGAACACCATCGTTTTGAGCAACGTTGGTTGTTCTCTCGATATGTATCTAGGATTGCCACAAAGTATTGTTTTATCTTACAACCCACCTTTGTCCATTACAAGTACATATGTACATACTCCGTATGGTACATACCAGCATGTACAAGTAGTTCTTCCCACTCACCAACACGTGCTAGATCCTAGTGGTTAACTTGCTTTAGGTTGTGTAGCTTAATTCATAACTTATCGACCAGGTTTCATTGTTTATAACTATCTTAGCAGGAAAAAAAAAAAACCTCTTCACAGGTGCTACTACATACATACGTATATGTACATACACAACTCCGAAGAGATACCAGTCCCACTTTTAAATGTCGTCAACAATTTCACTATGTACTGCGTGTGTATGTACTTTGTACTGGTATGTACCCGGTTTACAAGTACAAGCAATCACTGCTTCATTCTGCCCGGCGATCTTTTCGAGCCTCGATTTACATCTGGTCCCAGGCACTTAATCACACGGTAACTTTGAAATTGCACATCAATAGCATCATACGCCAAGCGAATTCCATCTAGCAAACTCTTCCTCTCTGTATTGAAGCCGTGATCAAAGGACGCCACTACATCCCCTTTTCTTCTCGGGATGACTTACCTGAGCGTGTGCATCTTGGAGAAAATTGTACAACGGAAAGCATGTGAGCAAAATTTTTCTCTGTAAAAAACTTGGTATCGTTACAACTTGTGTTTGTGCTATACAACCGAGCCCCCTGGCAATTTCCGTATATCCATGGTCAACTTTGAGTGTTTACTTGTACATGCTTGTATGTATTAAACTCCCGACACTGTGCAGAGTAGCTCTGTGCAACTCTGCAAGAAAAAAAACTGTTGACAACCAAGGTGGGCTGACAGGGGAGTAAAAAATCTGGCGGTTCGGAACAATATCAACTGAGAAAAGCAAAATCACCACACTGAAACACTAGGATGAATGACAAAGGAACCGACGACTGGCCCTCAAGGGAGAAATAGCCCAAGCTGCGTTCAAAGCGGCTGTCCTTACGTCATGAATGGTGAACTTTACGATGGGCTGGCTTTGGATCTGTGTAAAGGGCTTGTTATCTAGAGATGGCTAAAGCAACAGCGCAGTTTCATGAGCGGTATGCACTGAAATGGGTTATGGGTAAGCCATTTGTTCACCGGCGACGCACCGGCATATCAAGGTACAGTGGTAGGGACGAAGAGTTGTAAGTGCTGGTGGTCTGTCGATAGTTTACAATAGCGAGTCAATATGAATGGCCTGTTCAAGACTTAAAACGCGCTGCCAAGGCTTTCTATGTTCACCGTAGAACCCAAAACCCACAATGTTGAAGCTTGCGCTTGGTTTAAACGTGCCTCAGAACTCTTGGCATAAGGTTAGAGTTACCTGTACTACGTAAATGGCGTACCTAGTAAAGTTGAAGTGCGGTGGTATAACCCCCATTATAAGGTTGCAACTTAGCATCAACCTTGATCTTCAACATAACATACATAGAATAATGCACAGGCAATCTCTTGCTAACAAACAGTCCGATTTCCCTTAGGTGCCCTCTATGATACATGAATCTGTCTTTCACTCTGCCATTGAGAAGCTTTAATCCACTCACAGGACAGCAAGTAAAGCTAGAGTTTTCACCACAATCTCAAGGCTGCTACATTGGAACCAGGCTGGAGTTGACATTTTCTGGCCCTTTGTTGTTTCAGCTTTATCTTTTTTCGGTGGTCTGTCGGTGCTGCTAACCCTGGCTCTTTGTCCCGTTTAGTGTCCTACCTAAACTTGTTTCTTTTCTTTGCTTGCATTTATCGGGACTTTTCCTGTTTGGCGGTTTTGCGTCTCACCTAGGTTGGCAGGTAAATCTCATGATCCTTGATTTCGCTGTCACAAGGAAACTTTGGCCTCTTTTTTTTTTCCGCAACCAATCTAGGAGAATCCGCCTCGGGCAGACTTGCTGTTTTCTCTAGCTATCCCTACCAAAAAGTTCGTGCCGGGCTTTGTTCTTAACTGCTGGGGCTTTCTTGGTGTCGCATCCTCTCTCCTTTTGGATCCAGTTGTCGCGCCCGCTCAGAGCTTTCCCTTAGCTTAAGCTTTCCATAAGTTATCTCGCTTTGCCCTGGTCGTTTGGTCTTTTTTTTATGACTTCTCGTTTACCGATACCCCCCTCCTCTTCCTCAAACGCCCTCTACGCGCACGCCCACCCCCTCAGATGGCCCAATGACCTCCCCACAGTCTCCGCGCACGTCTGCCGATGGCTTCTTCTCTACGAGCCCGGGCTCCGGCGACACTCACGACCACTCAAACCCGCACAGCCACACACACGGACAAGACTTTCCGCCGCCACTAGCCCGCTCTTCTACCGCCCCCGACGTACTGCATTCGCCCGTCCCTACACGCTCACATCTTTCACCCGATGACGCCTTTTTCATGGGCCCCGCGTCGCCGCCGTCGCGCATGCTGGAGCCGCAATCGGCCGTTGGTGAATTGCCGCCCCGGACATCGCGACTCGGCGCAGGTGGCAGTGGGGTGGCCGGGAGATACTTGAACCATAGCCGGACTCGGCGCAGGAAAAAGTCGCGTATCTGGCGTCGGCTGCTATGGGTGCAACAGTCATGTAGGTTGCCGCAAACCCAGTTGACAATGAATGATGCAGTGCTAACAGAGACTCTTGGTTGCAACTAGACCCCGACAACTACACCGACCAGAATACCTTTCTTGAAAGCCTCCAACGAAACCCGCGTCTACAGCCCTACGAATTCTGGCCCCTCGTCGCCGACTGCTCCATCATCGTACAGCACGTATGCACCGTTATAATATTTGTCACTTCTTTTGTCGGCATTTTCCAAGAGCGTGTCTCGCCGCTTTCTATTGTCGGCTTTTCCTCCTTTGTCACCTTTGTCGGCTGGCTGATCTGGGAACGCTGGGTTGCCGACGAGGAAGATATTGAAGAATACGCCCTTCTCCACGGCGGCGCTGTCCCAGGCACATCCGACCCCGCCTCTGGAGCTAATGTAGGCGGCGCCGACGGCTCTGCGGGCACAGGCGCAAATGCAACAAACTCTGTGACAGCGAGCTCGGGAAAACGGGTGGTGAGTACGCGCAGGCGACGGCCAACTATGATTAAAGGCGCGGCTGTCCGCTCCCCTGTCACGGTGCTCCCACCAGTTGCATCGCCTGGACTACCCAGCGACCCGGCGTCGGCGTCGTCGGCGTCGTTTCCAGCCACGACCCTGGCGTCTCCGATGACGCCATCAACATCGGATGTTTGCGCTGCAACGGCTCCGGGGACTACACCAGCACCCATTCCGGCGTGCACGCAACAGGCAGTCTACGATATCCCTCCCGTGCCGATTGAAGAGCCACGCAGCATCCGGCGCATTGCGACGTTCAAAAGCGCAATTCTGATTTACTGTACGCTGCTTGGGCTGTCGCCGATTCTGAAGTCGCTGACGCGGTCGACATCGAGTGACAGTATCTGGGCCATGTGCTTTTGTCTGCTGGCCATCAATGTGTTTTCATTTGATTACTCAGGCGGAGTTGGGAATAAGTTTCCCGCGTCGCTGTCGACCAACGCAGCCGTCATGGCATCAACAGTGCTCGCTAGCCGGCTGCCGTCAACGGGCCAGGTGTTTAGTCTGACGCTCTTCTCGATTGAAGTGTTTGGGCTGTTTCCCATATTCCGCATCTATGCGCGTCTACGCGGCTGGGTGTGTCACTCGGTCCTGACGCTGTTTCTTGTTCTCGGCGCAGGAGCCGGCGTCGGGCTGATTTCGGGCGATCCACAGGACGACTGTTACAAAGCGATTGCAGGCGCGCTTGGAGCTGCGCTGGTTTCGGCCGTGGCAATGGGCGGCTGCAGTTGGTGGTTGATTGGGTTGCAAAAGTACAAGAACGAGATTTACGGGCCATGGGACCCAGCGCGACCGATTATCATCAATCGGCGGTATCTCAACTAGACTCTGTTAGTCTTACTCTGCATTAATCTATAGACCATCACTCTCTTTCCACATTAAGCTATAAACCTGGATTTGATCTGAATAGTGTCCACTATCAAGCTGGGGTGGGTCACGTCACGTAGCCTTGCATGTCAGCCTTGTGTAATTAGCGCATTGTTAAGTATGACATCAGAAGCTTAATTGACTTTTGAACTAACTGCTCACTCAACCTTTCGCCATCAACTCCCACAAGCACCACAACAACAGCATCATGGATCTCAGCCAGTCATTCAATACCCCGCCCGAAATTGAGCAAACCTATGGCGGCTACTCTCGCTTTGAAATCGAGCTTGAGGTATCGCAGCGCACCCGTGTTCCATTGTCTTTTTCCACTTTCACTCCCAACTAACAGCCAGTCGCTTTGGTGTGCAGTTTGTCCAATCGCTTGCCAACCCGCTCTACCTCAACCATCTTGCGTCGGAGAAGTACCTCCAGAAGCCCGAATTCGTCGCCTATCTCGATTACCTGCAGTACTGGTCGAAGCCGCCATATCTCAAGTACCTGACATATCCCGGGCCCACGCTGCGCAATCTCGAGCTATTGCAACAGGAGCGTTTCCGGACGGACATTCTCAGTCCAGACTTGGTGCAACGTATGATGCAAGAGGGAATCGCGGCGACGGCGGAGTGGCATAAGGAGCAGTAAAAAGGGCTTCTGTTGTTAGGATATACATACATACTGGCAGTCTTGGGGAGGCTGTTTGTTGTTGTTGTTAGGACTTCTTTCGGATATATGTACCTGGCGTTTTTATGATATATAGAATGTATCTTTTTCACTATTTTAATCTTAATTCAAACATTAATCACCAGCCAGATTCGATCCACCATGCATCGCTCCATATCAAGTCTATATACTAGTAGTCATGTAAATCAACATGGGCTGCGCAGTCGCCAACGTCACGATCGCACCCATGATATAACCCAAACGCCGTGCTATGCCATATTGACCCAACCCAACACTCTTTAGTTTCCTTTTGCTCGCCCTGTCCTTGGCCGTGTTTTTGTCGCCACCTTAGTTTTCTCTCCAGCGGTTACCGCATGACATGCACTATGAATCGTCATGTTAGTCTTACCACGCGCTAGGCGGCATCAACATTCCCCCCAACCATTTATGTTTCTCTCTCCAGAAAGTCCACCAATGAGAAAACCAAGAAACAAAAAGGGAGCTCACCTTGAAGAAACTCGTCATCGGCTCATCGGCCGACCGAATCTGCACTTGGAAGAAGGCCGCCTCGATACCATTGCATCCATCCTTGGGGCACTGCTTCTCCGTCTTCTGCGCATTGTCCCACGCGCCTGGCCCACCAAACACGTCCTCCTTCTCTTGCCGCTCAAACTCGTGGCGCGAGTACACGGGTCGCACAATCGAGTGCACGTACGGACACGTGCGGCATTCCAGGCGGTTGCGGCCCTGGATCACGGCCACGGTCAGGATGTTGGCGCACTGCGGGCAGACTTGGAATTTCCAGTTAGTACTTGGAAAAACAAAAAGAACAGCGAAAGTCAGCTGCTTGCAGATGGAAAATAGTAACTTACAGACAAGCATGTTTGTCTAGTTTCTGAAAATTAAACTGGATGTTTGCGCAAGGTGGAATGAAGCTGTGGCAAAACATCATCACCCATGACCGAAATCCCTTGAGCATCAAATCTTGAAAAAAAATGTTTATATACTTATGGCCGCACGTGACTTGCAGGTTGCACATGACCCTAACCCAATGTCTCACCATTTCCGTATTGGGAAGCTTATACTGCACATTCCATGTAGGGAATTTTGGGGTTCGGTTTTGGAGGAAAGAATGGGTGTTCTTTGTTGCCTTGTTGATCAAAGTGCGGAACTGCAGTGCTGGGCAGTTACTGTATGTACTTGCTGCTATGTTGAATAGCCTGAGAAGTCTACTACGCACTTGTACAAGTGTCGCAAACAAAAATGAATAGTAAACAAAAGTCACTTGTTTATTGTAATTTATCAGTCAGCTGATCGACCCTTGTGTCTCGCATCTTTGGTAACAACCCATTTTTCTTTTTATTTCAGGCTTTGTTTATGTTCTTTTGCCTTTTCTGTAGAGCTTCAGAGTTGCATACATAGACATTACATTATATCCCTAGTGGCAAAATTACACCGAGTAAAAGTCTAGATCGTCTCCTTTCATCAATTCCAAGTAAGCTATCCACTGCTACTCTACTATTCGACGTGTATAAATAACGACGCAGGTGTTGGCGGGTTGCTACCCTGTGCTTTATATAAACCTGTTTAGCTTTGCGTTGCCATTGTGATACATCGTTCCGCCGCCCACAAGCACCCTCTCTTTTATTATTTTTGTTTTCCTCCTCCCCATATCCGTTTATCTTGTCATCATGTACTTTACGGACGATGAATCCGCCACCTATTCTGGAGCAACGGGCTCTCCGGTCGTCAAGCCCGAAGCTTGTCTCACACGACTGGGGGGCATCGCGGCCCAGACTTCCGAGCGAGTCAAAGTTTCTGTCTTGATTGTTTCCGATACCCGCGGCCTCACTATGGCTTTGGGTGATCGGTCGTCTTCAGACTCGCCACAGCCAACAATTGCACCATGGCCAAAAGCTGACGTGCTGATTCATTGCGGGAACTTGACTCAAAACAGCTCCATAGCAGAGCTCAATGCCACCTTGGACATGATCAATAAGGCTGATGCATCACTCAAGATTGTCATTGCCGGCAGTCACGACATTCTTCTCGACGAGGGCCTTGTTCATTACAAAGAGCGCGAAGCCTGCCACGACTCCAAACCTGCTTATAACACCGCCAAGGACGACGGGTGGAGCCGTGTGTCCCCCGAAACCTTGCGCCAGTTTAAGCAAAAACTGGCCCAGATGAAAGGCCACCGCTCAAGCAGGTCAGTCGGGGACGGCGACGACGACGGCCCAGACACTGGTTTGCATTATCTCGACGAGGGCTTGTACAGCTTCCGCCTAGCCGCCGGCGCCACCATGACTGTCTATGCCAGCCCGTACACGCCGCGCTCCGGTCGCTGGGGCTTCCAGTTCGACCGCGGCGACCACGAGTTTAACATTCCGCGCGGTGTCGATCTGGCCATCACTCACGGCCCGCCCAAGGGCGTTCTTGACCAGACGTGTCTCAAGACCAGCGGCGGCTGCAAGGTTCTGCGTGAGGCAATCGAAGAGTCCCGTCCACGCCTTCACTGCTTTGGCCACATACCAACCGGATGGGGCGCTGCCTTGGGCCAGTGGCAGACATCGGAAGTTTACCGTGGCCTGACAGAGATGGACACTACTATTTGGATGAGGAAAAAGGGCCAGTTTGAGGGCGATGCATCGCGTGTGTCGTCGCCCAAGCCCACGAAGCACGCAAATCTGGGCGTGTTGACAACGATTGAAAACATTGCGTCGCTCAATTTAAATGGGTTGGATGACTCGGCACTAGCCGAGAGGAAGCGCTGCAAAAACAGGGACTTCACAGCCAAAGGTTGCTGTGAGTTTGATTTGTGTCCGGATGTCAATAAACCGCCGACAGCTGGCGATAAGACACTATTTGTCAATGCTTCGTTGACAGATCTGGCACAAGAAGCACACAACTATCCGTGGTTGGTTTACTTGGATTTGAACAAGACTGAGGGCTGATAATATACAAAGAGTTCTCATCAACGGGAAAGAAGGTTACAGTGGTTCACAGGACATGTCTTATCAAGCGTAATGCTGTCGTGAAACAGCAAGCACAGCAATTTAATCAATTATTCTTCTCTATGCAACTTGTAAACTGACAACTCAAGATATATTTGTCAGTCTCATTTATATTAAAGTGGTCTAACAGAATGCAGATAGGCTCTTTTTGGGGGCCATATGTCTTGTCTTTTAATCTAAATCAGCTGGTAGATACCAGCCAGAGCAGCCATAGCCGACACACCAAACGAGTAAGTCGACTTGTCAGCAGCATTGATGCTCTCGTTATCACTGTTAGTAGAAGCCGAGCCAGTCGACGAGGCAGTGCCCGAAGCAGAAGCACCTGTGGGTGCAGCGACACCAGTCGAGCTGGGAATGGCAGCGGAGGCTGAGACCTCGGAGCAGATCTTGGTTCCGGCAGAAATAACATCGGCAAGCTGGTCGGAAGAGCAGCCCATAGTAAGGCAAGCAACCTATTGATGAATTGAGCTGTTAGTTGTTTTCATGTTGATGAGGACCTTATGTATGAAGATGGACAAACCATGGTCAGATCAGAGGCCATCTTGGCTTGGTTAGCCTCAGTGCATGAGCACGAGGGATTTTCGGCCTTGCAGCCCAGACGCTCAATGGCTTCAGTGAGGCAGCTAATCTATATTGAAGTTAGTAATAGATTGAAGTGGTGATCTGCGATGGAGCTTACACCGCACTCAGGAACGCCCTGGAACTGAGCGGAAACGAAGCCAATAAAGGCCAGAACGGGAACAGCAGAGAACTTCATTATGACAACGAGGGTAGGAAGATTAGAGAAGAGAAAGAAAAAATGAAAGTGAAGAAGTTGGATGGGATCAAGAGAGTGTAAAGACAGCAAGGATAGGGGGAATGGGTAGAGTGAAGGTAGTGAAGGTGGATGAAAGGAAAAAGAGAGCGCGGATGTGTGGAGAGTGGAAGAAAGAGTGGAAAAGAAGAAGAGAAAGAAAAGAAGAAAAGAAAGGAAGAAATCTGAAGAAGCAGATGAAGGAAAAGAAATAGCAAACACCAAGGAGCAGGAAAGAAGGTCACGGAATTTGCTAGCCAAGCACAAATTCTTTATTAAAGATTTTTTCAGTGGGTGGCAGCCGCAACAATACAAGGCAACTGCAAGTCTTGAATAGGAAATCACAGTCATTTGCTATGGCAGTAATTATCGCTTTGCTTTCCCAGAACAAAAAGAACGCCTTAGTAAGCTGAGGAGCGGCCAGACAAAGTATCCCACCAAGGTGAAGCTTTTTTGTCATAAAGCCATGTATCAAGCAAGCTGTTGTCAGTGCAGCTATGCAGCAAGCTGCTTGGCAAAAGAAAGAGATAAATCGTCAACAAAATTATTCAACGGCAGGAACACAAACACTATTATGCGACTCAG
This sequence comes from Thielaviopsis punctulata, assembly GCA_036034705.1. NCBI lineage: Eukaryota > Fungi > Ascomycota > Sordariomycetes > Microascales > Ceratocystidaceae > Thielaviopsis > Thielaviopsis punctulata. The sequence goes on along the minus strand of CM069900.1, from coordinate 433,123 downwards.
GGCCTTGGTGATACACAAAGACGCTAGCTGCCCCTGTTTGATGGATGTAGCCAAACATGAGCTTTTCTAACAGCTGTGATTTATCAAGAGATAGTAAGATATCTTGTTAGCCTGGGCAACATGGAGGTTCCCAGGTCGAGGCTCCTTTTAGTGTAGAGAAGATGTCATTGACATGCTTGGCCAATCAACAATTGCTGAGATGTCGGCTTTTTCGCCTCTAGACTGTAGCACCATGCGACATAATGACGCGGAGGATTACCTTGGTCCAAGGTAGTACAAGATCTTAGGGTTATATATTATCGCGCACAGTGTTAACCCTAGTCCAGTCTATATGTATGTACTTGTACAAGGGGTTTCGTTCAATAAGTCCATTTCAACCCTCAAGTAAAACATGTGATGATTGAATATTTTCTTATAAAAAATATAGGACTTCCTGCATCAATTCATCTGATCGATCAAGCTGCCGATCCCAAGTTTTCTCGTGCCACGATTTTCAACTGCCGCAGTTTCTTTCTATCGATGATCAGCAAATACTGTGCTTTGGGTTCAGCTGATCACAACCCTGAAAAAACCTTTCCCCATATTTTTGGTTACTTTGATACCAACTTGTCACTGCAACTTTGAATGGCGTATTCGGTACCATATGTACGGTAGCATTGCTACATACTATGTACATATGTACAATACCCATTGACAGCTGAATCCAATCCACATTCGAAACACAACTACGCCTACAAAATTCACTCTGATGTTACAAGCCGGCCGAAGAAAGGGGCCCAACCGCAGCTTGCCTAGAGGGTTCACGAAAGAAGCGAGACTGCAAGATGGATGTTTAAGCAGCTTGCTGTGTAGTGAAGGATGGAACAAGGAAGTGAGCAAAAATTGAGGCGGATGTGTGTTTATCCCTTGCTTTATGGCTTGGTCCATTGAGAAAAGAAACAGGGAAATGTCTTGAGCCGGCTCTTGGATGCGGTATTCTAAAAGTACTTGACATACCAGTATGTACATATTTACGGAGTACATACGAAAGTCAGCTCAAAAAATGAGTTAGATGACTGAGGATTACATAAAGGCAACTATAGCATCTCGGATTAATCATGTCACGCTCTCAAGATCTTGGGGTAAATCAATAAAATGGATGAGAATGAATAAGTGGCTGTTAAATACGCCGGTTTTTCGCGCGGAAGCCCATCAATATTCATTTCTCTCTCACATCATCATAAACACCCTCTATCGAATATTGAACTTGTAAATCATCCGCAATGGGCTCCCTCTTTGTCACCCCAACGCTGCTCGATCTCACTATTGACAACATCACACCCAACACAAATCTCATCAATGCTCAATGCAGAGATGCGAGATTGCGTTACGTGATGGAGCGGCTTGTCACACACTTGCACGATTTCGCTCGCGAGACGCGACTGAGTACCAGTGAATGGATGGCTGGTCTGGAGTTCCTCGTTGCTTGTGGCAAGATATCGTCTGATGTGCGCCAGGTGAGTTTGTGTGTTCTTGCGTTCTTGAACTGCACATGCTATCAGGGCTTGCCTTTTTTTTTTTTTCTCGTTTATATTCCCTATCTTGGGCCCAGCTGTACTTGTATACTACATATCACTAGAAACTAGATGGATCGATCTAACTTAGTCACACCCGCTACCGCTTCAAAAACAGTCACACTGACCCTCCCGGTACTCAGGAATTTATTCTATTGTCAGATGTCTTGGGCCTCTCGCTGCTAGTAGACAGCATCAACCACCCGAAACCCCAGGACTCGACCGAAGGCTCTGTCCTCGGTCCATTCCATACCCATGATGCCCCGACTCTTGCCCCCGGCTCGTCCATGACCAGTGATCCGGACGGCGAGCCGTTGCTGGTCGTCTGCACAGTCAAGGACACTACAGGAGCCCCGATTCCAGGTGTCAAGATTGACATTTGGGAGACAGACAGCTCGGGAAACTACGACGTGCAGCACTCGGAGCGCAAGGAGCCGTCGGAGCGATGTATCATGGTTTCAGACGAGGAGGGCAAGTTCTGGTTCAAGGGGATCAAGCCCGTCAGTTACCCCATTCCCAATGACGGGCCAGTGGGGAAGTTGCTCAGCATGCTTAGTCGGCACTGCTGGAGACCAGCACACATGCACTTTATGTTTGAAAAGCCTGGATGGGACCACCTAATTACGTGAGCATTTCCTTCTTCTGCAAGACACGGAGCAAAGAATATAAAAGAGTGTGTGACTGACAAACTGATATAATAAAATAGAGCACTGTACATCCGCGGTGATCCCTATGAAACATCAGATGCCGTGTTTGGCGTCAAACAGAGCCTCATTGTTGATCTTACAACCGTCGACAAGAAAACAGCGCAGGATTACGGAGTCACAGAAGGCCAGCTGATGCTGAACTACGACTTTGTGCTGGTCAGTGAAGCCCAGACGCAGAAACTTCGCGACGACAACGCAGTCGAGGCGCTGTCAAAATTGGGGATGAATGTCAAGCTTGTTGACCATTTGCCGGTACCGGATGTGGATTAACCACACGTCTGGCTTTTGATTTCAAAACATCTGCGTTTTCATGACTCTATCTATATACGACTATATGTAATGCTTTATATATCTGGATGATCCATATATCTAATGAGCACAGAACTCTTCAACTGCCGTGACTGTCATTGCCTTCCTTGCTCTCGTCTTTGGTTAATTTGATGACGTTTTCAAAGTAGCCACCACACCCGCCAAACTTGCTTATTATCTGACCCAAGTCCACTTCTTCTATAGACTGCGTCCTGATCCGGCCTAGCAGGCACGTGTTTCTAGTTGATGGGATCCGGAGCATCTCAGTCTCCATCTTGAAGCCACAGTCTTCTCCGATGCGTGCAACCCAATCCACTAGACACGCATATGACGAATGTCCCTTGGCCTTGTCACGTGGAGGAATAGCACGAAATCTGTCGCCAGCAAGATTATGGCTGCAGCACGGAATGGCGATAAACGGACAGTCAGAATACGTGGCGATAATCGGAGTCCAGGGAGTTAATTCATCGGCGTGGTTTGAAACAATAAATGTCCCCTTGGGAAAGACTCCATTATGCAGAAGATCAGAAACTGCCTTGGATGATTCTGACATGTCCGAGACAATGGCAGGGAGGAGAACTTTGGTTTGCAGAGGTTCTTCCTGACCGTTTGATGGGGCAGGCTCTTTGAATGCCTCCCATGATCGACGGGACCGCGCGTCAAAGCCCCAGCCGTGGAAGCCTTCCTGTCTAAGAATGTACACCAATAGGCCGTTTCCACAGCCAATATCAACAAAGCCAGGAAAAGGAACTCCCTTGTCAATGTACATCTCATGCCACAGCTCAATTAAAAAGGCGGAAATACCCAAATCTTCAAACACGTGTTTTGTCGGGTCCGTTGTTTCAACCCAGTTATTGACTAATTGGCTAGCATACTTCATTTTGAGTTTAGCATAGCGTGTCTGCGACTTCTTCTGTGGCACAACCAGGTCGTGATGCACACGCTTCTTATAGCCTGCAGCCTGGCCTTTGCCATGCTTATGCAGTTCGCCTAAAAGCCGCAGCGCTGTCCGGCCCAGCTTGATGTCCTCACGATGAGCTTCTTCCCAAAAGACATAGTGCACCGAGACCGAGCCCTGGGCGCTCTCAGGCGACCACTGGTGCAAATGGGCGAGGGCCCGCAGGTTGGGGTGGTAAAAGGGCATGTCTGCACTTGTGCTGTGGGGAATGTAGACAATCAGTGACCACACACAGCCGGTGCTGTCGGTCTTGGTATAGAATAGACATGTCTGATCCATGGGATTGTCGCGCAAGGTGTTTCGCGGGACGAGATTGCGTACAAGCAGGCGAGTCAGAGTGTAGCTCTCAAACTGAGGCAACCGGGATAGTGCCGGTGGTGAGGCCTCGCCGTCACTAGCCACAAGAGAAGATGGAAACGGGCCTTGGCTCTGGTCAGCCTTGATGTCGGCACGAAAAAGCCATGATGTGTTGATGTTGGGGTTCTTGATGAAATTGCCCATAACCCGGTAGAATATCTCGGGAGGAAAGGTACAGTCCTGATGCACCATCGGTATCCATTTTTCCAGGCTCAGACTGCTAGAAGCATCACCGTTGCTGGTCTCAACCAGGACTGCTGGTGCTTTTAGAGGATACTCGGTAGGCTGTGTTGCTGACATGACCTTGCAAAATATACTTGGGCGACACCTGAAATAACGAAAATAGGTGACGGGTACTTTTCTAGGGCGCAAGGCAGAAGCTGAGCCAACGTACGTAGTATTCACACGCGCCAAGATTTAACAGGTTCAAAAAGTGACATACGTATACATACATACAGAATTGCATCTCCATAATTTCGCCTACATTTTTGGGATATTTACATCGTACATAGTAAATATGGAATATGTGCGTTGAAAGCGGCGCTAAAGAAAAAAAAAAATCAGAGCAATAACTCTCTTCTCTTCTTCTTCCAACATCTCCCCCCTGCGATCCCCCCCTTGTGATAATTAATGGCGCGCGCAAGTGACATACAGCTGCGAAAATAGAAGCCGGTACCTCGCAGAACTCCTGCAGATAGACCGTTGTCGCTGCATAAAAACTTAGCCACACCTGTCTGTATGTATGTATTTTTCTTACATCACGGCTGATATGCACATAGTACCTAGGTAACCATATACATATATGTATGTACTAGTACTTGGCACCTTTGATGGAAAAGGAAGGTTGAGCAGAGCTGTTCGCCACCTAATTTTCTTGCCCTCTCCTTAGTCTAAGGAGTGATGATGAAGCTGCATGGAAGTTCTTCTGTATTGCTCTATTTCCATCGATTCTTCTAGATGCTGTCTACAAAAATGAATTGCATATGGTATGTAGCTGGGCGTTTTCAAGTTGCGCACTGTGTGGACGCACGCTCGTTCAAACGTGCATTTCCCCCGGCATAGCCTACGCTCGCATCTGACCACGCAGCACAGTGCGTCTTGATACAGTACCCCGCCACCTAGCCCTGGCGTCCTTGAAGACCAAGCTTGGCCCTTTTGCTGCCATTGCTAGCTCATGAAAGTACCTTATCACGTGATGTTAGTGCGACAAGACTGTCATTACACGTGACTAACTCGGCCGTTTCAACACTAAAAGCTCACGAACCCTTGCGCAAGGGTTCAAAAACAGATGTCTTGCAAAGTACATGTCTTCTAAGTCGGCCTGTTCGTCCCCAATTAAATTCCGTTGCTTTTTTTCCCTTCCTTTATATTTTCTCTCCTTTCCCCATCTCAAACAACTTCTTGAACTTTTCTCGTTCATCAACGCAAAAGCTTTTCTTTCATAATCCTTTCTTGGTTGCTCCTTTTTCAAACTACTCACTGCTTTATTTTATTGAGCGAGGCACGTATTCTGTTGTCTGTCGCTATTCTCTGTTCATTCAAACAAACCCGTCCCCCAATAACCCCCCCACACCCGAGTTTATGTCTATCGAAAATCTCAAGACCTACGGTACGATTTCGCAAACCAGAAACCCCTGACTATCCTGTGGCATTTCCAACCGGTTTAAAAGCTATACGATTGATGGCCGTGGCTCGATGCACAATAGAACAAAGTTCGATGTATTCTAGTCCAACACCAAAATATACGTGGTGGTGGACTCGCAAACAAAGAGCCGATTGTTGTGCAGGCTGGCCCACCCCTCATTCGGACTTGAAAACCCACCCACTTTCCTTTATTGCCACTTGCCACAGCCACATCAGCTGCTCAGCCTCGTGACCAGCGACATAGCCTTGCGATAAATCATAAAAACGGTCATGGTTTACTAACACGCAACTTTAATAGACCCCTTCGCCGAAGCCGACGAAGACACTGGTGAGACCAAGGCGACACAGAATTACATTCATATTCGCATTCAGCGTATGTTCTTACCCCGGATGGCTCTTTAACACTACAGCTGCTAATCCCCAAGATAGAGCGCAATGGCCGCAAGACCTTAACTACCGTTCAGGGTCTGCCTTCGCAGTTTGACCGCAAGAAGATCCTCAAGGTCATCAAGAAGAAGTTTGGTAAGTTTTTCCTTGTATATATCATCCATTTATTACTACCTTTACTAATAAATAAAACTAGCCTGCAACGGCACTGTTGTCCACGATGAGGAGATGGGTGATGTCATCCAGCTCCAGGGCGATCAGCGCAACGATGTCCGCAGCTTCTTGATTGACAAGAGTGAAGGTCTTGGACTCGACTCCAACACCATCAAGATCCACGGTTTCTAAACCCCGTCTGCTTTCTGGGCCCGCTCCTGTAGTTCATGGCGCGCATGCATCCCGCTGCCTCTTCTACTATTCTTGTTTCTGAGAATAGCTTGAAAGTATCGAGAACACTGCTCGCCACGGCTTCAGAAACAAAAAGAGAGTCTGTCTTTCAACGCGGTGGAAACCTGCGGAAAGCCTTTCTTCAGAGCTTGCCTAACACGGGTAGTGGTAGATGCTTGCGACTTGATATTCGGTCGCGTCGGACCATGCTGCTTCAGGGCTACAAGGTCTGGCCGGGCTGAATCTAACAACCCTTTGGGTACCATGCGTCTGTCGTCACCTTGAGATGGGCGATGCAGGCAACGGAAGTGGTTTTTTTTCTGGATTCAACGAGTTGTCACCAAGACACATATGATACTTTTTTTTTAATGATGGCGGGACTCAATAGCGTTGATTTGGGCAGTATTTAATTGCCCCGGAGTTTTGTTAATTCAACCGTTACTGCTTTTCTTTACTTGCTGTTCTTGATCTGTGTTGAAGTGTGTTTTTCACTGAGTGATGCAAGTAAACTAAATTCTACTGAGGAGTGCTATTTGGGAGAACAATGTGATTCCACTGAAGATGGACCCTGTCGCTCATTTACACGGAGGCATGGTTAAATGAACGGCAGGGGTATACGCTAGACGTGAAGGTGTGTCAGTTAGTTGATGATAAATATATGGGATGAAAAATGACGTAAGAGTGAATAGCTGCTATGGCTGGGTTGATGTGAACACAGAGCAAGGGAGACCAGATGGAAATACATGGAAGAAAAATACAGATGGAAACCCCAAGAAAACCCTAAAAAAGAAAAAGAAAGAAGCAAACGCAACTAGACAACGCCAACAACATGAAAGCAATTTGAAACAAGTTCATTCGTGGGAAATAAAACATCAGCATCAGATAAAGAAGTCACACTCCATCCCTTCCCGTTTTTTTTTTCTTTTCTCAGGCCGGCACAGTCTGATAGTCTCGCAATGAAGCTCTCAATCGCGCCAATAGCTTGAGCAGCTGGACAAAGAGCAGGCGAGAGTATATGACGAGCGGGATATCAGGCAAGTCAGAGCGAGCTGCGTATGTGACGATGAGCAGCGAAATCATGCTGATGGAGCTGGCAATGGAGAAGACGTTGATGGAGGTGATTGTTTCCTTGCGAATGTTGATTTTCTGATGTGTGACATGATAGACGCCTGTGAGGAACTGGCGGGAAAAAGGCGGATGTCGAGGTCAGCAACGAAAGAGAAGTAGAATGGGGAATGGAACGATATCGGTAGGGATGGGGGTGTGGTGGTGGTGGTGGTGGTGGGGGCGTGTGTGCGAGTAAGACAGGGGACGTGAACTTACGGCACTGATGGCGATCCAGGCGGGAAGGAAGAGTCGCAGATCGTGAAAGGCAGCAAAGAGAGTCAATGTAGTGTTTGTCACGTAAAAGTTGACTGCGTTGATAGACAGCAGACGGACGATTGTAGCTTGGGGGGTGTAGTTGATTAGCCTTGAAGCATGGGTTAGCATCTACATCTACAGCTCGTGATGATTTGGTCAACCCTGATTCAAAGAGGAAAAGGAAATAAGGGAAAACTCACCATCTGGACATGAGACAGTCGGCAAAGAAAAAGGATAGATAGCCAGCCGCAAAACACTAGGAAGGATTGTTAGCTATACAGTCTCGCACAGGCTCAAGAGCATGGGCGTCAGAGTACAAACTCACCCACATAGATGCCAGTGCAATCTCTGTCCGCGGAAACGCCGACGCATCGTTGCCCGGCAACATCTGATCCAACAACTGCAGCGCTGGCCGCCACCCATAGATGATAGCGGGAAATATGCTTATTATCCTGCCGACAAACAGCGGCAGGTGCCAGCTCTTTGGCACGTTCAAGATGACGGCGACGCGCGGCGCCAGCAGCGACGATGGAATGACCACCTCGTCGTCGCGGTTCCGGCTCGCCTCTGCCGCCGCCTCGGCAATCGCGGCCGACAGCGACTTGTTTGGCGGGATTTTCATGCCGGGCAGAGCCGGGGCGGCGGTCGTAGCAGCTGCCGACGCCAGCGACTGCGCGGCGTTGCTGGAGCCAACGGCGGCCGACGATGTGGCGGCTGCGGCTAGCGCGGAGGATATGCCGTGGGCAGCGGGCGCATGTTGTTGTTGTTGTTGCTGTTGCTGGACAGCGAGAGCAGTGGATACGGAGGTCTTGCGGAGGCGGGCGGCGGAACCGTTGGAGACGGCGGGGATGGAGGTGGAGGGTGGGACGGAGGGCGCGGGGCGTTGTTGGACGGCGATTTCAAAGGGTGGCGGCGGGTCGTTGATGTGGACAAGATTAGGGCGACTCATGGCCTGCGCGGGCAGGGGTGGGCGATGGGCTTGAGAGACGGCGTCGGGGCGGGCGTGAAGAGGCGGCAGCGGGATTGTTCGGCCGGAGGCGGAGGTGGAGGGTGGAGAGACCGAGGTTGAATAAGGCTGACTGGTTATTTGGTTGTGGGTTCAAGGTGATTAGTTGAGACGGGTGTTGCGTTATCGTGTACCAAGGCCGCAGAGAGGAAGAGAAGCGTATCGTATCGAGAAAGGCTAAAGATACAGGCTGTAGAGAGACGAACACAGAGCTATGCGACGCTCGAGATTTTTTTTTCTCTTCAAAGGCTAACGACGAGCATCAATCAACGCGGCACGCCTGCGATGAGTCGAGTATGTAATTGATGAACTTAGAAAAGCGCGCAAAACAGAAGGTATGTATTGATGTCGCTGTGGTGTAGGTTCGAACACGTGCAAACAAGTATATATATATACAGAACAGAATAGAACGCGAGCGAGCGACAAGCGATTAACAGGCAGAGCGGAACGAACATACAGCTTGGCGAAAAAATCAAGCATCAAAAGAAGCTGGCACGTGAGCCGCCCAGTAAAAGCCGAGAGAATTAAACGACGGCAAAGCGAGAGCCGATTCTTGGGTTCTTTTTTGCTTGAATCAGAGGGGATCAAGAAAGAACAGAAGCCCTACGGTTGAATTTTTAACGAGCCGATATGGGAAGATACATATGTATGTATGTACTATGTATGTATGTACGTAGGCAGATATATTCAGTGGCACTTGGGCGTGGATCGAGTGTTTTTCAGGACACAGCACTCTTGAGCTTTAGAGCTGGTTTATCGATATCTGCTTTTGAAGCCAATGGCCAAATCCACCTGCCACAATCTGATATCAGGCTGGTGTAAAGACGAGAAATCAGGCTTGAGGTCAAGCCCCGGCTTATGGACATCAGACGGTGTTTTACAATATCTCGGCGCTGGTATTTACGACAACGCCGCTGGAATGTGCCACAAGAGCAGGTGCATGCACAGTATATCCAATACCACTGTCAGAGCTTCGACTGAGGCCCATCTCCCACAACCATACATACATACATACCGATACCACAGCTTCCGCCACAGCTTCATATGTCTCCTGCCTTGAATCTACAAGCTTTGACACTCGAGTTGCACAATCTTTAAACCAGCATGTATGTACAAGTATGTACATATGAATCAACTGCCTGCTCCACTTTTTGACACTTTTCTCGGCTAAATAGTTTAACCGGCCATCTGCACCAAACTCTGACATATGCAAAAAAGCATGAAGCTATCACCAAAGTAAAAGGAAGAAACATACAATCCTACGTTTCCACGAATGACGTCGCCGCGCCGACCCTTCCTCTCCAGCAAAACCTTTGCGGTCTATCTCTAACGGGTCTTCTTTGCTTCCCCCCCCCCAAAACCCTTGCCAATTCCTCCAGACAACATCTCCATCCCGACAAAATGCCTGTGCAAATCGGCTCCGTGGCCCGTCCGTCGCTCGGCCTCGCTCGTCATGTTGGCGCGGCGAGCTTCATCCCGCGCGAAATCACCCTTGGTAGACGCTGGGCCTCTAAAGAGTCGCAGCAGCTGTCCAAGAAGATGAATGCCCAGGCAAGACAGTCTGAGTCGCCCACTGTAGCCCAGCGTCTACGGCCCGAGAATGCGGATTCGCGGATGAAGGACATGCTTCTTCCTGGTACATATGTCCCTTGCGCTCCTTTCTCCCCTCCGCTTCGTCTTCCTACGGCCCGCTAACACGTCTCCTCAGGTACCTTCATCGCCCAGCCCATCTCCCAAGTCGCCCTCGCCGATCAGCCCGCGTACCAGTGGCAGCGTCTCAAGAACTGGGCCCAGAACTACTTTTACCGCAAATCCCTCGCCTGGTCCTCCAAGCCGGGCATCTTCAAGCCCGCCGTGCTCAAGTACGAATCGCGCTCCGTCCTGTGCACCACCGCCACGCAGCTGCTGCGCGACGTCAACACCGCCATGGCCGCCGGCGACCTGCCGACGCTGCGCCGCCTCTGCGGCCACTCGCTGTACGCCTCATTCGCCGCCACTGTGAGCCGCCGCCGCACCAACGAGCGCTACGTGTGGGCACTGACAGGTATGACGGCGGCGCCGCGCGTCGTCGCCTCGCGCCTGCTGCAGATGCCCAACGACGACAAGAATCTGCGGCAGATGGTGGCCGTGCGCATCAACAGCACCCAGGAACTCGCCAAGGTCGACCCCGCAACCGGACAGGCCATTGAGGCGTCCAAAAAGGTCCAGACAAAGTCGGAAAACGTCATGATGTTTAGACCAATCAACTCGCGCACCTACGAAAAGGGCCAGTGGTATCTGTTTGGCTTCTTGCAGGACACTACGCTCGAGAGCTGGGACCGGGAGAATGAGCATCTTCAGGCGCTCCAGATGGAGGCCGTCAAGCGCTACATGGACACCAAGGGCAAAAGACACGCCGGACGGTAGGATTGCTAGTATGTAGCTAGTACATAAGGAGGGGGTGCGACGGTACGTAGGTGTCTGTATCACATCATATCTTGTAGATTATAGCATATTGGGAACAGCGGAGGAAGCCAGGCCTTTGGCGTGTATCAACACTTGTAATATACATTTCTTTTAATCACTGCAGGCCACATACGTTGAGTTGTCACAGATTGAGATGGTCAAAACTGTATATTAAAATTGGCTCGACAGTTTTAAACCCAAATTCTTCTCCATCACATCATCAATCCAGATCCGCGCCATATTTTATCCGGCTGTTGGCTATGTCGCACACGCTCACACTCTACTCTAAAAGAACTTGCCAGGGGGGACCTCAACCTTGGTGACAGTACCATCATACTCGGCAGAAGGCTCCCGAGAAGCGTCGGCCAGGGCAATGGGAGCAGGCTTGTCCAAATCGGTAAACGGAGTGCCGTTCTTCTTGGCCAGAACATAGTTGATGCTCATGCGGAAAGCGGCAGCCAGGAAACCCCAGGCGACACCGCCAAAGGGAGCAGCGACAAAGGCACCAAAGACACCCCAGTCGCCCGTGGTGAGACCTTGTTCAATCAAAAGCAGGTTGGCGCCCTGCCGAACGTCGCCGTAGTAGATACAGCCAAAGATAAAGACAGTGAGGATACCACCCAGACCACCCACGATGACATCAAAGCCGCGCAGCCAGTAAAAGCCACGATACAACCCGAGCATCAGAATCGGAATGACAGCGGCCGAGAGAAGGTCGGAAATTAGGTAGATCTGCAGCACAGAGGGAGCCTTGAGCGCAATAACGACAGTGGGAGCCATGACGGCAACAACCATAAACCGCACATACCAAATGTTGAGCTTGTTGCGGAAAAAGTCGTTGGAGGCAGTAGAAACCATTGCAGACTGCAGAGAATCAAAAGCGGCCACAGACATGGCAACGGAGAGCAGTAGAACGACTCCAACAACCCAAGTGGGCAGTTGCTCTAGAAGCAGGAAGAATGAGATAGAAGGGTCCTGGTCAGCTGCTCCAGTGTACAGGCCAGCCCAAACAGCAATGATACCAGTCATACCAACCAGAACCAAAACAATAGTGACAATTGTGGCGGCAATGCTGGCACCAAGCCACAGGTCCTTGTCGCTCTTGGAAGCGAAAGTGCGCAGCCAGAACGACGACAGGAAGAAGTTGTTGAAGACAACGCAAACAGGCAAGATGTACAGAAGCTGCCAGCCAAGAAGACTAGGCTTGAGCAGGCCAGACTGGTCAATCAGCTGCTTATCAATGTGCGTCGTGGTTCCAATGGCAATGGAAGCGAGGATAATAAGACCAATGATCATGACGCCCTGGATTGTGTCGGTCAAGAACGAGATGCGGAAACCACCCAGAGCTATGGGTTATTAGTTTATAAACTCTTCATAGAGATTACAAATAAAACTAGGCCAGACTTACAAGTGTAAATAGTAGTGACCACACACTCGACAATAATCGGGGCCAAGCCATCGAGGCCAGTCATGGTGTTGATGACCTGACCGATAGCGGACAGCTCAGACACCATGTAAAGGAACAAAGTGAACAGAGACATCAGACTGAGGTACAGAGACGCAAGAGTGCCAAAACGCTCACGAGTCCATTCGGTAAGCACGAAACCATCAGGGCACTGCTTACGTATCAAACTACCAAAGTAGGCAAACACAAGCATCGGCGGGCCGCAAGAAAGAGCGTAGATAATCATTCCCTGCACGCCGGTGATGGTGGCCATTTCAGGGTAAGAGAAAAAGATACCGGAACCAAGACCTGCTGCGGTTAGCATTTCGTCCCAAATAAAATGGACGACAATAAACGGATGAGGGGAGTGGAGATAGATGGGGCCATTTTGTGAAAGAGGGGTTGATCGAAGCGGCAGCACGTTTCCCACGCAAGTATTAACTTGATCGAGTATTACGGTACAATCTCAGCATCATATCGGCCGGTTTGCCATCTCTCTAAACTGCATTAAAGTTGGATGAACAAACTCAGCTTCAAATCAGCGCCCGTAGTGAGCCGCATCTTTTCCCTGTCCTACCACGACATGAAATCTCCGTAGTAGGACAGAGAAAAGACATGTCTGTAGGAAACGAACCTGTTAAGTCCTGGTATCAGCAATTCTTTAGAAAAGTCCCTGTTCATATAGCCATGATGCCTGTGTTTCAAGACAGGCTAGTGAACAAGAGTCAGGCGTATATCGGAAGGAGAACACCCCCAACCTAGTTCGGAAAAAAATCGTATTCCAGATCTTTCAAGGCATCAGGATATTCAGATGCTATTCCAGCCAAAGAGGCATTCGGAAGCCATATTACAGACTCTGTCGTGCGTGTTGACTGTCTCCCTTGGTGCAACCAAGCACAAGGGGCGAATGACTTGAGCGTATCAAATCTAAGAAACATTGCTGCCGCTGTTGATCTTCCACGGGGGAAGAGCATGATATGAAGACTCGGGTCCGGTAAATTTGGCATCTACTCTCCTTGACTCAGTTAAGAGGAGAAGGGTGGGCACCAAAGAATCGCCAAATCTTTAGTAGACCAAAGGCGAATTCGACCGGACCGTCGAAATCCAGTACTCACCAGAGGCCATAAAGTTGAGGGCCAGTGGCAGGGCTGCAGCGGTGGTATAGATGTTAGCTTGGTGTGATTCATATCAGAGTTTGCAGCGCTGCCCGTCGCAATAGCGCAAAGCAAAAGGCAAAGAAGACTGAAATGACAAAGCGCATAGATTCTGACCCGTTTGAGTTCTGTTGCTGGAAAAGTATTGACCAGACAACTTTTCGCGGAGCATCCACGAAATGGCAACTCCCAGAATGCTGTTTACAGTTAGAATCAGACCACAGAGCAGCAGGTTACTTGTTGGTGAAACACACAGGAAGATGGCATAGGTGACGTATATAATGGCGTTGGACGCCTCGTGCGACGGTTGATTGGACATGATCAAATATGAATATGTACACTGATATATCAACAATCAAAATCAAGAAGGAAAAAGAAAAGAATTGGATAAAAGACCAAATGCGATTGAGTGTGAGTAAAGGCCGAAGGTGGGAAAAAAGAGAACGAGAATAAAGAGGAACAAAAGCGGCAGGACAGAGAGGATTGCTGGCTATATATACTAATTTTCACCTCTGTTAGTACATACATGTAAGGCAACTGTAAAAGTCTGAAGAGTCACTGCTGTATAGCTTTCATTGTGTAGTAGTACTACATCTCATATCCGAGCATGTACGTATGTATACATAGCTTCTTTCCCATACTAAACCTTTTTAGTGGAGTCCCACATGCTCTTATCAATATACTTTTGACACTATTGAAACCCGGGCTAGTTACCATATATCACGCTGTACTACTGGTAGCTTCAAGCGAGATGCAACCATACATATGTACACACGCCATATGCAAGGTCAATATGTACATACATACATACTGTTGCAGCATATAAAAAAACCTCTCACGCTAAATTTGCCAAGGATTGAATTTTTTTCTCGTCAGGCAAGATGGCAAATGAAGACGTCGCTTACTCGCGTGTAGAAGCGGCTTCCGCCGTGTACATCAGCAACCAACAATGAAATCTTACAAGGTCATCATCCATGAATTACTTTGTACGTACTTACATGTACTATGTACATACTTGTACATAACCTCTCAGTTTGTTTTTGTTCGTGGATCCAATGACTTGATTCCAAAATCGAAGTGGGCTGGGTCCCTGGAATTGAGAAAAGAAAAAATCAGTTGATCATTTGTTGTTCAAGGTTGGCAGTAGTGACTCCGTTCACTGGAACCCACCCATCTTACCTTATTCCGCCGACATTTTAACCGTTGCTATTTTTCCTGAGTACATGTTGGGAGTCTTGTTTCGCGGAAGGCTCATCAACTTGTCACTGCTCCCCTGTTCTCTAATCGGGCCTGTCAATCCATCGGAGTAAGACCGGATGATTAGAGCTTGTTAAAGATATCTCAAAATTGAGTCTTGTAATTTTTTTTAGCTAAACAAGGGTCTAAACCCTTATATGTGGTTAATTCCAATGAGAAGGTGGGGCAAACTGTCAATATTAGCCGCAAAATAACCGCGCAAACGACACCGAGATTTGGCTGTAGAACGGAGCTCAGTCACCGGATTGAGTCTTGATTATAATGAGGATTCCCTTCCGAACTCGGCCCCACTACGGAGTTGATACTCCATAACTGTCCTGGACGTTTGTTGTTCAAGTATCGCCAATAGCTTTCTATACGTGCAAGGAAGCTTTTGATTGACAGAAAACCGACCATCGCCACTGGCGCACCACGCGCTTCGGCTATCGACAAAAATAACGAAAATGAGGGCCACTACGGCGCAGCTGGCCAAGGGCTTTTGGGGACGCACAATGGACCATTTGAAGCGCAAAACACAAATCGGTGCGTTCTATAGGCAGACTTGTGCGCGATACAGCAAACCAACTAACCGTAGGCTATGAATGTAGTGACCAAGATGGAAAACATCCGCGGCCCCAGCGGCCCGTACTTGTTGCAGCAATTCGAAGGCCCCGACGACGTCGAAGACATCAAACTCATGTGCGACCAAGAATTCGGCGGTTTCTCCACTTCCATGTCCGAATACGTGTCCAAGGGCCCGTCATCGGGGTACATGCGGTGGCACGGCATGATCTCCGATGAACTGCCCAAGGACCGCTTCAAAGTCAAGCGCAGCGGCTTTGCGGCCTTCCGGACGGCAGATCAGAAGCTTTCGGCCTTTGGCTACGGGCGCTGGGATGTGGATCCGTGGAACTACCTGGCGCTGCGGGTCAAGTCGGACGGCCGCAGCTACTACGTCAACGTGATGGCCGAGTCAATTGTGCCGCAGGACGTGTTCCAACACCGGCTGTTTGCTAAGCGGCCGGGCGAGTGGGAGACGGTGCTGATTAGCTGGCGTGATTTTGTGCGCACAAACCACGGCATGGTGATTGAGCCGCAGATCCAGTTGATCAAGCAGAGCGTGTTGACGGTAGGCATCAGCTTAATTGACCGCAAGCCTGGGCCTTTTGAGCTGTGTGTGGAGAAGATTTGGGCTACGAATGATTTGTCAGACCATACCGTCAGTGAGCGCAGGGCCCTGGGGAGTAATGGGCTGAAGGATAAGCAGGGAAAAGATGTCACGTGGAAGATGGACTGAGAAGGAGACAAAATGGACAACAGGAACAAATTACCCAGCACATGAGAAAGGCTTACAGAGGCCGTGTACATTATCTACAGTTGTAATTCATATGGAGCTTCCGAGGGGCTACACAGCACCTATAAATATACCATGTAGTACAAAGAAACCCTTTCATGAGCGTGATGCAATTGGATTATTCTAAACCGTTCTATAGTGTACACGACAGCCTATGGCATGACGGAAATGCCCAATAAAGCAACTAATTTTACAAAAATAAACACAACAAAAAAGAAAAATGCCACTGACCCCCTTGAGAAAGCCTATTCTAGATAGCTTTGTCGCGATGTCACCTCAAATGGAATCACCATATCCATCATCCGCTTCATATGGTAATGCTTTGCCTTAACCATGGAAACAGCCAACTCGTTCGCCGGACACCGGATACCAATCTCCCGCGCGCGCCGCACAAAATATCCATTGATGAAGTCGATATCCGTCGGCAACCCCCTGCGCACCTGCAGCACCATTTTGCTCGTCGCTCCACGTCTGTTGCGCAGTTTCCCAAAGCATTCTTTGCGCAAGCCCTCGCCCTGCACTAAAAGGCGCACCACGGGCGAATGGTGCAGTTCGGGCAGGTTGGCTACAACCAGCTCCAGCTCGTTAATCAGCGAATTCACCATGCGCGAGCCCCAGTTGTTCTGCGACAGCTGGTTGTACGAGCAGTCAAGCGCCACGCACACGGGGTCGATAACGGCGGAGAATATGAGGTTGCTGAGTTTGGCGGCGAGCCAGCGGTCGTACGGCGGCGTAACGGCGTTGAAGGCCGGCGTGTCTTTGAACGCGTCAATCATGCTGTTGTGCACTTCGCGCGGGTCTTCCAGCAGGCCGAGCGGTGGGATGGTCGTGGTCAGCCGTGTACGGAGGCGCTTCAGGCGTTCCGGGTTGTCGCGATCCCACATAAGCCGGGAATCGACTTGGCCGAGGATGTACGACGGCCGACGATCAGGGTCTGTAAAGATCTCCTCCTCCAAGCGCTCGGCAAAGCCCAGGCCTTCGTCAACCAGACATATTGACGTATTCCTGTCGATGCGGTCGCTGAGCGGCTGCATGTTGTGCAAGCTTTCGACTGTTAATCCGGTGACGAGCAGGTTTTTAATGGGCCCGCCGTCGTCTTCTGCCGTGGCTCGAACTGTAGGCGGGTACTTGATTTTTCGAGGGTTGACTTCGGTGAATAACGGCTCTGTTTTGATTTCCCGAATATTCGCATATTTGTCATGCATGTTTTTGGTGAAAAAGGCAGAAGTCTGCGTAGCACCAAGCACGTGCAGGTCGTCTTTTGGTGGTCCATCGGTTTCAGAAACCATGACAGGCGGGACGGCGCTGGGATGTTGTTGTGAAGCATTGGTTGATGACGGTGTGGGATCTTTGCTAGTTGCAGAGCTATCAGAGCTATCATCGGATGGCCTTGGCGCCAGTTGCGCATTGGGACTTGTCGATGGGTCGTCGGCAGCCCGAATAAGACTCGTTGAAAACGGCCGCGCCGAGTTGGGTAATCGGCGGGAATGCATGTATGGCAGAGACGGTGGCCCCGATGCGGAGCTGCAGCCAGAAGCATGTGACAGGAAGTCCCGGCTAATGTGTGGGTTTCGAGTGGCCACCCGGCCGACGGCAGTACTACCTTGGCTGCATCGAGGGCGAATATGAGGTATCCGAGCCGTAGCTCGCGGGGGGAGTAGGCTGGCCAGAGTGGCGGATTAAAGGAGATTAAGAAAAATATGAAAAGAGAGAGAGACAAGGATTCACCGAAGCCGCAGCTCAATGCAGTCGGCAAGAAACGACGTCGGTGTTGCAGTCAGAGTTCGGGTAGTACGCGAACGGAAACAGGCCGACCGACTGCAAAAAGAATGTGGTTACAGGTGGCGGCAGCTGCCGAACAGACGACGAGACGAGGCTACTTTGAGGAGGAGGAGGAGGAAAGCAAATATTTAAGCCAGTGGACTTGTGGAATGGCGTAAAACGGAGTGGAATGCAATGAAGCCCCGATTATGGAGAGTTAGTAAAGAGTCGACAGAGATCCAGATTGAAGCTGCAATCCTGACAAGAGGCTGATGAACAAATTCATGTTTCAACCAACTCTTCAGCACGTTGGCTTACAAGAGTCCACTAAAGAGCTGATTTTTTTTTCTCTGTAGCCCCCGCCAATGACAGCCATTCGCTTGTGAATTGGCCTGGTGCTCTTATCGCAGTTATCGCTCTATCGATAAGGACGTTTAAGCTTTCCCTGGTAACTTTTTTCAGTTCAGAAGCCGAATTTGCGACGCCGTTTGGATCGCGACGCAGCGCAAGTCCACCGCCATTTGTCGCCATATCCATCCATCCATCCATACATACATACATATAATCGCTCTGCACACGCACCATGTCTGTTCGCGACATCACCAAAGACCTCAACAAGCTAGACAACCAGCTCGATGTGCTGGAGGAGGCCCTGAAGCCGCTGATGAAGGCGCTCAACGACAGCGCCTCCAGCATGCCGTTGCTGGATCGTGCAAAGCTGTTTACGCTTGCCAATTACGCACTGGAGACGCTCATCTTCTGTAAGTCTTTTTTTGCGCGCCAAAGAAAAAGAGATCCGCAAAGGCTAACATGTGTGCAGCTGGCTTGCGTGTCGACGGTGCCGACGCCATGAACCACCCCGTGTTCCAGACGGAACTGAAGCGCGTGAAGCAGTACTTTGCCAAGATTGATGCTGTGGAAAACCCCGTTGAGAAGCCAACGGCGAAGCTCGACACTGAGGCCGCGACGCGCATGATTAAGAACGGCCTGGTATGAATACTTTTTTTTTTTTTCTTTCCTTTGGAGACCAAGAATCACTAACAGACTATAGTCCGACGATGCCGCCATCAAGGCCCGTCTCAACGAGCAAATCGCCAAGGAAAAGGCAAAGGCATTTATGCGCTCGCTCGGCAGCGCAAAGAGACCAGCAGACAGCACAGCAGACGACAGCGAGGGCAGTGCGGGCGGCAGAGCGAGCAAGAAGAAGAACATCAAGGGAATCCAGTCTTGAGGACACAGGCAAAGCCAGTTGTTTTTGTCATGGGTTGTTTTCATGCTCGTTCTCTTGTAGTGCTGTGCCGTTGCGGGCTGATGGATGACAGTACCTACGGGTTTTTTTTTTTTTTTGTTTTTTGCATTTGTTCTCTCTCTTCACCTCTCTGCTTGTTCGGATTTCTCATCATACTGCTCTTCTGTTTCTGTTTCGCTGTTATTGGTTTTTGTTTTTTTGCTTGGAATTTGTTAGATACCCCCTTTGGGATAGGAAGCAGTCAAATACAAGTGCAATGGAGGCACATTACATTGATTGATATAGGGTTGGCTGGGAATTTTGGGTAATCGATTAGTTAAGGGAATCATGATGTTTACTACTTGTACATATGTATGCATTTGCGTGTAAATGAGTTAGCAGTCACTTGACTATAATTACTTCCGCCGAGCGTCCTCGTTAAAACGAGTCAAACGCCGGCAACAACGAACCCGACTCTACTGACCCCGCTAAATCCGAAGCCCACATAGTGGAATAGCCGATCGAACCAGCCAGAACAAAAATGTGGCCAACATATTACAGTGGCTTTGCGGCCCTGTAGCTGTCTGTGTTTTAGCGGCCTCGCACGCCCTCTTTGGGGGCTCAGGAGGCCCTGCCAATTAGCGACTACAGGCTTCTGCACGTTTCCATTTCCCGAAGGGTCCCTCAACAAAGTTTACATACTATGTTGAGGGACCCTTCGGGAAATGGAAACGTGCAGAAGCCTGAAGGGTCCCTCAACATAGTATGTAAACTTTGTTGAGGGACCC
>CM069900.1:381909-413023 GCA_036034705.1 Thielaviopsis punctulata | reverse complement strand
TTTTTTTTTTTTTTCCGTTTCTTTTCCCCGGAATCGTTAAATTCTCCTTCCAGCCATCCACTACACCCTCAATTGGACCCTTTCTTTCTCTCTCTTTTTCTCTTTTTCGAAAGCACATACATACTCCTTTCCTTTAATTACATACTCACCCAACTAATATCGCCCATAATGCCTCGTCAGCGCTCGTCCGGCCGTGCTCCCGCCCGCCCTACCATCTCTAAGCCCGCTGCCGCCCCCATGGGCCAGCAGACCCGCCCGGCCACCACCTACGCCCCTAGCGCCGGTGCTCCCCCCGCTGCCGCGCCGCCGGCCTACCAGCAGGCTCCCTCGCAGGGCCCCGGTCTGTTCGGCCAGATGGCCAGCACTGCCGCGTACGTTTCCTTCTTGTCTTGGCCCTGAAGTGCCCATGTCCATCCATATGTGTACCCGTGCTAACCGTGCTTGTAGTGGTGTTGCTATCGGCTCGTCCATCGGCCACGCTATTGGCGGCATGTTTACCGGCGGCTCGTCGCAGCCCCTCGACGCTGCGCCCCAGGCTAACGCTGCGCCCGCCCCCCAGCAGTCGTACAACAACAACCAGACTAACAACTGCGGCCCTGCTGCCCAGCAGTTCACCAAGTGCATGGACGAGCAGAACGGCAACCTCCAGATCTGCAACTGGTACCTGGAGCAGCTGAAGGCCTGCCAGGCTGCTGCCTCGCCCTACTAAGCAGTGTGCAAATTGGTCGTCTTGCTTCTTCTTGTTCTCTTTTCTTCTCATTGATGAGCGCTGATTCTTCTTTCTTATATACTTCATTTCTCTTTTCGGTTTTCCCACTCTTCATATCCACATCCTTTTACTTACCTCGGCTAAACCTGGCTGTTTTGTGCTTGTTTCTTAGCAGTTACACAATCTACACAGTCTTTTTTATCCGTCTCCAATCTGCCTTTTCTTTTCCCGTTTGAGCTTTTGCTCTCTTATATATCGTGTATTATATCAATCTCTCCACCTTTGTCTCTGTGACGCAAGCTGGAGACCTGTATCACTACTATGCTTCAAAGTCAAACATCAAAGAAAACATTTTTCACCAATAGCAAAGACCATATGTGAAATTGTACATGACTAAGATTCTGATTTACTACAATAGAAAAGCAACATGGCATGTGAACTGATATCCGACTAAACAAGTGTAGATGATAATCTACTCATCATCATCTCGACGAGGCTCAAAATTTGTCTAGAATAGGTTAGCTCAAGTCATAACGTAAACTCATAGACTTGTAAATACATACCGAGTTGCCGTTATAGAGCTGATGATCACTTCGGGGCTCTTCGTTACCACCCTCGAAACCACGTATCCGTGATGTGGTCTGTTGTCTTCTTCTTCGCACCTCGTCGGCAGCACTAGCCTGTCCGGTTTCCTTGCTGCTCTCTTCCGCCAGTGTTTCACCAGCTGCATCCTCCGATACAGCCACTGGACCACCGATTCCTAGGAACGAATACACCAGTGTCATGAACCAAGTGTATAAAGCCACAATATACCCCCAGGGTCCAGTAGGCGTAGAATACGCCGCCACAGCATCTCCATTGACCACCAAAATCAGCGTCGCTGATGGCGCCAGGCCTAGGTCCGCCAATGACTGGTGTTCCTCCGCAACTTCCACCATGCGGTTTGGCAGCGGCGCCAGAAGCACTTTAAACCCATATGCCACATCCGGCAACCCCTGCGCCTTACGCTCCTCAGCCACCCATCGCCGCACCTCATTCGCAAGAGTACTGTCACGAGTGAATCGAGAACGGACACTACTACCGTCCTCCATGCGGACCTGAAGAGCTGTCATGTGCGCATTCTTTGCGCGGTCAATGGAGCTTGCAGGCGCGGCAGCAAGAGATGTAGCAACACTGCCAACAGTTTGTCTAGAAAGCGAGCGGCTTTCAGCGCGTTGACGACGGGCTTCGCGGTCATCTTGAATTTGCTGCAGGATGCGTTGGCGCTCGGCAAGATCGGCGGCGCGCAGTTTGCGTATGGCAGTGGCGTGTTCGGATTGGTGCGTGGATGCGGGCGTTGAAGAAGATGCCGGAGCAGCAGGGGCGGGGTTGGCTTTTTTGGCAGCGGCGGCCTCGCGGGCATTACGGTCTTCTTCAGCACGAAGAGCTTTAATGCGGGCTGCTCTCTCGGCAAGCAAAGTTTGAGTGGAGGGTTGTGCAGGACAGTGAGCGGATTCGGGGACGGGCGTGGTCGAAGCGGGTGTTGAGTCAATAGAATCGGGCGCGGAGTCGATAGAGTCGGGGGTGGAGTTGGTGGCGGCAGGTGTTTGGTCGGTCACAGCGGGCGTTGGGCCAGGAGCAGAAGACTGAAGCTCGAGTTGAGTCGCGGCTGTTGGTGAGGTGGAGGGTGGGGGCTGAGTTGTCGGAGCAGTTGCAGAATACGGCGGTGGCGAGGGACCTCTGGAGTTGCTAGCACGAATAACGGGAGAAGAGGCGGCAGACAACGCAGCAGCTATTATACTGGCAGCTGATTGTTCCTGTGATGATGACGAGGGAGCAGGCTCGGGAGTGGGCTTGCGCTTGCGGCCAAAGGCATTGAGAGTGCGCTGCAAAAAGAGCTCCTTGGTTGCGCCAGTGCTTATGTATTCTTTGAGCTCGCCATTCTTGAGGATTATGAGCGTCGGACTCTTGGGAAGCGGAACAATGGCAGCGAGATAGCCAGCTTCTTCTGAGCCAGAGGTTAAGCGCAAAGCGACAGCCTCGGTGCGGATGATGTCGGAGATCTAAGAAGAAGACTACGGTCAGCTAAAAAGAGACCATGTGATAATGGAGATAGGATGAAGAAACAAACCTCTTGGTCAACCAGAAAGTCAGACTCCCAGAGCTGGCTTTCTTCCTGTCCATCTGTACAAAGTTAGCAAAGATGCACGCAGGAAAATGGCGGAGGGAAAAGCAACTACATACCCGTTACGAAGCAGACAACCGTTTTGTTGCGCTGCACGGCGGTGGCGATGCCTTCCTGCAGCGAGCCTTGATAAAACATTGTCGGATGATGTAAGCGTGAATGAATGAATGAATGAATACAATGAAGATAAGATGAAACGCAGGTTAGGATGGAAGTTGAGAGTAGACAGCAATGTTTGCTGTCGGGGGAAGACGAAAGAGCCGATGATGTTATGCTGTTGTGAATTGAATGGTTATGTCTTTGTTTTTGTGTGGATTGAACTGGATGACGATGACTTTTTTTTCAGTGCGGTTTCTTTTGCCCGGCCACTTGAATTCCGTTTTAGGCAGGCTAAGGTTAGGAGAGATGATATGTATGTATGTAATCAGTTGTACATTGTATATGTACATATAAGTATACTTGTATATGTATGTACGCAGTATGTTACTGTACTTGTAGGAATGATGCACGTAAACAAAAGCTGAATAAAAACTGAAATGCGGCCTGGCGGATAGATACAGTGGCCTAGAGTTGTAATTGCGGGTAAGTTATAGCGGCGAAAGGCCCGCTATAACAGGTGGTTTATAGAAGACTGTAGAAGTGACGCAGCAGCGCTGGAGCTGCAACTCTAGATGCAGGAACGGACCAAGGATGGTCTCACAAGGAAATAGACGGAGATATACGTACATACACGTATGTATGTATGTATGTATGTATATACATATATAAAAAAGAAATCAACACGAGGCTACCAGACCAGTGCTAGCTAGAAGCAAAACCACAAAAACGGAGCGGAATAATTCAAAGTCGGTCTACATCACCAAGAAAATCACAATACTGTACATAGCAAGTATGTATAAGTACGTACATACGCTTGTTGGAGGATTCTTCTCAGTTCCTTATTTTTGTTGTTTTCCCAAGAAGCCAAATCAAGTTGAAATCACAAGCTAAATCGAGCGGTCTAGCGAATTCAAGCGGCCAATCTTTCAACTCACTCATTTAGCACTTATTCAACCATTGTAGCAGGGAAGGACTTTCCCAAAATGCCCTCTACTTGTACATACATATGTACTTGTACACGAACACGGAGCTACGAAAAATGACAGCGCATACGATTGCCAACTTGTTGACCCCTCTACTGTAATACATCCCTGTAGGCTACCCCCTGTAACTCTCTTGTTTTGGCGGGCCGGAGCTTTTGTTTGGAAATGAGAAAAAGGCTCAACAAGTTTTGACGCCACAACCGCCACATTCTGGACCCTAACAGACCCTAGTGCGCCCGGATGAGTTCCGCTCCGCCCATGGGTGGCACAATCTATACGTAGAAGGACCTTGCGGGGATAAACCCGGAGGCCGGAGTGATCCACAGCGCCGGGACATTTGGCACGAGTATGAAAGAATACTTTTGAGACTTTTTTGTCTTTTATCCAATGCTAATAGTTATGCGATTCACTCATACTGGTGTGAAATCACAACATATTGGCCCCAGTGGTGATGAAATTGCATCATCCAGTTGAAATATTATGGCGTTCCGGCACTGGTAAAGTATATTAACCCTTTTGCAGATAACAATTTGCCATAGGACCCCAAATGGTGGCATTTACAGTAGCATTGGCACCATAATCTTGTTTGGCACTCAGATAAAGAATGAGATAAGAAAAGCAGGCATCATTGGCGAAGCATATGTCGTGATGAGGTTGCTACTAATGTATAAAAGAAGCAAGTCTTTCCTATCGCTTGCTAAACTGGCACTATGCTTCAACGTCTGACTTGAGTGCTTTTAATGCAAACCATCCAAGCTCTTTGAAATTCATTAGTTTCGTCATGGCCCCTTCTGCTACCGAGACTGTCATCGTGACTCCCGTCGCCCCGCCTTACTCCAAGGCCGATGGCGACTACAAAGAGCTATCTCCTGTCGGCCTAGCTGAAACTGAGCTAACCGGTACCTCTGACGGCAAGTATGAAGCGGCCAAAGTATGTGTTTTCTTCTCCTTCTGTTTCCACCATCGTGCTAACTTTGCCAGTACCCCAACTACCTGCCCACCTGGAACACCACCCAACGCTACCCCCCACTCACTCTCTTTGAGCATTATGATCATGGCAAGGACGCCAACCCCACCTACCCGGATCTGCTCCCCTCCTATGCATCCGTCACCCACCTCACGCCCTTCACCGGCTCTGAAGTGTCAGGCATCCAGCTTAGTTCACTTACAAACGCCGGCCGCGACCAACTCGCTCGCTTCGTTGCCGAGCGTAAAGTCGTAGCTTTCCGTAACCAAGATTTTGCCGACTTGCCCATCTCCAAAGCCCTTGAATTTGGCGCCTACTTTGGCCGCCATCACATCCACCCCACCAGCGGCTCGCCCGCTGGCCACCCCGAGATCCACCTAGTGCACCGCTCGGCCGGCGACAATTCAGCTGACGCATACTTTGCCAACCGTCTGAGCTCCGTGGCCTGGCACAGCGACGTGTCGTACGAGCTGCAGCCGCCGGGAACAACGTTTCTGTACGTCCTGGACCTGCCTTCGACCGGTGGCGATACCATCTTTACAAACGCTGCAGAGGCGTACAACCGCCTGAGCGAAGGCTTCAAGCAGCGTCTGCATGGCTTGAAGGCTGTGCATTCGGGAATCGAGCAGGTCAATGCATCCCTGCGCAAGGGAAGCATCAAGAGACGTGAGCCGGTGGCCAGTGTGCACCCGATTGTACGCACGCACCCGGTAACAGGCGAGAAGGCGCTCTACGTGAATCCACAGTGTAAGTCAACCCCTATCAACACTATGCGTACTATCCCTTCCCTCTCTTAACCTTTCTTTGATAACATACGAAGCTAACTTCTATGACAGTCACCCGCGAAATCGTCGGCTACAAAAAAGAAGAATCTGACGCCATCCTTAACTTTCTCTATGATCATCTTGCGTGGGGTGCTGATTTCCAGGTCCGTGTTAAGTGGGAGCCCGGCACTGTTGTGGTGTGGGATAACAGAGTGACGCAGCACTCGGCGCTGGTTGATTGGGCGTCGGGTGAGAGACGGCATCTTGCTCGGATCACACCGCAGGCTGAAGTCCCGTATGAGACTCCGTATGAAGGTTAGATGAGGGTTTTAGTTGAGTGTAAATTGTAAGCACGTTGCTGTAGTCTTGCGGGTAATAATAAGAACCTTTCTTGTATAATCGGCCCAGCCCCAAGTGTTATCTTGATATCCATAATGCTTCGTTGAGATGTAGTAGTGGTTATGTGGTTATGTACTGCGCTTATATTCATTATAAAGAAACCCAGCGTTTAATCTTGAGTCCACTAGAGGTTGTATCTAATCGATGCGTCTTGATACTACCTTATCCACCTTGCCAGATCACTCTGCTATACCCACTTCATTGTCGTGATATTCTATAATTTTGACATTTGATTGCGCAATTATCATTTCAATCACCAAAAGTTCACAAATATGGTGTATCTCTTGGCATGAATCCTCGGGGTTGCTTGTCCCCAAGCTTATAAGCAGTCCGCATCCGCTCAAGAATATAAGATGTTTTCCCTAAGCTTCAGCTGTCGACAACTACATTTCTTTCATCCAGAACAACAATGGCTACCTGGCTCTCATATACGCGCCAGAGCTCCAGCTCTAAGCCGGCTGACTCTAAATCGGCACCTGTCACGTTGTTATCGCGCTCTGTTTCTTCATTAGATGAATCTATATCCAACGCTCCTACGCCTCACATTCTCGGGTCCACTCCGAACCACGTGTTTTCTAATACCACCTTAGTCGAGTACTGGACGAACATATATGAAAAGGCACAGTACGAAAACAGGCATCGCTTTGACCCAGAGTTTGAATGGACGGCAGAAGAGGAGCGCAAGTTGATCCGCAAGGTACCACAAGTTCTTCATGCCCTGCCACTAGAAAATAATCAACTGACATAAACAAGATTGATTCCAGGATCATGGTCCTTGCATGGCTCATGTTTTGCTCCCTCGATCTCAACAGACGCAACATCAATCGCGCCATCTCTGATAACCTGGTAAGTCCCATCTCTTGTTAGCCCTTTCTTCTGGGTGTAACCCACTCACATGATGTGACCCTGACTAACCCTAGATATACTATAGCTGGGTGACTTGGGCATGGACACCAACAACTACAACTATGGCCAGACTATCTTTCTCACAGCCTTTTTGGCAGCCGAGCTTCCCAGTGGGCTGGTTAGCAAGAGGTTAGGTGCTGACCGCTGGATACCAACTATTATCATTTGTTGGTCGGTGATCAGCTTGTGCCAGGCGTGGATGAAGAACGAAACGCATTATTATGTAATGCGTTGCTTGCTGGGCCTGTTTATGGGCGGCTTTATTCCGTGAGTCTTTTCAACATATACATGCACCATGCTGATTTAGCACTCCACTAACATGCATGAGTGACGTTGTCCTTTGGCTCACCTACTTTTACAAATCCAACGAACTGCCCAAACGACTGGCCATCTTCTGGACAGCCATCAGCACCTGCAACATTGTAGGATCCTTTATTGCCGCTGGTGTCCTTCAGATGCGCGGCGTTGCTGGCTACACTGGATGGCAATGGCTATTCATCATTGAAGGAGCTCTGACGCTGTGTATCGGTATTGCCTCAGTGGGCCTCATGCCGCCCGGCCCGTGCCAGACCAAAGGCTGGCTGCGTGGCGCCGACGGATGGTTTACTGAGCGCGAAGAACAAATCATGGTAAACCGCCTGCTACGTGATGACCCGTCCAAGGGGGACATGAACAACCGCGAGAGCGTCAGCGCAAAGCTACTGTGGAAGGTGCTGAAGGACTGGGAGCAGTGGCCGTTGTACCTAATTGGTCTGACGTCGTACATCCCGCCGTCGCCGCCGAGTTCGTATCTATCGTATATTCTGCGGCAGCTGGGCTTTAGTACGTTCAAAGCCAACTTGCTGGCAATTCCTAGCCAGTTCCTGTTTGCCGTGCAGCTGCTTATTGTCTCGTGGCTGTCAGTACGCTTCAAGGAACGTGCTATGATTTCGTCACTGTCCAATATCTGGTTTCTGCCATGGCTGATTGCTTTGGTGGTCCTGCCGGCTACCATCAGCACATGGGTACGATACGGCCTTTTGAGTGGCCTGCTAAGCTACCCTTACTGTCATGCCATACTGGTGAGCTGGAATGCCAGGAACAGCAATTCTGTTCGCACTCGAGCCGTTAGCGCAGCGCTCTACAATATGTTTGTGCAGGCGGGCAACATTGTAGCCACCAACATCTACCGGAATGATGACAAGCCGCTGTATCGCCGCGGCAACAAGATTCTTCTGGGCATCACGGCATGGAATATTGTGCAGTTTCATCTGGTCAAGTTGTTTTATATCTGGCGCAATCGCGTGCGCGAGGAACGCTGGAACTCCATGACTAAGGAGGAGCAGGATGATTACATCAGGAACACGACGGATGAAGGCATGAAGAGGCTTGACTTTCGTTTTGCACATTGAGATCCGGATACTATATACATATATAAGTTGCAGGTGTCTTTATCTTGCCCATCAAGGTCTAGTTTCTCTTGGGTTTTGTTAGGGTAGGGGTAGCGGCTAGATCTGGACCAAAGAATCCCAATAGATAAATGGTGCGAGTCAGGCACAAAAAGCCCTTTGTTCTTGGTTAGCATAATGGCTTCTGGATAAGAGTGATGTACTACATATGTATGTATATGCAGCAAGCAATTAACTTACTGTAGCTCCAATGTTGCCCCATGTCAGGGCATTCCAGCTTGCATAATCTATAGTACCTTCCCAGCCCAGGCCATACATGGTAACCACCAAGTGTCCAATATCAGCGACCCACAGCGCAGCCAGGTACGCCTTGAGGGCTCTTACCTCTGATACTGTGGTGAACAGAGCGATGCCTACCAAAGCCGACAACATGTACATGTTGCCGAGCTGTTGAGCGACGACATGACTAGCAGGCGACAGCGTATGACCCGAATAGGCTTGGGCGGGGATCTGCTCGTCGATAAACGAGGCACTTGTGAAGGTGGCGGCAAAGGAGCCGGCAACGCTGGGCTTTGTTAGAGGGGGGAAGTGAACAGGAACACGGCAAAATAAACGTACAGCGAGATAGGCTCTAAGATCGTAAACACGATTCGGGGGACGGCGGGAATCTGCGAGGCCATTGGTTAAGGTTTTGATTGTTGTTTGGTTTGGGTTGCGAGGGATAAAGAAGATTTGGTACAAATGTATGTACAAGTACGTAGTACTTTTGTTTCTACATCGCAAACACCGCATATCCCTGCCCCGCCGACGATCAACTTTGCTTGTACAGCTACGTATTGGGGCTTGGTATCGCCTGACAATAAGAACAGCACACAAAAGAGGCAAAGATGACGGTGTGCAAGTAGGGCCAACACCATGGCAAAAGCAATATTAATATGTAACGCAATTAACAAGCCATCAAAATTCCGATGGATATATACATATGTACATACATGCCTTCATTCCTCGTAGACGAAACCGAACTCAATAAAGAGACTTTCCAGATACTCGGGTAAAAAAGATCTATCTAGTATGTATGTATGTATTCTATAGTCACGGCCCCGTGGCTGTGCCGAAAAAAGAAGCTTCATACGGAGCTTGAACTCCAAATTGGGTTGCAGAATGGCCATCAGGTGCATTGTACACTTCGTTGTAGAGTATACAAGTAAGGGATCTTGTGAGTAGTCATAATGTACATACATACGTATCAGTGTTATATGTATGTAAGTCGACAACCACTTCAGGCCACCGGCTCTCGTTGCCAGGCCGCTTAACTTAAACCTAATACAGCCATCCCGGACCCCAAATCTATCTTATTGAAGAGGCTCTGCACAAAAGTCTTGCTTAATGCTTCACGAAAAAGAAAAAAAAAAAGAGAAAAGGCGTGCTGATCTGCATAAACGCTGTGCTGGAAACCCGGGTCCAAAACAGGAACAACTCACACATCTAGCCCTCCATCTTGGGTGTATTCTCCAATTGCAGTCCAGTCTTGGAGCTTAAGGAACTACGAACTGAACCCAAAACTCTGGGCCATCAGTCGGTGTTGTCAAACTAAGTGAGTCTATGTACCATACCATACATACATATACTTATATGTACGCCTGCAAGTTGGATACATACCTGTATGTACATGTACTGGTAGAGTTAGGGTTGGCCACAGTACGTATATGTAGATGCAGTGCCACGACACCGATGCTTTGGCTGAATTGAGGGCAAGGGAAAGAAACCTAATGGGGGGTACAGTAGTTAACGGCGGTATGTACATACTTGGCGAGAACGAGTTGTCCAAGCAACTGCTCGTACATGTATGTAAAATGCGGCAGTGCTCCGTTGTAGCAGCGAAACAAGACGACTTCGTCCCATGCCTAAAGAGCTTGCATACTTAGGCTGTAGAAGCTTTGTACGGCTTGCTCTTTCTAGGTCTGGCTTCCGTTTTCTGCTTTCACTGCAAGAGAAGTTATGGAGTTAGCTTCAATATGTATACCATATATGTATGTATTTGTCAGTAGTGTCAAAGCGTTAGCCAAGGGACAGGAAATGCGGGTTCGTCTAATGCCAGCTCATGGGGGGCAAATGCTGTTACTTGTACATGGGGATATACATACATATGTACATACTTACATATACATAGTACATACTTGTAGAAGCAATTGGAAAGAAAAGAATAATAAGAAAAAAAAATACACGATACATTTACATGCGAATGTGCATACTGTATATGTATGTGTGTATTCACAAGTTATCTGCATCCCCTGTTGCGTCTTGCAGCTTCTATAATCCATGCAAACTTGGCTGTAGCCCTGTATCTCTGTATGGTACAATGCCCACTGCACCAACTCCTAAAACGGCATGCAGCTGTTTGTTTTGGCAACAGACTTGGGTACGTTGTGCATAGGATATGTGGAAATGGAGGGAAGGACGTGGACGTACATACATACATACATACGTACATATGTATGTACATACATGCCTACATACATAAAGGTAGACGTGGACTTTTGAAGAGGTGAAGTCAACTGGAGCCAGGACTTTGGTAGAAACGGGGCCTGCGTTTGCATTTGGATTGTTGGGTTGAGTAACTTGATAGAGTAACTTGATAGAGGGATAGGATCAATGACGAAATGAGTGATCAGCTTGCCAACAAACCCACAATCCAGCTAGACAACAGCTGGAAGAGAAGTTCTGAAGTGCGTTGTTTGCTCTTCTGTGCATGGTTCCGACTGTGATGGTTGCATTTTGGGTTTCTTGCTATAAGGATAAATAACTAGAATATCATCGCCATCACGTGACGACTTTCGATGCAAGTTCTTTTTGTTTTTGTTTTATTCATTACTCTTGTGGATGTGCTTGTTTTTATTTTCAAGTTTATGTGTGTAATACATATCAAGTACCAGTACATGTGCAGTAATCACTGGCACAGTACAGTATACAGGGGTTTCAGTACTTTTCGTGGGCTTTATAAACTGCCTGCCAGCCAGTTGGTCCAGGAGCAGGGTGGCCGTTCATCCCACCCATAGTTTGGATCCAGGGCTCTGATGCCCCTGGAGATGAGCCGCGTTCAGCGGTCTAGACGCCTGTTTTTTTTTTTTTTTTTCTTTTTTCCCTACATACTCGCTCATGGGTTTGCTCTACCCACGATCGGGTATTTCACCGTTTTGCTGTTTCTTTTGTATTTCCAATTTGCCTACGTACAAGTATGTATTCTGTATGTATGTATGTACATACATACATACATAGTTCTTTGCCACCTGCCAACAGGCCCCGGATCCTAAAGAAGAGAAAAGAAACACCCACCGCCCATTTGTTGTTCGCTGGCAGATCCAGATTTCTTAAAAAGAAAAGATACCTCGTCTTTCATTCATACCCGACGCATCCACGTCGGCTTCTTTGCCGCATCACGGCCCAATCTGACTTCCACTTTTTGATGTTTGCAGAGAGCCACTCATGTACCTTTTTTTTTTTCTTTGATTGCTATGGCTGCTGTCACTTCTTTGACTTGGCCTGGCTTAACCAAATTGAACAGAACTATCAACTGGTTACACTGCTTTGTTGGCTGTTGTTTTTTCTGTCTGCATCTCGTAGTTGCTTGGCTCTACTCGTTACTATACAAGTTCATACATACATACATACATACATACATACATACTAGTACTATAGTTGTGCTAATACCACACCTATAGCTATGTACTACACCTACAACACACCTACAAGCTACTACACCTAATCCACAATAAACCTACAAGCTACTACCGCACCCACAGCTACAGCTACAGCTTCATAATCTTGTCTTCTCGGCTTCACCATCACCGCCTTCTCGCTATTCCACGAGGCTGTAAAGCTCTCTCGTTCCTTCGCCCACTCATGGCCGTCTGGCGTCAAGTCTTTAACGGGGTTTCTTTTTCAGTTTTATTTATGTCTATCTTGCTTTATAACGGCGTCGTTCGTTCAAATATCTTCTTTCGACTGTTCCTGTTTTCTTTTCTTTCCCTGTCCGTGTCTTCTCCGTTCTTGGGGTCCCTCGTCTCTGCTTTTCATTCCGCCTCCTTCAGCTCTCGGCAGTTGACCCCTCCTAGTATTTCTTCCCCTGAGTCCATCCATCCCGCTACGTCGTTTACCTACTTTCTCTTGCTTTCCTCTTCTCACCGTCCATCTCCTTCTTTCTATTTCTTCCCTTTTTGTCTTCTTCCCTTCCTTTCTCCTTGCTATTCCTCGTTTAGTCTGGCTTAGCCTAGCTTAGCCTAGTCTGACCTGACTTGGAACTTGTTTTGATATCGACTCGACTCGACTCGACTTGACTTGACTCGGCTCGAGCTCGTCCTTGGTCTGGCCGCCTGACCAAATGCGAGCCTGATAGCATTTAACTGCGTTTGCTTGCTGCTTTACTACTTATTGTTGCTCTGTTTCTTTCCGTGCAACCTTACCCTTTTCTTTTCTCAAATCTTATTCTCACCATTTTTTCACTCTCTTTAATATTCCATCTTCTTCCTTTATTGTTCGTTTTTATTGTTTCGCTCTTCAGCCCAGTTTTTGGTTCAAGACACTCGTTCGTTCCTGTCTTGCCTCCCTGGTCTGAAGCCACCCTGTTCGAGTCTGTGAACATTTCATCCCATCTCATCCTTATTACCATCCCTGGCTTGTCTCAAGTTTCGCCGTTACCATTACTATTCGTATCACACGAGCACCATACAACAAAACCAAACCAAACCAAACACTTGATATTTCTCTCGTTATTACTACAATAAACCACCATCACCACAACAGACACAGCAAACCACAACATGACATCGCACAGCCAGTCTTCTGCTAGTCTCGTCTTGGCAGACGCGGCAGCTTCCGTCGCCGCCACTCGCTCACAAGCCAACACCCTGCCAAACTTCCCCCTCACTTACACCCTATCTTCGGGTCCTCCAGTGTCTAGCTACACTGACTCAGAATCAGCTTACTCCCACTGGAACGAGCAGCACCCCAAACAGGGCGACTATGTCACCCACACTCTTCCCAGATTGCAAGACATTTATGAAGACAACCGCTTCATCGACCCCCGGGAAACCTACCACAATCTACCGGCCTATCTGGACCTACCGCCTGTCATGGCAAGGCCTGATGATGTGACTTCTTCCCGGTCTGAATCTCGCAGAAAAAGTTCCATAAGTCGCCACATTAGCTTGCAGCAGCTGCCTACTCTGCAAACATTCCCTAAAAACTCTACCGTACCAGGGGCTGGATTGTCGTCTTCTGAATACGCTGGTCGGGGCTTGACGACTACGCTGCAACTACGACCCGCCATCTCGACTGCTAGCAGTAGTAGTACCACTAATCCCGATCAGTCCGCCGCAAAGCCCAAGCGCCGGGCTAAAAAGGAACGTCGCAATTGGACCGACGGCGAAACAGAGAAGCTTATCCTTGCCGTCAACAAACATGGCATCGGAAAGTGGACCACCATTGCCAAGGACCCGGCATTTGTCTTCAATGACCGCTCGGCTGCTGATCTCAAGGATCGCTTTCGCACCTGTGCGCCCACTGAGCTTTTGGGACACTTTACCAACCCCCGCAACAGTGAATTCGAGCTTCTAGATGCGCTGCCCAACTCTAGTAGCATGAGCTTACCGGGAACCAGTTCGCGCTTCGTCACTGGCAGCCTGCCCGTCTCCAATCTCCTCAACCCTTCTGTTGGTGATGACATCTATGATCTCCACAGCCAGGACGAAAGCTATCCTCGCACTATACAGACCAGGACCACATTTCCCAATAACATTCTCAACGATGGTCCCGAGTACACTACGTCGCCGCCTGCTGCTGGCTCAGATGACCCCACCCGCCGTCGGCGCAAGAAGCGGAGTCACCGCCGGACCATGGAGGACATTGCCAAGCTAGGAATTGTTGCGCCTTTCAAGCGTTCTCAGCGCCGGGGCCGGCGCCGCTTTGGATCGGATGAAGACACGGCTATTCTCAAGGGACTTTTAGTTTATGGGCCCCAGTGGTCCAAGATCCGCAACGACCCGCTGTACGAATGCGTTGCCGAGCGCCACCCTACTGATCTCCGCGACCGCATCCGGAACCGATACCCTGAGCTGTTCAAGGCCATAAACAACAAACCTAGCAAGCGTGGAGTTGAGGGTTTCCAGCCAGAGGGTCTTGATTCAATTGCCACTGACATGGTGCAGGAGCATCTTCAGCAGCTGGAGCAAGAATGCACTTCTCCTGAATCTCCAGGCAACTATCATGACCACGATGCTCAGTACCACGATGAGGTTAATTCTCCAACCCTCAATGCAGTCCATCTACTTAAAACAGGATGAATAGGGTGTCGGAGTGTTTTTTTTTCTGATGTCCATTCCTGTTTTCATCTATACTTCCCTCGTTGTTTTCTTCTTTTTTGTGTTTCTTTTTTTTTTTCTTATGACGCGATGTTTAACGAGCTGACGACTTGGCCTGTATTGTTTCTTGATTTATGTTTCTTCTAGTTTGGTTTCTTCAGATCATCTCATACCCAGTTTCCTTTGTTCATTTAGAGTGTATAGCCTTGCTTTATTAATTGAATTGTTGCATTCATTAAATCCTTCGCTTGTGATCTCTTTCAACAGCTAAAATCTATCAAGATCTCAGACGATGAGCGAGAAACGCTTTTTCCAGTTTGGGCTTTGGACTACCTTTGACGTGTTAGTGGAACGCCACCCAAAGTGGGTCTTGAAGTTGTCGGGCAGAAAGATCAAAATGGCACCGGCTAAACCTCGCCATTTCTCCTGGCAATAGTGGGGTTTTTAAATTCTATACACGTGACTGTAAATCAGCTTAGGGCATGCAAAATGCCCCACACTTTTGCACTAGAGCACCCACTCGCAAATTATTAGCGTTCAAGAAAAGTTGAGCATATCATTCCGAAAGTCTGGAAGATCTCTCCTTCATCACCAAACCACTCGACAAGTTTGAGCATCAATCGTCAAAATGGGCCGTGGACCTAAGAAGCATCAGAAGCGCCTTTCGGCTCCCTCTCACTGGCTGCTGGACAAGCTGAGCGGCGTTTACGCCCCTAAGTACGTTCTCCCTCGACGTTCCTCTTTACCGATTAAGCCTTCGAACTGAAATTCACGATCGCGAACGAAGACAATCCGCCGAACATGACTTGACCATGACGATACTAACCGTTCTCCCTCTACAGGCCCAGCCCCGGTCCCCACAAGCAGCGCGACTGCCTGCCCCTCATCGTGTTCATCCGCAACCGCCTCAAGTATGCGCTGAACTACCGTGAGACCAAGGCCATTCTCATGCAGCGCCTGATCAAGGTCGACGGCAAGGTCCGCACTGACATGACCTTCCCCACCGGCTTCATGGACGTCATCTCCATTGAGAAGACTGGCGAGAACTTCCGCCTGATCTACGACACCAAGGGTCGCTTCACCGTTCACCGCATCCAGAACGAGGAGGCTACCTTCAAGCTGGGCAAGGTCAAGCGCGTCCAGCTGGGCCGTGGTGGAATCCCTTTCTTGGTTACGCACGATGCCAGAACGTGAGTTCTATCAGTCATCATTCAGTCGTTGGATCAAGCTTTGGTCGATTCCAGTGGTCTAATCGCCACCACCACATCACCACACTTTTTTGTTTTGTACATCTCATCGCCTGCCGCTACCCAAGCCGGAGACAGACATGCAAGGATAAAAGGACGGTTGATGTGCGTGGGCGTTGGACCCCGGAAGACGCGACTATTGTCGGTGCTTCAACGACTGTATGTATCTCCCCTCCTGATTTGTTACTAACCATGTAAAAACAGCATCCGCTACCCTGACCCTCTCATCAAGGTCAACGACACCGTCAAGATCGACGTCGAGACCGGCAAGATCATTGACTTTGTCAAGTTCGACACTGGTGCCCTTGCCATGATCACTGGTGGTCGTAACATGGGTCGTGTTGGTGTCATCACTCACCGCGAGAGACACGACGGTGGCTTCGCCATTGTCCACCTGAAGGACGCTCTTGACAACACCTTCACCACCCGTGAGAGCAACGTCTTCATCATCGGCCAGGACAAGCCCCTGATCTCTCTGCCCAAGGGCAAGGGTGTCAAGCTGACCATTGCCGAGGAGCGTGACAAGCGCCGCGCCCAGGCCACCCAGTAAGCTGTGGGTAGTCTAGATGACAAAAAAGAAAAATGCTCATGATTAAAAGCTTGAAATAAAAACGTGTAATGGATTAACAAAACAAACACGCGGCATATATCACGGACTGGAGTCAAGGTTGATTTTTCATATGGGTTTATTGAATTTGGTAGTACTAAGCGTTCTTGAGCCTGAAAAGACTCAATTGATTTTGATGACAGCTCCCGAAGTTCCATGTATGTATCTGTGCAGACGCTTTTTAATCTATGAATGGTTAATGTAATTGGAGTTTTCCCTTTCGGCGACGTACGGACGGATTGTGCAATATCGTGAAAATACATGTACTGGTAAGGCCTCAGCAATTTGTACAGAACTTGGAGTGGATAATTTGGAGGGAATACTGGGAGCCGAGGTCCACGGGGAAAGTGCGGAGTTGGGGAGTTCTGTGCTACGGCTTGCATCTTGTCGAAGAAATGGCCAACTTCCTAATAGTCTGGCTATGCACAAGTATGTATGTATGTAAATATGTACAATGCATGGCACAGATTATGATTTTACAGGAACAGCATGGAGGCTTGAGATAGAGGTGTTAGACTAATACACATATCTTCAAGTGTGTATGAAAATTAAAGTTGTCTTGACATGTACGACTTCGGGCAGGTTGCGCAAAGTATAGCGAAAAGCAGGCATCCAAGCAGTGAAAACTAGGATACAAGAATTCGCTCTATCCAGGAGCTCAAAGGGAAGAGGAGAAGCTGTCCGGGATCTGGAGCTTGGGGGTTATTTCGACAGGGTCTACTACTATGTAAAGAGGCCTGGTTGCCAGATTTGGAAAGCATTTGCTGAACTTTGTTGTTGTTAAATATCTAGCTTGGACGGTTCTATAGCGGTCTTCGCTCTGTATCTATGTACTCTTCGTTTGTTTGTATTTCACTTACACACTTCATCTCTTTCTGTCTTCCACATTTCAACTATGTCTTTTGCATCTTTGCGTTCTCCACACGCCGTTTCTCGGATTGCTTCAAGAGCCCAACTCCACACCCGGGTCATCACGCGCACACCCGTACGCCAGCATCGTCGCTCTAGCACGCTCACATCTGGTTCTTCACTGTCGTCATGGAGTACTGTTTCTGTGCTTAGCATTGCTGCTGGCGCCGCTGTTCTCGGCTATGGCGTATCCGCCGTTTTTGCTGGGCGCACAGCGTCTCCGTCATCGGAGCCGGCTAACATCTTCGACATCCCAGAACCGCAGTATGCCTCGCTGGCGCAAATGGAAGCGGCCATTGCCGAAATCCGCACGGCGCTGGCGGGAGAGCAGGATGGCGCGGACATGATTTCTACAGACGAGGACGACTTGCATGCACATGGATATTCTTCGTGGGCTACCATTAACCCTGACACGCTACCGGTGGCTGTGGCATATCCACGCTGCACGGCGCATGTTTCGGTGATTGCACGCATCTGCAATAAGCACCGCGTGCCGGTCATTGCATACTCGGGCGGCACGTCGATTGAAGGAAACTTCTCGGCGCCGTATGGCGGCGTCAGCGTGGATTTTGCATACATGGATAAGATTGTGGAACTGCATGAAGCCGATTTGGATGTGGTGGTGCAGCCGAGCGTGGGCTGGCAGGACCTGAATGCCGAGTTGGAGCGGAGGGGTTCGAAACTGTTCTTCCCCATTGATCCCGGGCCGAGCGCGAAGATTGGAGGTATGGTGGGTACCAATTGCTCGGGCACGCATGCAGTCAGATATGGCACAATGAAGGACTGGGTAGTGAATCTAACGGTTGTCCTGGCTGATGGCACGGTAATCAAGACGCGCAAGAGGCCCAGGAAATCGTCGGCTGGATACAACCTCAACGGTATCTTTGTTGGTTCCGAGGGAACGCTAGGGCTTGTGACAGAGGGTACGTGATGTATTCAGAAATCTATTGACCAACAACTGACGCACAGCAGCGACACTCAAACTTGCCATTGTCCCGGAACACAACTCCGTCGCTGTCGTTACCTTTCCTACTATCCGCGACGCCGCTGCCGCCGCTGCCGACGTCATGCAAGCTGGCATTCCCGTGGCAGCCATGGAACTCATGGACGAGAACCAGATGAAAGTCGTCAACGACGTCGGCTCCACAGCGCCGCGCGTGTGGAAGGAAATGCCGACTCTGTTTTTCAAGTTTGCCGGATCCAAGCTGATGGTGGCCGACTGCATTGACCGCGTCCAAGATATCTCACGGCAGCATAATTCGGGATGGTTTGAGTTTGCCAAGAACGCAGAGGATCAAAAGGTGCTGTGGTCGGCACGGAAGGAAGCATTATGGTCGATTTTGTCGCTACGTAAGGACAAGGAAGAGCTTTGTAAGTCTGTTTCTGTTCAAATTGCCAATGCAATGGGTGCAGTATAGGTTATCAGCAACTGACGCCTCTATCAGGGAGCACTGATGTAGCGGTTCCGTTGAGCAGATTAGCCGACATCATTGTCGAGAGCCAAAAGGACAGCAAAGGCGTGGGCTCTTACAGATCATTTCTGGGACACGTGGGCGATGGAAACTTCCACGAGAGCATTATCTACGACACTACAAACGCAGCGGAAACGGCCAGGGTCAAAGCATGTGTGAAGCGCATGGTTGATCGAGCCATGGAAATGGACGGCACGTGTACTGGCGAACACGCAGTCGGAATGGCCAAAAAAGAGTATCTCGTCAAGGAACTCGGGCTGGAGACAATTGGTGTTATGAAGGCCATCAAGAAGTCTCTGGACCCCAACTGGATTATGAACCCGGGCAAGATTATGGATTTGCCGGACGGAAAGAAGAAGTAGATGATTCCGGGTTAGGGTTAGGGTTGGTGCAGGAGACGTGAGTTGGCGTTGTACAAGGTAATATTTAATATGTATGTACCGTGAAACAGCGTGCACTGCATGAGTTTGGGGGCTCAAACTGCATTGCAGGACAGAGAATAGAATTATAGGACCAACATCGCACTAACAAGCACAATGATCTTTCATCCGTGTTGTCTGTTGCTAAGCTGAGATGAAATGCCCTTAGAATGTCGTTGGTTTCTTTTGTTTGTCGTCATGTTTGAGAAGCTGTTTAAAGTACATACAAACAAGGGCACAAGAAAGAAAAGAGACTCCTTGTAGAGCCGGGGACCCTTTTGGCTGTACTGCTGGCAACAAGATTTCCTAGTTGGGCCATACATCTTACATAACGGCGACTGAATCACTGAAAGTCGGCATAAAACGACACTACTGAAGAGGGATAGCTTTGTATCTCCATCTTTGTCTGAGGAGTTGGTCTTGGTTG
Organism: Thielaviopsis punctulata; assembly: GCA_036034705.1. NCBI lineage: Eukaryota > Fungi > Ascomycota > Sordariomycetes > Microascales > Ceratocystidaceae > Thielaviopsis > Thielaviopsis punctulata. The sequence continues at coordinate 393,207 of CM069900.1, read as the reverse complement.
TTGGTTTTCCTCACTGCTCTTTCGACTTGTTGCCCAATAAGCAAACATTTGCACACAGCAAACCAGGAAAAGGAAAAGGCAGGCACCAGTCTGCAAATTCTGCTCATCACTGGCCAAGCAGTTGCCGCTTCTGCCTCTCCTGCCCCGTTCATAAATTCAGTCACTCAAGCAAGACCTTGCTCTTTGAACTCGTATTTACTTGCTCTTTCCTGGTTACCGCAGTTTTCCTCTGACGACTTCAGACGCCACAACGAGATTAGAAAGAAAGAAAGAAAGAAAGAAAGAAAGACAGAAAAAAGAGATACCGTCTCCCTCTTGCAACTACCGCCATCATGACACGCTCTAAGCGTGGAAAAGGCCGGCAACCACCTCCTGCAACCGAACCCTCGTATCCCACCGTACGCGTGACGCCCGCAGTTTCCCTGGCTCCAAAGCGGTCTGCCGGTTGGAAGTCCTGGGAAGGTGCAGAGATTTTGCTCGTAGGGCTTCCACCACACACCGCACCCAAAGACGTGTACTCTTTTGTGCGCAAGCACGGCGGGGAAATCAGCCGCATCGAAATCCAAAAGGTTCAGGCCATTGAGTCGGACGCAGACCAGCGCCGGATCAACGTTACTCAGGCCTCTGTTTTCTACACTCGCTTACCCGACATCGCGTTTTGGTCTGCCGGCCGCATCTTCTTCCGCGAGCGGGAACGCTGCTGGACAGTGGCAATCTCAGCCTTTGAAAACAAAATGACGGTCTCACGCATCAAGAGCCCCGCAACGCCCAACGTCACGTATCCAGCATGCATCGACTTTGTGCCGCAGAAAATGGGATTTGGCATCTTGACCCATGCCGACACTGTGATGTTGATGAAGGAAATCGTCTCCGATCCGACCGACGGTGAAAGCTTCCAGAAAATCGAGGTCGACATTCGCCGGCGCCAGATCCGTGTTTTTTTCGGCATCCCGCGTACCTGGACAAATATGGCCTCCCGCTGTTTCAAGTGCGTCGTTGACTTTGACAACTTGCGTGCCATCTACCTTGATGGCTTCACCCCAAGCCAGCCCCATGGGACCCTCCGCGTGTCCATGCTATACCCGCCGCCTTACTACTGGAAACGCCTTGATAAGCCCTCAGCGTTCACGCCCAATACCAACACTTTCGATGTGCAAAATGCCTGGATGCGAGTGTGTTCCATTGGTGAAGACCACCGTGAGCCTCACCACCTGTGCTACCACAACTCGTCCAAGGGAAGCGCGTTTATTGACTTCGGCCGCTGGAAGACACTGCTCATTTCTATTAGCCAGATCCCCCGGGAGGAAGAAACCCTGAATGCCCTCCGCGACTTCAGCATGCCGCTTGTCCGCGAGCCATCTCCTCTCCGCGTGGTGCCTGGTAGCATCAATCCTGTCTGGGAAGAAATTGACCGTTCTCCATCTACTCCCAACAACCTCACAATGCTCTCCATGGTTGCAAAGGCCCCACAAAGACTTCCGTGGACTGTTCGTTACCAGCTCGAAGTGTGCCTGACTAAAGGCGTCTTTGAAGAGCACAGTATCAACGCCGATTTTATCAATGTGCTGGCTGAAATGGGCGAGGTAGAGGCACTGAGTCTACTCGAGAGGGCTGCTGACCATAGTAACAGAAGTGACGTCCCCAAGGATCAGATTCTCATTCCAGACCCCATGGCCATTCTACAGCCTAATAACACAATTCTCAAAGGCTGCCGTTTCACTACACGTCCGCGCATCCCTCACTACTGCGCGCTTGTTCGCAAAGCTATTGTCACGCCGACGACTGTATACTTTCACACTCCCACCATTGAGAGCACCAACCGCGTTCTCCGCAAGTTCCGCCACGTGCAAGATCATTTTCTGCGCGTCCAATTCAGCGATGAGCTTCTCAACGGCAAATTAAGCAGCGGGAACACTGGGAACCGCTTTGACAACGTTTACTACCGTGTATACAATGTCATGGATGAGGGTATCCGCATTGGCGAACGTGTCTTCAAGTATCTTGCCTGTGGAAACTCACAGATGCGTGAGTGTGGTGCGTACTTCTTTGCAGACACCCCCGAAGTAACGCGCGACGATATTCGGGCCTGGATGGGTAACTTTGAGGATATCCGGAGCGTTGCCAAACGTGCTGCGCGGATTGGTCAGTGCTTCTCAACGACGCGAGCTGTTCGTGGTGTTTCCGTGCCGTCAATAAAGCGCATCCCAGACATTGAAAAGGGAAAATACTGCTTTACCGACGGCGTTGGCAAGATTTCCCGTCCTCTGGCTAGTCTTGTGATGGAAGAGATGGAGTTGTTTACGGCTCCAGGTGAGCCTGTTCCTGCTGCATATCAGTTCCGGATGGGCGGCTGCAAGGGCGTTCTTGTCGTGTCTGACGATGCCAATGGCATGGAAGTGCATATTCGCAAGTCACAGGAAAAGTTCCAGTCAGACTTCAATGCCCTCGAGATCATCCGAGTCTCGCAGTACTCAATCGCCACGCTAAATCGTCAGACAATTGTTGTTCTCTCCAGCCTTGGAGTCCCCGACGAGGTCTTTATGGAGCTTCTCAATGACCAGCTTCTGTCCTACGAAAAGGCCATGGTGGACATTCCAACGGCAATGACCCTGCTCACGCAATACATTGACGAGAACGCTATTTCTCTGCAGCTAGCTGAGATGGTGCGCGCAGGTTTTATGAACAAGGGTCAAGAAGAGCCTTTTGTCATGTCGATTCTCAACTTGTGGCGTACTTGGTCGCTAAAGCTGCTCAAAGAAAAAGCACGCATCGTTGTTCCAAAGGGTGCTTTTTTGCTTGGCTGCGTTGACGAACTGGGCATTCTCCGCGGCCATTCTATTCCAACCGAGGGCTCCAAAACCAACGATGTCAACAAGCTACCACAAATTTTTGTCCGGATTCCCGATCCCAAGCGTCGGGGCCAGTACGTGACAGTTGAGGGCGTTTGTATTGTGGGCCGCAACCCTTCCTTACATCCTGGTGATATCCGGGTGGTTCAGGCTGTTAATGTGCCTCAGCTCAACTACTTAACCAATGTTGTGGTTTTTCCCAGCACAGGAGACCGGGATGTTCCTAGCATGCTCTCTGGCGGCGACCTGGATGGCGATGATTTTTTCGTTATCTGGGATGAGAAGCTGATTCCGCCCGAATGGAATCACCGGCCAATGCCGTGCAATGTGTCTCAGAGCACTGAGCACCCAAAGGAGTTTGGAACACCGGAACTCCAGATGTTCTTTGTCAAGTATTTGCGAGGTGACATTCTCCCAGTCATTGCGCATGCTCATCTTGCCTGGGCAGATGCCTGTGGTGCCAAGTCTAACAACTGTAAGTTTTATTCATGAAAGCAAGAGAAGAGAAACCTAACATCTATAGGTTTGAAACTCGCCCAGTTGCACTCCAAGGCGGTTGACTACGCCAAGTCTGGAGAACCTGCAGACATGCCACCCAGCCTCCATCCCAAAAAGTGGCCTCACTTTATGGAAAAGAAGCGCGGAGCTTCGTATCGATCTACCCGTCCCCTCGGAGTCATCTACGACCGCGTGCAGCGAGTTGAGTTCAGCCCTCTCTACACCAAGCCCATGCACAAGGGAATACTGGAGCGGCCTTGCGCGGAAAAGGACCTTGCTTTTGCGCGCAAGATCAAGGGCGATTACGATATAGAAATGCGTCGTCTCATGGGCCAGTTTGAGGTCGACACAGAGTTTGAGATGTGGACGACCTTTGTGCTAAGCAAGCCGCGCATTGGCACTGGCTACAAGATGCAGGAAAGAATTGGCAAAGAGATGGGTTCTTTGCGGCGCATTTTCCGGGATATTTGCATCGAAGAAACGGGCGGGCCAGGCACCTTTGAGACGATGGCGGATTTGGTGGTGGCCATGTACAAGGTCACTCATGAGGAAATCACTGAGGCGCTGTCAAATCTAGGCGATGCTGTTCCTACGCCTAAGAACATGCCGTTGATGAGTTTCCCGTGGCTCTTTGCCGAGTGGCTCTGCAAGTTGACTTTGAAGAAGGACAGGGCAAATAATGCTTTCCCCCTGAGCATCTCGATGGCAGCAAAGCTTCGCGTCAACATGAAGCAGCGTCGACCTCTTGACGAAGCGTCAATGGGTTTGTCAGATGAAGAAGGCGACAGTGAGCTAGAAGAGAGCATCCTAAGTCGCGATTCCACAGGGTCGCTGCCTGCGGTATCTGACAGCGGCATTTATGGCGAGAAGCCGGTGCTAGCATTGACTGATTCGTCACAGTTGCCAGGCACAATCTCTCAGCTTCCTTCACTTGGCAGTGGGTTGAAGCAGATAGCCCGTCTGTCGGGACATGATGCACAGCTGGAGCCTCTGGGTGCGACCAAAGACACATCGGAGACCAAGCAGCTGAGTTACACGACCTCGAGTGTTTCCTGTGTGCAGATTACCCCGGTACCAGAGGTTAATCTGATGGATGATGAGTGCGTGTATCTCTGTGAAAAGTACCCCGTCCTTCCCACAGGCGGAGTGAGCCTGACGCCCGTCCTGGTGCCAATGAAGAGAAAGGATGCAAATCCCAACTTAACCGGGCCGCTCGATGATAGCATTACCATTACACCCCTGAGCAAAAAGTACGGTACAGGTGCCAGCCAAGAACAAGCGCCATCGTCGGTTGAGGAGGGCCGGGAAGTGCCGACGATCGACAGAGTTGTCGCAATTCCCGAGAGAACGAAAAAGCCAGCATGGCAGCGGTGGATGGAGAGCGAGGGACTCCTGTAAGCAATTCTTTTGGTGAGTTTGAAGATTTGTTCTGGGCTACGTTGTGCAAGAGAGGGTAAGCGGGTATCAGTTTTTTTTTCATTTCCTTTTGGTGTGCCTGTGTTTCTTTTTTTCAAATTGGGTATTAGTGATAGATCAGATACTGAATAAGAATCTCATCTGATGACAAAGCGCTAGAGCGGCTATTTGGCGATGCAGATATCTGAGCGGATGATCCATTTCTCTCCGGCAGTAACCTCTCGTCCTTCGTGCTATACAATATTAGAATTTTGAGCCATACAAGGAAGATCTTGGCCCGGGACTCGAAAAGAGAGAGCTTACCAGCATGCAATCATTTCCGTGTTTGTGGAGCAGTAACATTCCCGTCTCTGGCGGTACAGCAACTTCCTCTTTGGCCACACGCCGATCGAACGGGTAAAATACGGTTTCGCCGCCTTTGCAGCCGTCGTCGGTCGATGTGAGGTAGAGAAGAAGTGTCCAAGTAGTTTTGGCGGGGACGGCGACGCCGTCTTTGGCCAGAGTTACGGCGTTCCAGTCATCGTCTAGCGGCAGTTGTTAAAGACAATAAATGTAAGTACGAAAAGGGCAAAGGAAGTTGATAGGGCGTGGTGACGTACAGTGAGCATCGAAGAACTGGCCGGGTGTGTAGCGGTATATGCGGATGTTGGGGTTCAGCCCAATCGGTTCTCCGCCCCTGTTCCCCGGCTGTCAGCGTTTCTTCGCCCTTCCTGTGCCTTTCACGGCCGCCGCGAGCGCCAAAGAGCCTACCACAAGTCGCGCACGCCCCCCTCCGCCAAAGCCTCGCGCAGCCCCGTCTCCTCCCACAGCCGGCGCGCAAATTCGCCGTCTTGCACCTGAAACCGATCGTTTACGCGCGCCGCCATGCCGCGCTTCGGCCGGCCCGGCGTCGTTGTCAGCGGCAGCGTCTTGAGAAACGCCACATAGTCGCGACACAGCGCCCGCGGGAAAAAGTGCCGCAGCAGAACTACCTTGTCAGGGAATTCGCGCAGCGGCTCCGGCGTTAGAGGGACGATGGGGAGAGACGGCTTGAAGACCGGCCAGTTGGGCGGGGCGGCGGTGGCGGCGGCTGCAGCAGCAGTCGGTGCGGGGGGTTTGGATTTCTTGCCCATCTTGGCAGTATACTATCAGCGAGAGTGAGATGCTGTGAAGTGGTGATGTTGATGGGTTGGTTGGACGTTGGACGTTGGGTTGGTAAACGATAAGACAAGCTCTTATCTCTTATCGATAAGCCCTCGTCCAGCGGGTCCAATTAACTTCTGTGAAACCAAGCGACATCTTCAACTTCAACTTAGGCCTACCCGATCTAATCATTGTACCTTGTCTGTCCACGTCTCTCCTTTTTCATTTCGTGCCCTCTTTCTTTTTCTCCTGCTTTTTTTTGTTGATAAAAAAAATGAGCCCCCCAGCAAAACCGACCAAATCTCAAAGCGAGCGTACCGCCAGCCAACTCAGCCTATACATTATTGGCTTCAGCTTAACCGCCGCCTCCGCCCTCCTCACACGCCGTGCCGTCCGCCGCCGTCGCATCGCCGCCGTGCCGCACTTCTTCCCATCCGATGCACGCTGGAAGCTCCTCCCGCGCCTACAGGCAGAAGCCGTGCGCGCCGCCACCGCGGCGCCGCCCGCGGCAGCGGGGACGCAGAATAGCGCGGCAGGGCTGATTCCGGTATTTTGGAGAGCGGGTGCAGGCGGCAAAACGTCGGCAACAGCAAAGACACAGGCGGCGCCGGGTGAGGCACAGGGTGAGATGTCGAATAAGAACAATAGCGCCCCGGACAAGAAGACTCCCCCGCCAGCACTTTCGCCCGACACGCCCGCCGACCTCACCACGCTGCACCTCGCCGGCATGGCCGCCAGCCTCGATGCAGGGCTGGCGCGCAAGCGCTCAGACTCGGGCGGCCTGGCAGCCGAAGCACTTGTCCTGGCCACATTCAACGTGCTTGCGCTGGCGGTGCTATGCGCGGGGGCGTTTGGGCTAGTGTTTGATGTGGCGGATGTGGAAGACTTGCGGGCGTATGCGCGGCGCAGTGTGCAGAATAAGCGCGGTAGCGGGAGCGTGGAGGATGAGGAGAAGGCGGAGAGAGAGTTGGAGGAGATGGCCAAGGAGTTTTTGGATAAGTTTGGTATTACGGCAGGGCAGGAGAACAAGGAGGAGGAGGAGAAGCAGCAAGAGAATGCTATGGAAAAGATTGCGTGAGACTCTGGACGAGTGTGGGAGAAAACCTGTACGATTAAGTGTAAGACTAAAGTAAATGCTGCCAACAAAAGATATCAAATGCCCATGATAAACCATACAAAAACTGCAAACACCTCCTTTTTCTATGTATGTAGTACATGCACCCCCTATCTCTACGCCACGGCCTCCTCCTCGTGTTCACCACCCACTCTTTCCATCTGCCGCACCTCCATGGGATTCTTTTCATCCATACTCCCCCTCCGTCCCCAGTTACGCGGCTGTCTTTTGAGAAATGCACCCACAGCCCCGAGATATCCCTCATGCCGCAGGAAATACGCCTGTTTCTGGCCTTTACTCCAGAAGCGGATGGCATAGCTCAAAGTATTGATGGTCTGGCGATGGCCGCGGATAAAACTACCGCCAAAGTATATGTGCGAGAGATTGTGAATCTGCGACTGCAGATATGCAATCTGTCCAATGTTGTTGCTGATGGCGTACAGGAGAGAGCGCGATACGTCGTTGGGCGAAAACGGCCTGTCGGCATCGGTCTCAGCTTCTGAACACAAATCATCGCGGCCGTCAGGATGGCAGCCGGCCGAGCCGGCGCTATCTTCGGCCTCGCGCTCGGCCTCGCGCTTCATGCGAAACACCTTGCCAAACGAGCTAGCTATCGTGGTGCTCTTGAGGCCGATCTTGCCGTAATCGGTGCCGTAGATGTCGCCCACCAGCATGTCAACCTTGGAGTTGTCGCCCTCGTCGGCCATAGCTAGCATGTCGTCAAAGGTGCGCGCGCCCGTCAACAGTGACAGCAAGCCCCATAGCGTACCGCCTCCGAGGGAGGTTCCACCTACGCGCTCATATTGGCGCGGACCCGAGACTTTGAGAAACGACACGCCAGAGCCAATATTGACCAGCAAGTAAGGGTATATGTTGTCGCTGGGTTCAACAAAGACCATGGGATCGGCTTCGCTATAGGTGAAGACTTCGCGGGGGATTTCAGTAATGAAGAAATCCAGGCCTAGAGGGGACGGATAAATGTGTTAGGTTAGTTAGGGTTCATGCCATGCTACAATGCAACACACCACCAGTCAACAAAAACAACTAACCGATAATCAAACACTCCATTTCATCTTCGCGCAGCACATCAACGCCGCCCAGAGCAGCACGGATTTTGTCGTAAAACTTGTAAGCGCCGCCGCCAGTTGCCATGACGCTCAGCTCGCTTGGTCGTGATCCGTTGAGAGCAAGCTGTTTGTCCTTGATCTGGGCCATAAAGTCGATGCACTCGTCAATGTGTTCTGTTTCAAAGTTGAGAAAGTTGAGGCGGCCACCGGGATCGGACGAGGATGGTTCGCGCGTAAAATAGACGAGTTTCGCGAGCGAGCCGCCAATCTGAATGCAGCAATGACGTCAGACTACATGATTCACGGTTTTTGAAGCGAATGGAACGAAAGAAGAAAAGAAAGGAAAAGAGAGAGGAAAAACATACATCAATGGCAATGTGGCTGACGACGGCCGTGTGGTTCGGCAGGCGAATGTCGCTGGTTTCGCGCCGACTGGGTGACGATCCATTGCTCGGGGACTTTGGATCGGCCGAATCGACAATGAACGCGCCCTGCACATTGATGCGCACGGCGCCGGGCCGGGTTATGGTAGTATCGATTTTCTGTGTGGCTGGCGATGGCTGCGGACGCGACCAGCGGCGCGAGCCAGCCGACGAGAGCGACGCCATGCGGGTCGAAGGAACAGAGGGCGCCAAGGAGGAGAGAAGCGCCGAAGAACCGGCGCCAGGCTCAGGATCAGAAAGGTCGTTATGGTCTGCGGCAAGGACGGGAAATGGGAAGGCGGCCGTCGACGGTTGGCAATGGCCGGAGGGCGGTATTGAGCTGGGCATGGTCAGGCAAGGCAGAAGCGGACGACAAGCACGCCGAGGCTTGGATGCGGAGAACGGAGATGCAGTCGGACTTTATGTACAGCCAAGATTTGAATCAGATAAGACAAGACTTAGCTGGATCGGAGACAAGCAACGAACAAGGTAGAACAGGGACAAAGTCAAAGTCGCGCGGGGGCAAAATCGGCGGCAGAGGAGGTGGAGGAGCTCCGAAGAACAAGGGCAAAATAGGCGGGCAGGATTTGGAGATGATTTTGGTCGAGTCACACAAAGGCAAGGCCAAAAGCTTGGAAGGAAGTAGCGAGGTATTTTTAGGGTTCAGAGGGAAGCTTTGGGGGGCTTTCAGAGGGGGTTCTTTAGAGGCCTTTAAGCGGTTCTTCAGAGGCTTTAGAGCAGGCTTTAGAGCAGTCTTTAGAGGCTCTTTAGCAACAACCCAAATGTTGAGAAACCTTGAGTGAAAATATGAGCAGAAGCTTCAAAATGTGACAGAGAAGAACAGGGCAGGAACAAGAAACAAGCGGATTCCGCGAATTACAGGTTTGTGTGCCTGTTTTGTTAGTGGCGATGTCTGGTTATATATGTAGAGAGTACATACAGGTACTTACTTGAACGTGTATGTACATATGTACATATATATATATATATGTATTGAGATTTTTGGTTGGGGATTCAACGTTATTTCGGAATTGAGTACAGAAATCAAATCACAACCTCAAAGAAGCGCGGGGTTGATTGGATTCTGTTGTTCGTTTGTTGCTTGTCATATCGCGAGGGGAAAAATGAGATTTTCACAGTCGATATCATCGCTTAATAAGTAAAGTCATGTACTGCGTACTATTGCGTATACAAGTATGTGTGGTAGATAGTACGTAGTGGTATGTACTCGATCTGTCGTTGCTGACCAAAATCACCTTATCGATAACGCCGTCATCTGCCCCGTTTGGCCGAGCCTGCCATTGTTATCTTGTCCCTGGATTTATCAGCCTCATACACCAAGCTTCTCCAATTTCCACTCAGTAAGCTCCAATGTCATCTTCCTGCAACCGAGGTTCAGTATTTGATAAGTATACTTGTAGCTTTGCTATTCTTGACATGACTACACACAGATACATTCATATATCCTTTGCCATACACATATTCTTCCGAACATGCCACGCACTCACTATATTCAATCCCCACAGTCCTCAGCTCGTCTTCGACTCCGCTCCCCGGTTCTGCTTCTCCCGCAAGTCTTTCAAGCAAGGCGCATAAAATATCTCCCCTGTATACGCCAACCACAGCGTCTTTCCTGCCACCACCGTCCACAATGCCACCACTGACAACGACAGCACCATTGTAACCACCCGGAAAACTGCACTGTCCAAGGTCTCCGCCAACTGTCCCGTGCACGTAGCTAGCACACCAATTGGGAACGTAAACCCCCACCAGCCCATGTTGAACGGGAACTTCTTGGTCAGCGCAATGCTCAGCAGCGCATTGGACAGCACCAGCAGGCCAAAGCCCCACATCACCAGCCCAACGAGCAGCCCTGCGAGGAAGAAGAAGCGGCCTGCAATCACGGAGCCATCAGACACGCCATCCGACAAAATGCCGCGCAAAAGTCCCGTCTGCGGAAACACACGCAGCGCTTCGCTGCCGAGTTTCTGGATGCCAAACCCGCCCTGGCCCAAAGGTCCCACAGGGAGGAAGACGGACACAATGAGCTCGCGTGATGGCAGACTGTGGACCGTCAGGCGGTGGAAGTACAGTGCAATAATCACCATGCTAAAGGAGACGCCAAGGCCCCAGAGAACGTAGCTCGTGACAATCGTGATCTGCGAGTGCATGGGCGATGGCAGGATAGAAGACACCAAGGCACCCGTAGAGGACGCGACGACAGTCGGCACAATGGGAAGCATGATGCCGCCCGTGATAGTGTGTAGACCAGGACGGTGAAAGTGCATGCTTTATATCGTCAGTACTGATGCATCCATCACATCACCAATAGAAGCCTCGAAAGTAAACTTACACGATGAACGGGATAATCGCACACGTCGCCACTGCCAGTCCAACATTCACCCACCACAACCCCCATGCCGTATACGCCAACCACTTTCCCCAATGACTGCATGACAACACCATCATATTAATAATCGTCGATAGACCCATGGGAAACGTGCCCAGGAACAAGCTTTGCACAGGATGCATCACCATGGCCGACCAGATCTCAGGGTACAGCGAGAACCGCACCAGGCAAATCAGGGTAAACGTCGCGAATAGCAGGATATTGAAGGCAAAGAAGATCCAGCTGATGACTTCAATCCAGTGAGCATTGTACGGCAGCTGGTGCAAGAGAATTGACACAATGCCCGTGCCCATGGTTGCCGCAAACCACCTATAATTTGTTAGCTGCAGCCTGTATACTTGGGTAGATGTATTCACAAAAAGAAATTAAAAAGAAATTAAAAAAAAAAAAAAAAAAAAAA
>CM069900.1:359664-379792 GCA_036034705.1 Thielaviopsis punctulata | reverse complement strand
ACGAGAAGAAAAAAAAAAAAAAAAAAACCTGCAAAGGAAGAATCAGGTAAAGATCCAAGCCTCTTGGGAACACGAGGCAACCCAGAATGCAGAATTCCAATGGAAGCTGTGCAAACTTCGGACAAGGTAAAACCGGAGCGACGTCTACTGGTAAAAGAGAAAAGATAGATACAAGAGGAAGAGATGGAAGGAGGGAAGAAGAAGGAAGCGTGGTGAAAGATGGGAATGTGACGTGAGTCTGGAAATATAAAGTCTTTAAAGAAGAAGAGAATAGCAAAAAAAGAAAAAAAAAAAAGAAGAAAAAAAGAAAAAAAAAAAAAGAGTCAATCTAATAAAGGGCCTCACAAGCAAGACGATGGCCGTAAATGATCAAAGCAGACACCACTAGATCTGTTTAGGTTTCTTCAAGTCATAAGAATATTCGAGATTATGTAGTTAGTGCATGGCTCATATCACAACTGGCTACGGACGGCTGTAGCCATATGTTGTTCCCGGTGCACAACTTACACAAGAATTCAATTTAATGCAAGAATATCAGCTTCTCAAAAACAAGCTTCATAGCTTCTATGCAGCACACAAAGAAGCAGGTCAGGCAGGGGATTGTCGAAAATCTCATCAGCAGCTAAACTGTTGTTTGTAGTGACTGTCCATACATAGTAGATGGGCAGAAAACTTGATCGCCGCCAGCTTTGCTATTTATACTCATACTTCAGTTGGTTGTGTTACCGTATTGGCTAAAAAGAAATACCTCAGGACGTTCATACAACCGAGAGATTTCTTGTGCCTTGAGCATATGATTGGATCATTAATAAAGCTCACCAACTTGTAGCCTAGAAAACAAGATTAGAATCTTTCATAAATGATATAGACTTTAGGGTTTCACGTTGGTCCAAGGCACGCATTGAGTTATACCTAACAATGTGGGCTTTTTTTATTAGAGGTAATGCGCCACAGGAGATAACAACCAACTAACGTGAATAAACTCCATCAATAAGATATGTTCACGGATATGTATAGAGGGCGTTGACGGTTCAAGAGTCAAGGAGCTTTCTGGCACCGAATTTCCAAAGAACATACACTAAGCTGGGGGCGCTGATGTGGACAAGATATTCTAGACATACTGCATCTTGCAGCGGAAGCTCGGAGAAAGTCAATGATGATCAAGGTAGAATGACTTCGCCAAGGATGGCAGTTTACCAACATACAAGTACGTACCAGTATGTAACTACACTGACCCGATACAAAGGGGCGGTAGAAGAAACCACATGTAACCTAGTTAGTCAAGCCTTTTTATCTAGGTTGGCTAGCTTGTCTCGTTAGTTTTGAGGCCAAGCACAAACAAGGGCTTAAAATGCTTTTTTTTAGAAGACTGTACATATGTACAGGCGTAAAGCGTCAAAGCAGACTTTCCAAAGAGGAATTCTTCCCCCATCAAGCATATGTATGTACATATGTGATGTGACTGACAGAGTGGCTTCGACCGACTCCACATGATGTTGGCTCAAGTGTTGTATTTTTTATCGTTATTATTATTATTATCATCTTATTCTTTTCTACGTCAAGCATGAAAATTTTAATCTTTCATAGCGGTCTGACGCCGGCTCGTTGTTCGTTGTCATGCTATTGTTGAGTTTGTGTAAGGTTTCACTCCAGGACCAGCATCCTATTTCAGCCGATTCAAATCCTCTGTTATTCATCGTGTTGAACCCGAACTCTCCAGGATTTCGGGATATGGATAAATCAGGGGACAATTACATACCATAGTAGTCAGACTATGTATGTACTACTGATATTGTGAACCGTATTAGCAGTAATAAAGCGGTTGTTTCCAAATGTGCTTTCAGCCGTTTTGTCCTGCACAAATTTCACGATAGAAAGGGATATGTGATGGTGGCGTCTGAAGCGCCAACACAGTGGAAACCCAGAGCTCTATAAAGGAGCTTTGTAGTGTGAGTTGTTGAGTTCACCGTCACTGAGTGTTGCATTGAATGACGCACCGGGTTCTTCTTACACGCCAAATCGGGAATGTAAAAGTTGGAAGGGATTGCAGGACTGGCGGAAAAAACTTACTTATAAGATAATGCAAAAGCAAAAAGCGCTTAACAGATACAGCTTGGTGGTGATGACATGAGACTGAAGCGACAGATAGAGAAGAGAATCGAGCCTGGGCCGGAGAAAAGAGAAACCCTAATATTTGTACACACAATTCCATTGATTTGCTTCAGTGCATCAAAAAATGGAAAATGCAAAGTCGTATCAGGCAAGAAACAATTAAGCCGAGTTCAATCATCTAACATTCAAAGAGTATGGCAATGGTGGTGCTGCATCAACTAATTCTATCCCCAACACATGGGTTAGTTGTGATGGTTGGAGATTCTCAGACTCATTATCGCTTATGGGTACGGGATTCAGTGATAAAGTACTTGGCCTGTATGTTATGTAAAGAAAAGCACCGGTCAGTCAACCAATCTCTCTAGAGACTCGGCTTCGATAGTAAGAGCGATATAATAGTGGGCATTGAGCACGTTGAGCACGTTTGTCTTTGTAGCACCAACATGAATCCCATTTCACATCACTTGATTTTTGCTACCATGTATGTACAATACATACATACATATCAAAAAATCAAGGAAAGAATCTCGGTGTGGTGCCACGGCACTTTTTAGCCCTACAAAGTGCGGAGCATACATATGTACATGCATACTACATAAGAAATCGCATCAGCTCAAGCAGATACATGTGTATGCATGTATGTTATGCCCATATAAGTACAACACCTGTGGACAGAACTGACTGGAGTGAAGCACTAATTAGCTTGTCTTAGTAGTGACAGCCATCCAAATGTCTTAGATCTCCAGCCAACCTACGATCCCAATTCCGATGGACTAAAAATTAAGACGCTTGCCGTGAAAACGGAAAACAAAGCCAACGCCATCCACTAAGAAAGTTGCTGAAGGAGTGAAACAATAGAGCCTGCTTTAGTGCTTTATTTTAGCATGTTGCCAAATTTGTTGCTATATAACAATTTGAAATTTACGACTTGGAATGTATGTACAAAAGCCGTCTTTTAGTGCCGTGATGAGTGCCTTACTATGGACACATGTCCTATCACAGTTGGCTGGGAAGGCAGACAAAAATTAATAAGGGAAAATATATATAGCGCAGCATTTGTATGCACTATACTTGTATGTACGTACATATGTGTGTATGTATGTATGTATGTATGTATGTGTGTATGTATGCAACGTTTACATGTTTGGGGGCCTTAGTTTTAGCCCCCGTTCTGCGTTAGCCGCAAGAACTGATTTTATGCACCTGTGTACTACTACTACATATGTGCTTCGGTCCTCCAACCAGTTTATCTCAGGCTTCTTTTTAATTCTTCAAACAGGCAGGTGGACGCCCTATCTCTAAACGTGATCCAGGGTCTCGTTTCTACGAGACCTGTACAATGGTTCGGTAACGGGGTAATTGTGCCAGGGACCCAAGAAAAACACATCAATAATAAGCGTGTAAAATGAGGTGTAACATTCTCTGTCGGTCCCAATCTGGCATGAGCAAAGATGAGTTGCATGCAATCTGAGCAACGTGCAAACAGCAGCATCACGAATGGTGACAGATGACATATGCTTGTAGCCTCGAGATGCACAAGTATATATGTATATATTGTCTGTAAGCAGTATTTTTCTTTCTCACAACGAGCAACACTAAACAGACGAAACGAAAGAGCCCAATGTGTTTTCCCCTATTTTCTGTTATGCTCATTCATCACCATAAGCCTTCCCTCCCCTAGTCTCTTTGGTCTTGCTTCCCTCCTGCATTGCTTCCCAGGTCCGGGTCCGTGTGTTCGTCTGGAGATGCCCATGGATTTGCTGATTTACCTCAGTAAAAAATCATTCTGAAGGCAACAGAACTGTACGTATATTCTTAGCTAGATACGTTCTGTAAAAAAGCTGATAGCCAAGTCATGGTATTCACCGAAGACGCGATTGTGGCAAGCGTAAAAGTACAGACCAGTATCATCTTGGCTGGTCGTTTCTAAATCACAAATAACAAACAAACCAAAGGCATTGACGGCCACTGCAATGCTACATTATGCAGTTTAGCTGCATTGCATACGCTAGATTCTTGCATCGAAAGGGACGAGTCGTTTCTTTAGAAAGGAATAGAGGTTCAACTTCATCTTTATTCATATGACGGCGTGTCGTCATTATGTATCCATATACTATCGCTTGTATACTACAAGTACATGTGCATGTGCATTTTCTTTGACCCAAAGATAGCTGCTGTACACGGCTTCCCACATGCATAAATACAAATCCGTGTTTTAATCACATTCTGGCAGTTCATGAATGCATTTGAAGAACAAGCCACATCAAGTTGTACCACAACAGAAATCACAAGATTGCCTGCGCATTTCATTGCTAACCGCCAATTCTTGCTTTGGCGTTTCTCGGAGTTTCACCTTGTACTCCAGTTATGGTATGTACTGCATAGTTCCCTTCGAGGATGATCGGAAAGTTGTCCCGGAAGGATGAATGTACTACGCAAGTACGCACATCGCCGACGACTCTTTTCATTCATACATAATACTATGTACTACAATTTGTATCGAGAACTTCCTGGTTCTGGCCGCACTATGAAGACTTGCATTTTTTCTCAGGGATGTTTTCCATTATGTATATGCATACAAAATACAAACATACGTATACATAAAATATGTATGTACTTGCGTACGAGGCCCTAGATCCCACCAACCTGGCTATCCATCATACACCGACACGCTATGTATGTATGGACTATAGAAGGTTTCCCTGGGATCATGGTTCTAGTTTCTGCATACAGCATCTTCATGCCCCTGCATATGCTTTTTTTCTTCTAGTAGAATACATTCCCACATTGCCTTATCTCTCTTGACCGCACTTTTTTCCTGGCTGATAATGACTGAGCCTTGCTCATCTGATCTTGACCTTGCAGATATCCCTTGTGTTGGCCCATACAAGTACATATACATACGTATACATATGTATATGTATACCGCCCTCTTCCCTTCGCATTTCCATATCTTGTGACCCAATACCATGGCTTCGTTATCTGACTTGTCGGGCACTGCGCTAATATACATACTTGTACACACCTCTTTTTTTTTTTTTTGTAGTCTGCCACATGTGTATTTTGGCCGGGCGTCCAGAATGATTATTGTTGGTCTGGGTCTGGACCCTGGAAATGAGGGCCCCCAAAGATTAAGGTAATGGGGTTGTCCATATACGGCAAACAATCCGTAGTTGATAGGCCAGCTTGCTTTCCCAGAGTGGCCACCTCCTATTTGAAAGAAAGATCTTGATATCCGCAACTGTGTTGCCTCTGGTCGATCAAGACAATAATATGAGAAGAGCAGGCCCTTTCTTATATAGCCGACTGCTTGTATAGCCGACTGACAGGCCACATCACAACGCCTACTTGCATACATAAAAACAAGTAGCATACATATGTATGTACCATACATATATGCAGGCATACGCACCTTCATGCAATGCATCGGCTCCCTCCACTTTACGACACCACAAATGCCGTTAAGACAGAAAGACAAAACCAGGTTTTTGGATCCCAACCCAGCTGGACGGGCTGACTTAAAACACCAGCTCATCAGTAAGCAACTCTTGCTTGCATACATATAGTACTTGATTTCTTTTCTTCGGCCGTTGCCCACGCCTTGCTGGGTTGGGGTTGGTTCGCTCAAGTTGCAAGCTGATCGACTAATTTGGTGATTTTTGTTTTGCCCTTGCGTCCTGGGGCGACTTGACATTATCGCCCCGTCGAAAGACTTGCTCCAAAACAAAATGCCCCCTCGTTCCGCACTGATGAGGCGGCGCTCAAATGAGCAAAAGAGACAAAATCAGCCATGCTAGTTGTTCCATGTAACTCTGACAGCACATTATCTTCACCTGGGAAATGAGTTGCAGGCAACGTTAGCAGGGCTGGCTGATACCCCACGTCCCCCAGAAATATGACAACTACAAAGGCACATACAAGTACATACATACGTAGTACATATGCACTCACATATGCACTTACATGACATGAAGCAAAAGAAATCATGCAAGGACATGCGCTGAACAACTGGAAAAAGAAAGCATACAAACTCCAAACTCCAAGCAAAACTTTGGTAGACACCTTGGCGGAGATATCTCAGAAAAAGGCTAAGCCTAGAATCAACTCTGCCTACCACTTTGGTCAAATCGAGTTCGTTGACCGGAGAACCGTGTTAGCGCCCTCATCTTAGACCGAGCAGCCACCAAACCAACACGAAGAAACCATGGCTAGGAGTCATTGTATGAAATGAGCAACCTGCTACGGCCGTAAAAGCTAGCGAGCCCGATACATAGTAACGAGTAATCAGTGCATGGCGCCTGTAAGTATGAAAAAAAATAACGAGTTTCACATATTGAATAGAAGGTGTTTGGGGACAGACGGCTTGGCGACAATCCCATCTCCTATCTACAAATCTAGAGTACACACTGCGTATCCGCGATATATCGAAGGGAAAGCAAAGAGACCGGAGCAATCCGGAAAATGGATTCGTTTTCTGTTTCGGAAATGGCGTTTAAAGGACAGCAAGGTCGCCAAAGCGCTCCTACAATGGTAAAAAAAAAAAAGTGTTAGTCAACAGCGTTGGATATCAAGCAACCCGACACCCGCGTAGTACAAGACCAGCGCGCCAGTACGTCGAAATCCACCCCAAACACGACGTCGGCTGTCCAGTACAGAAGCTCGGGTTCGCAGCCAGTAGTATTCACGTACCTTGTAGCCAGGGACAACCCAGCGGCCCTTGGACACGAGCTGCGAGGTCTTCTCGTCGATCGAAGGCTCGGCGGCAACAACGTCTTCGACGGTAAGGTCCTCGAACGGCCGGGCAGACTCGATGTTGGCCAGAGTCTTCTGCAGATCCTTCAGCTCCAGGTCGACCTTGGTCTTGGTAGCCTCGGCGTTCTTGACAGCCTCGACCTCGAAAGCCTCAATGGCCTTGATCTGGCGCGACACGTCGTAGGTGGCGGGCTTGAACGAAGCAAAGCGCTTCTCAATCTCGTCGACAATGGCCTGGTTCTTCAGGGTCTTGCGGTAGTGCGCAAAGTCGACAGTCGTGGCCTGCTCGCTCAGCTGCGTGAGCTTGCGACGAGCCTCGTCGTTGCGCTTCTTGAAAGCCTGCAGAGAGGAGGCGGTCTGGCCGCGGAGGCCCAGGGACGAGGCAACCTTGACCCAGTCGAGCTTGGTGGCAGCGCTGCGCTACAGTTGTACAAACAGAAAAAAAAGGGTCATGTCAGCATAAGGCGCTTTGCATGTCGTTGTCGCAATTGGTGTGGGATATCCGGGTGTTTCTTTCGCCGGCCGCTCCTCCCGCTTGGCCGGACCAGCGGCTCCCCCGCGCCAGCCTTGCCCATTGAACACTCAATTGGCGCCGCCGAGCTTCGGACTTGGTCAAGATTTACAGCCCGGAGCTTCTTGTTCCAATAAGATAGTTACTTACAGTGGCCATTATGAAGAATTATGGGAATTGAGATGTGGGAGAGGAGGGATGTGAGGTACTATTCAAAGGCCGTCGTACCCAAAAACGCTATTTTCGCCAACTTTGATAGCTCGTTCGCCGACCTGTCCCGACGAAAAAAAAAGCATGACTAAGCAAGCACGTGACACAGGCCTTTGCAGCTACATACTTATGAAATCGAACCCCAAGCAAAGCGAAGCCCCCGCGATAGCGACAATGAAGCTCATCAGATTAAATTCAGTAAAATATACAATTTTATTTGGCTGTTTGCTGTAGAATATTTCTTTGCTGTTACCTTCAAAAATGGTTGGTTTGTTGACTGATAACTCACTCATCAGGGCAAAACACCACGCTTTCCCCCGCAAAATTTTATTCTCTACCCCGCCAATCTGTTCCAACTCTAGATCATCAGGGCCAGCTAAGAATTCAACATTATACAATCACATGTCTTGCTAAGCACTGAGAAGATTTGGTTTGTACCTAAGATACAGGTTGGTTTTTTTTAATGAAAGAACAAATCGGTGGTTAAGTGCAAGCATCAAGATGGACATTAGTCACTACCCCATAGATTACACATAGCTACCGAGCCACCGCCTTTTGAGCGACAGGTTAGATGCTCAGCGCCATGATGGAGTTGACTATGTCGTTGTCGTTCTCTCTTAGGGCCTTAATGGCCTTGTTTCTGGAGACGTTGGCCTGGGTCATGACCAACTCAATGTCCTTGGCCTCAAGACCCTGCTCGTCAGCAGGCTCCTCATCCTCTTCCTCCTCCTTCTTCTCCTCCTCCTTCTTCTCCTCGTGGTCGTGGCCGTGGTCATGGTCGTGGTCATGGTCGTGGTCGTGGTCGTGGTCGTGGCTGTGCTCGTGAGCAGCAGCGGCGGCCAGCTGCGAGGCAGCAGCCTGCTGGGCAGCAGCGTTGATGTCCTCAATCTTGGCTTCACCGAAAACACTATATTCTTTGTTAGATTGCGCCAAGTAGATGCTCAAGGGAAAGTCCTTACATGTAGGTGTTGCTGTGGGGAGACTTGTAGACCTCGGGGTTGTTGATCACGAACAGGAACTGTGATATTTGTTAGTTGTTTCTATGCCGGTGGGGTTGGGATCTGAGCCCCCTTTCAATTGGGACTAATACTTACGTTCTTGGAGCGGCGCAGGGTGACACGGGTGATGCCAGAGACGCGGGTCAGGTTCAGCTTCTCCAGAGCCTTGCGGGCCTTCTTCTCGTTGCGAGAGTGGACAACGGCCTGCGAGCCAACGGGCAGGGAGTCCTCGCCAGCCTCGACCTCAAGGTCGGAGCCGTCATCGTTCTCCTCAACGACGACCTTCTTGGTCTCGTCAACGGGAAGTTCTTCAACGCGGGCGTCAGCCATTTTGATTATGTGTGTCTAAAGACGTGAAAAAAAAAAAACGCAGATAATTGTTAGTTTTACGTTCGTTTTTGATCTTTTTTTTTTTTTTTCACTGATTATTTTTGGTGCAATTTTTTCCTTGTTTTTTCTGCAAGGGCTTTGTCGAAATATCGGGCACAAAATTAAATGTATATTTGCAAAGAACAAAATTGCCTTCAATTTGTGCGAAAGACGGCAAAAGCCACTCCAACCGTAATCAAAATTTGGAGCCAGCCATTGAGAATGATGCACTTAAAATACAATGAGTTTCTTAGAGTTTGAAGGGGAAAACTTACTAGGAATTGAGGTTGGTCAATATGATGGAACAAGTAGATGACAGAGCTAGGTTTGCCACAAGCCCGAAAACTTCTGTTACTATCTGAGCACCTAGGGTTGGGTGCGTACTCAACACCCACCATGGAGAAGCCACTCCTACCGCCTCCACATTCAGGCTGCTCTACAGATGGCGACCAGATTGAGGGTTAGTCAGCTGCCCCTCAGTTTGCAGCGGGACTTGGGATATTGGACTTCGTGTAAATCCACTGACAGACAGTTTAATCGATAACGATAACCAAGCCATGACGATATATGCCATACGCGACGCTTCCGCGCTCGGCGGCGACGCAGGAACTATGTGCACATGTGTTTGGTAATTTAATAATTTACATGTTACTCAATACTTCGCTGATGGGTTCCAGCGAAATCGAGAGATATGACGTTATTCACAGCTTCACGAATCTAGCAACACGATGTTTTTAATGAAAATAGAAAATGTTCGGTCCAAAACCCATAAGCCATAAAATTAGGAGACCGTTTCCTAATGCTTGTAATTCAATTCTCTGATTCCGTGTAGATGCCGTCATCTGTTCTTATGTGTATAAACATCAACATACAGCCCTCCCGAGACGGATCATGAGAGACATGCAGCGAGCTCATCTGTTGGCTCTTCCGAAGATGCTGATGCAAGCCGTAATCCGGTATCCCAAAATTCTCGCCATTGCCGTCCTTTCATTTACCTCGAAAGAATTGACAATATCCCAAAGTATTCCCCCCCAAAAGATTGCTTTTTGATTTTCCGTTTGTATCCCAAGATTTCGCAAAAAACAAGTAGTCGCAAGAAGAAACAGTATTTATTTTTTCATTGTACCCGTTTACGCCGAGGCCTTGACCTTGACCAGAGCCTTGCGCTCCTCGAAACGGCGCTGCTTCTTCAGGCGCAGGACCTTGAAGCGGTCGAAGTCGGTCAGAGCTCTCCGCTTCTCGATCTGCTCGCGGCGCTTGAACCAGTTGCTCTGCTTCCACTTGGCGTCGATCTCAGCGGCCTCCCAGAACTTCTTCAGGCCAGAGTGGCGGACACCACGGGGCAGGCCCTTGATGACCAGCTGGGAAAGCAGGCAGTCGGCGAGGGCGATCGACTTGCGGGTGACAGCAAGCTTAGCGTCGGAGGAAGGGCCCTCAACGAGAACCTGTACATCACATGTTAATTGTTGCCCGCAGTATTGTCTGGGTGTTGCGACCGAGTTCCAGTCAAATCGTCATCGTGCAGCGGTTTCGGTAAAAGGATGTAATCGGATTCGCTTGTTCATTCGGGGATACGTGTGTCGCTCTGCGATTCGGATATTCGTGGAACTCGGTTCGAGATAGGTGTATAACGTACACGCTTGTGGTCGATGATCTCGACAATGGCGGCCAGGCGGCCAGCATCGGGGTGGGCACCCTGGATGAGGACGACGCGGCCGACCTCGACCAGACGCCAGCTGGGGTTCGTTACCGTCGCATCGGCCATTTTGAATGTATCTGAAGATATGAAGAGGATATTAGACGAATGTCAAAAGAAAGAATAAAAAGTCGGTAGGTGCTGATGAGAAAAAAAAGTAGATGGTTAACTCGAGGGTTGAATGGGGCTTCACGTACCAAGAGCTCGGTGATAACTCTCAACGTTGTGTGGTAGGTTTGGTGATTACACAATGGGTAGACCAGGCTTGCTTGGGGACGATTTTGCAGTCGTGTGGTTCCTTGAAAAAATTGTGGAGACTAGCCCTAAGTCAGCACTAGAAAGTGTGCGTTGTGCTGCCATAGAAATTACTAGATTTTGTGTGCCAAATCAAGGAAATAGACGAAAATAGCCCCAGTTTTTCCGCATTTTGTCCCAATTAGTCTTTCTCCAAGGTCACGTGTTAAGCCCCGCTTATCCTACAGCCTTCACGATCTTGTTTGCATAAATTCTCACTCGTGAAGCCTCACGCCCAGTTTTTAATCTAACACCAATTTTTCTTGCTTTGGACTTGTATACTTAAATTGAAGTATTGATGGCAATGATGGACGCATGCTATTATTGTAATGTTTGCATACTAATATGTTAGCCTTTCAAAAAGCATCTGCAATTATTCTATATATCGGTAAGCTTCCATCTTCTATCTTGTTTCCCAATGAATGATCCTGATGAGGTAATTTGCGTTTGATTCTGGCTGTTGGCGCCCTCGCCGGGGTTGCTATAGCAGTTGGTTAAATGACATTTCTTTTCTTACATATTCTGAACCATTCACATATCTACTGCTTTCTTGATGTTTCTGAGATGGGCAAGAATATTGTTTTGCTAACTTGCGAAAAGGCTTAGTGCAACAGTATTTACATAATATCTAATATTTTCTCTCCCACTTTGCTCACTCCTGTCTTGTTATCATGTGAATTCATTGTAATGTCCCTTGTGATATCTCATGTAGAGTCTATCTATTATGCCATGCCTTGCAACCCGTACCCTATGTACCAGACGACAGCTCGAATTACGTAGTACAAGCTCGGCTCGGCGAAGGAGTCACTAGCCAGACAAGAGACCCACATTCCCAGTTTGCGCCAAATGCTCTTAAACGTCACCCCGTGAATTTGATGGTGATCTGAAATAGACTACATACATCTAACACGTCGTCAATTGATTTTTTTTTCGTAATGTTTCGTTTTGTGAGTTCCTTTTCGAATAGCTACTAAGCTCCCTTTCTGTTGATGATGGCTCTATAATACTAATCAATGCATTTTCATCCTAAAGCCCAAGACCCTCGATATCATAACGCTTTTTTCCAAGGCTGGTTCACCGGCTTCTGTGCGTGTCGCGGAAGCGCTAAAGAGAGCTGCAACTGCTTCGGCTGGCGAGAACCCAAATGCTCGCGAGCTGTTTGAACTGAATGTGACTGAGGAAAATCCCACGGAAGATCAGGTTAAGACTATCCTCAGCTATGTTGGTGCCAATGGAATTTCCAGTGTGATCCACGGAGCCACCACAGAGTCCGAAGCTCTCAAAACGTACAAGCTGAACCCCGGCGCATTCCAGCGTCCTGTGGTATGTTTAAATAAGCCCTCTTTGTGTTTGTAGTTACTGATGATTTGAAAGGTTGTTGATTGGAATAACGGCAAAGCCATTGCAAGCGACAATGAATCTTCAATCCTGAAGTTGTTGAATATGCAGAAGTAGATGCTTCCTACTTCGGGTTTCACTAGGAGTCAGTCGTCGGCTATTTTTCTTATACTATATATATGTATATCATTTAGCTACCGTTATTGTGTTCTTTTTGACGAAATCCTGCACCTTCCGTTTTTTGTCGCTCACACGTGTTTATTATGTAAACAAAACATTGCCTTCTATGCCGGATTTCTTCAGATAGTTAATACTGGTTATCTTGCTAATCCGTAAATAGTACACACGTTTTACCTCTTTGTCTATTCGTTTATGTGTACCTTTTTCTGTCAGACTTCATCAACAACCAGACATTCAATTCCTACCATTATCGCTATGAGTATAATTATCAGTAGTATCTGAGATGCGTGTCCTCTGAATCTCGAGTTATCTTGTACAAAACCGACCGTACAGTATGCTATGAAACCACCTTTTGCTCACAAGTTCATTCTAGTAACTATTTCGCCAGATGCAAAATCAAAATATACCAAATATGTGGAGCTTGTCTCCCATGGCGATGATCAACTCGTCCTCGTTTACGACGAGCAACGGAGCCATATTATATGGACAGTTCTTGGACGAATCGTTTCACGAAACATTCCCTGCGAACGCCCCTGCTATATTTTCTACGAATGGCGGCCAGCTACCCATTAGATACGTGAGTGAAGGTACGGGCTTGCGTTTACCTTCTGTCGTTGGTCTCTGGTCTCGCTGCTTTATATCCAAAGCTGCCAGGAAACTCCTGGGACAGTTTTAGGAATATGTCAGGGAAACTCTCCTCTTGGAGCCCATGGCGTGGCAAGATTTGTGGACATGGTTTGATCCTGAGGATGCTTGTAAATGGGGCGCAGGAAACCTATGGCTTGTTCTCACTGAAGTCTCTACCATGGTGCGAGTCATTGAGTCTAGCTCAGAGACCTCTGCCATCTTCCGTATTGGTCTTTGGGCTGATGCATGGTGCCAAAGCCCTGAAAATATCGCCCAACTCATGCAGTGGAATGCTCAGTTCGATACCCTCTATGAGCTTCTTAGTCACAGCTGCAATACCGCTGATGATCTCGATGATCTTGCGATGCTTAGCCGGGCCCAGCAAGTGACGCTGTTCCAGGCGTTGGTGTCAAGAAAAAATATTCAATCAGGCTACGATGACGTCACGAAAAGGTCGTCGTTTACCGGCATTGATCAATTCATAGCCAGCCATAGCTTGCAAGACTTTGTTGGTGGGTAGCGATGACTTTTCTATTGTGAATCAATGCACTTACTGACATCTTGGTTTATAGCTGAGCCCCAATTCAACTCTGCCCGGAGTGCGTGTTCATACTCCTTTGAGGCGTTTATTCTAGGTTACTGCCAGCCAGTTCGTCCGCGTATTCGATTGAAAGATGATCCGTTGTTTGCATGCAATATAGACCCGCCTGCTTTACGATTTGCAAGGCGACATTCATTCACAGCTACTTCGATGCTCACAACTTCAACTGAAGACTTCCCCTCTTATTCTCTGCCAAGATGCGGCGTGGACTATCTCAATCCACCGAATACGTTACCATCAAACTCACGAGAACTTAGCAAGGATTACACCATGATTGAACTCCCCTTTGAGAGAGGGAGCAAGCGGGGTAGGTCTTTTGATTCGGAACCGCTCGTGGCCAATGGGAGAGATACTACAGCTGATCAAACAAAATTCTCTCATTTGGCTGAGGTGTCTAGCTCCGTTAACATGCAGCGCCTACAGTATGCTCAACCTTCACAACAGAGTGACGAGGAACGATCAAGCGACTCTGGTTATGAAGTTTGTGATTATTCGACTCCCGGAAATAGTCGATCTTCACCTCGCCAAGGCGGCTCGCCACTTTCGAAGCCAGCTCCAAATGAAAGTGTTTCTTCCTATTCCGTTGTTGCCTCCCAATCTAAGCTAGTTCATGTGTCTGAATGTGAATATATTTCGCTTCCGCCTATTTGTGTGCCTGGAAAAGACTCGCACACAAATGCTCTATCTCCTCTAGTGGAGGCAATTTCTGATGCACCTTCATCACCCTCCGCCAACACCTGTCGAAAACACCGCTTATCACTCTCACGACCGATGGAAACAGTTTCAGAGCAGCTTGTTCAAACATCTTATCAGGAGCGTCTACACAAAAGCAGATATCAACTAACGAGGTCTTTGGTGTGCGTGATAAATATTGATCCAAGAACTAGTGACAGTTCCAAGTCCCAAGATGCGAAAAGATGTTTGAACTGTGAAAGACAGGGCGATGTTGCTTTTTACATGACACCTAGTGGCTGCGTTCTAGACCTTCCTCGTTCAAGGCCAGAAGCTGTCGGCTCTTTTTTCCATTCCCAGACACCTGACACGATATCCTCACCATCAACAACAATTGATCGCAATGGCCGTAGTGCTTCTGGGCCGGTTCGCAACGATCTCAGCATATGCTTTGAATGCTCCTGTTGGAATTCTCAGTACGATGTGGCGAAATCTCTATGGGCAGATACGTTTGGCTCAGCAACTTTGATAATTTTGCCTGATGGACGTCGTGCAGTTGCAAGGTTAGTTTCGGCACTAAATCTTGACCTCGTTTGGTATTCTTCTAACCACATATAGTATCCCTGGCTTTGACGGCAGCATCGTGACAGGAGTAACTTTTGGCACAATGTTGAAAGTGAAAGGTGTAGAAGGAAACTTCAAAATGGTTCCAATACATTACTTTTATTGCGGTACTTGCTCTGGCCTCAAAAATGGATACTCATCACCACATATGACGTCAAGTGTTCAATGCACTTTGCCACCCTTGCCTGAGTTGTCTGAGGAGCCATTGACAAATGGCCTTGTAACAAGGGACAAACAACCATGGCACCGAGGGACATGAGCAAGATAAGAAAGATCACCAGGCGGAAAAGAAAAAGAAGACAAAAAAGAGTAAAAAGAAAAAGGCGAAAAAGGCGAAAAGGACAGCAAATTTACAAGTGAATCCAGCAACAACGCAAAGACTGAAAGATGATACGAAGCAGGACCAATGCGGCGACATCAGACCAACGATCTTAACAGGCTACAGCGGTATCCCATCAATGAAGTGTGCCGACGAGATGCCAACATTTAACGTGCCAAATGACTCGATGTCTTGGGAGAGGTACGAGAGATACTCGCTTGACAGATCTATTTCGCAGGGAGTGTACCCGAGTCTCCCAAGAATCCCCGAACTTGGCGTCCCGCTTCTCGACAATATTCAAGTCAGTATGAACAAGTTGAAGGAGCGCTTTGACAAGTTGATAGAGGAAAGGATGGAACAAGAAGATATGGCCAAGCAGGCGAAGCTTAAGTTGGCCTAGATGGCTTTGCCACAAGACTTTTCAGGCAAGGCCGAGAGCGAAAAGGCCGGTGAAACAGAGCAAGAGCGAGACAGAAAGTCAAGTTGAGCTTGTGTTGGATTAAGGAGGGTATCCCTAGGTAGCTGTGGATCTATATTGTTTCAGCGGCCCCGATATGATCATTATCTGAAGTATGGTGCAGAGAATCTTATTCTGTGACTATTCAAAATATACTGGTGCTGGTAACTGTAGTTGGGACGTCCCATAGCGCTGCGCCATGCCTTTTGAATGGCAGACTGCTACTATGTACTCTGGTGCTGTTGGTTTCTTTTGTGTTCAAGTCAACTGCGACTTTTGCTGTGCTGTATCTTTGGAAGAGACGCGTGGTCATAGATACGCACGCGCCCGCTTACGCCTTGTTAACAAGGCTCGAGACGGTCTCTTCGATTTGCTTGTCGGACAGACCTAGGTGTTGCGTTAGTCGTTGGCAGTATGGGGAGGGCGCTGAGTGCCGGCCGTACCTTCAAGTGACTCGGTCTTTTCGACACCAAAGTCTAGTAGAGATTAACGTATTAGATGGGTTCCGTAGCTGGTTGTCAAGAGAAGCATTGGTGGTATACCGTAGCGCGCATAAACACGCGAAGGGGTTCCGAGAGCTTCACGGATCAAGATGGGCGTAGTGGGGTTGTTCTTCTTCATAGTGGGATAGGCGCGGTTAAGGAATGACCTGATGTTGGAGGTATACAGTTAGCAGACAGAACAAGTCTAGCATTATAGAGCAACAGAGAGCTTCCAGGGGAAGGCCAATTGGCCCTCTGGACTGTTCAGTTCGCTGCTGCGTGAAATAGCTGGGGCAGACGCACCGAGTAGCAGCGCTCTTCTCAGACGCATTACAGAAGAGGAAGCGCAGTTCCTTGACAGCAGTGTTGAAAGCGTATTTGCCGGTCATTGTTGAGGCTAATTGATTGCCGGCGGCGTGGCTTGTAGAGGGGAGAAGAAAGATAAAAGGGGGGGGGGATAGTTCAGAGTTACAAGTATCGCGAATTTCGAAAAGCGCAACAGCACAGTGAAAAAAAAAGAACCGGCGGAACGGGGAATCGGGGCGGGATAGAGTCGCGGCAGGCGGGATTTCTAGGATGGGTTCTAGGGCGATTCGAAGGCTAGTTGACCCACTTTAAAGGCTGCATTGTTAGCGGGTTGACAGGACATACAGTAGGGTTAGTTTGGTAAGCGAGACCGGCCGCCTGGAAACAAGGGTTAAGCACAAATTCTCGAAAAGGAAGTACATACAAGGTACAAGTAGAAGAGAAGTCTGGGCGTACAGAGTTTTAGGAGGATCTTGGGGATAAGAGCCTCAAATTGGGCATGAGAAAATAGAGAGTAAGTATGTACATAGTACGGAGTATGCATGTACTCCGTACTACTCTGTTAAGTTAGTAAATCAAGTAAGACTCACTTTTTTCACAGCCATGATTGAGATTCATCACAATGACGGACGCGTACCCCGAAGCCATGGAGAGAAGGGAGACAACTTACTTGTAACCTGTACATACGTACATAGTACATACATATACATACATTAAACCGGAATTTCACTGGGATTTCGCTGCTTCGCTTCCTTTTGCCGTTTCCTTCATTTCTTGAAACTAAGTTTGTAATAACCAAACAAGCGAAATACCCGCTTTCTTTCTTCCTATTGTATCTATCTGTATACATACATACATACATATATATTTTTTCTCTTCTTAATTTTCTTTTGCTCGTTGTCTTTTTTGTTTGTTGTACCTTTGACAAATACATACGCCTAACCCTTCTTCTTCTTTCTTTTTCTTTTTCTCAATAAACCTTCTATACCCCCCCCCCCCCCCCCCCCCCCCAAAAAAAAAAATACACAAAACAAAAGGAAAAAAATAAAAATGTCTGCCGCTGCCCGCTCTGCTTTCCGCGCCGCTCGCCCGGCTTTCCGCACCGCCGCAGCTCCCCGCGCTACGCCCTTCTCCGCTTCGGCTGCCCAGCAGGCGTTCAAGCGGGCCTTCCAGCAAGAGGCTCGTCGTTTCCAGAGCACGGCTGCCGAGCAGCCTGCGCAGTCGTGGTTCAAGCGCATGTGGGACAGCCCTGTTGGTCTCAAGACTGTTCACTTCTGGTGAGTCCTTTTTTTTTTCTTTTCTAATTGCCTCCGAATGTTGGTGTCGCCTGGTCGGAGTTCACTCTGTCGCGAGTATCCTGCTACGTGATGCTGTGTCACATGCACTTTTCTTCTTTTCGCTTTCTCTTTTAATATTGTTTGTCGCCTGGTCTCAAGATGGCGCTGGTATATTTGGCTCGTTATTTCCATTCCCATGCTAACCCATGGCTTCTTTCTTCCTAATAGGGCCCCCGTCATGAAGGTTCGTTAGACCCGTCGCGATGCGACCAGCTTCACTCACCCGATTCTGCCTTCTGGCCCTTACGATGCCTCGATCCTCACCGTTTCGGGCGTGTCCTCCGAACTCCGGCCCCGCTTCGTCCCGATATATACTAACGTTATGCCGCCATAGTGGTCGCTGGTTCTGGCCGGCATCTCGGACTTTACCCGTCCCGCTGAGAACATTTCTGCCACCCAGCAGTTCGCCCTGATGTGCACCGGTCTGATCTGGACCCGCTGGTGTCTCATCATCAAGCCCCGCAACATGCTGTGCGTCTTTTGTTCCCTCCTCTCGCTCCTGTCACCAGTCGTTTGCTAACTCGTCGTAGGCTGGCCGCTGTCAACTTCTTTGTCGGTCTGGTCGCCGTGATCCAGCTGGGCCGTATCGCCATGTGGCACCAGTCGCAGAAGAAGCAGGAGAAGGTCGAAGAGATCAAGGCTTAAGCGTCTTTGGCTCTCTTCTGTTCTCGAAACTCCATGTTGCCGATCCGCTACCGATCCGGTCGTCTTCTTTTTCGTCCAGGAAAAAAAGCCCCCAATAGCAAACCGACGAACGTTTATCTACGTCTAGAATACCCCCTCCAATGCATTGCTGTGTGGATTTGCTCTGTTTTTTTTTTTATCGGGGCAAAACGGGTCCACATTCATCCTTTGTCAGATATGGATGTACATACTACATACCATATGTACATCCATGTGTATCAGCATTGTCTGATTGATTGGCATAGGCCTTTCTTTTTTTTTTTTTTTTTTTTTTCCGGTCTTGTCTGAAGCTCATTTTATATCGCATATAGCTTCTTTTTGTTCTCTATGGTTCTTGTTAACGACAAGCGCACTATATATTCTTTTCCGTTTCTTTTTTGTAGACAAGTCAATACCAAGTCAATCATTGAATCACCTGCAGACTGACTGCTTTCATGTGCTTGTTTTGTTCCCTTGGCGGTTCGAGGTTGTTGCAAATCGCCAGTTGAAAGTCGCCAATTGTCGCTCTGGCGGCATTGGCGTTGAGCGCGTAGAATTGTTGAGAGGTCTTCTCTTCTCTACGTACATAAGGCTTGTTTATTGGTACTACATGTATGTATGAATTGCAGCGCTGACTGACGTGCATGACGGGAATATACATCATTTTTGGCTTTTTTATTTATTTATTCATTACATTACCTAATCCGTCAGTCGGCAGCGTGACTGTTGCATTCCCAGCTTTCCATGTGTGTCTGTCTGTATTGGGCACCCAATTCAGGTCAAAATCGTATGATTTCCCCGGATTTTGGATTTGGGAAGGGCTTCTTTGTTTCTTATACTGTGTTTGGGTTGGCAAGGCAAGGGGATGTGGAGTATACTACACACAGTACATAGTATTTATGTACCTACATATACAGCCAGTCATCCAGTTGTTGAAAAATACCATACATACATGTATGTATAACTCAAAGAAGAGCACCAGAAGCTCTTGTTTGTACTACATATGTATACGTGTGTACATATGTGCATATGGGAGAACAGCGAAACGCGTAAAAGCCTCATAGCGCTTCGAGTTTCCATTTTCATGAGGTTATACCATATTATACGTATACATACGTATGTAATTGTATCATAAAACGCTGTCGTTCTAAGATCAAAGTGCAGTCAGTCGTTGTATGAATTTCTCACTTTAGCCACATGGTGAAATGAAAATCTCTGTTCTCATATTAAACATAGGATGAGTCGAGCGCCACACTCCTGAGGCGCTCTTGCGAAAAGTGGCTGAGGGCACTACCAAATACAAACCTTATAGAATTTATTCCACCATTCTTCACTCCGATATCAACAAGTTGATGTACTTTTTGCTTTCTACACATAAAATAAAACTCATCCCGTTTTCTCTTAGGGTTAAAACGCATGGCTAGTTTTCTTAAAAATTTGTGTGTTGTTGTATTACTTTCACTCGTGCCCCACCCACCACCACTGTACATAGATATTTTGGCATTATTACTTCGTTTTTACACCAAAAAAGCATTATTCTTCCTACTACAATGCCACGCAAAAAAAAAAAAAAAAAAAAA
>CM069900.1:329899-359464 GCA_036034705.1 Thielaviopsis punctulata | reverse complement strand
AGTTTTAGGTAGAAAAGCTGTCGTATGTAGCATAAGGCTACGAGTAGACAGGATAATAAAGACTCTCACTCACTCACGAGTAGACAGGATAATAAAGACTTCAACTCAACTCAACTCAGCTTGTCTTTTGAGGAGTGCTATGATCCCCGTTGGAAGCTCGTGTTTATTTCGAACGACAGTCTTATGCTGGGCACGTTATGGTGGCAGTACACTTTTTGTTTTGTTTTGGACAGGAACGTTTGTATGTATGTATGGTTTTGCTTTTTATGGCGGCCTGTATGTACCATCCATCTCTGTTTGTAAATATGGGTATAGCTTAGAAAAGCTATCTTATGTAGCCTAAAGCTAAGCGTAGACGGGATAATACAGACTCTCTATCTCTATTTCTTTTCCTGGTCTTGCTCCATGCGTCGTTATTGTGTTACCGTGACACCAAATCGCCAATGACCGCCGTTGCTTGTCTTGTTCCCCACACTTTAACTTACAGTATAAAGGGGCTCTCACTCACACTTGAAGTCCATCATTTTTGTTGGATTTCGTTTTCTGTCGTATGTAGCCTAAAGCTATGCATAGACAGAATAATAAAGACTCTCACTCCTACTCACAATAACATTCTAACAACAGCATGTTATACTAATCATAAATACAAAAGCCGCTCTAATCTACCGTCACAAACCAAAACTGATCCATAAATTTGTACTTCTACAGAGATGATAAAAATAACCAAGTCTAAAACAATTGGAACAAAAAGCCAAGGAAAGAAAAAAGATACGCTCAAGCCACACTCTTCACCTTTTCACGATACCGCGCCACAATCGTCTGGGCCAACGCCGAAAGAGTCACATCGCCGATAATCTCAAAAACTAGCACCTGCACGCCTGTGTTATCCTCAACCCACTTGCGCAACCAGAAGCCACTGAACGAGTCAAGCCCATATGACAGCATGGACTTGTCAACGTCAATGCTTCCTGGTGCCATCTCGAGCCGAGCGGCCAGAGCATTCGACATGGCATGCTGAACGCTCTCGACCGACTCCACGTCTAGCCTTTCTTTGGCTTCTTCTGCATCCTCGCTCTCGGATCCATATCTCACAGCATCGTCGATAATTGCGAGGTGGCTGAAGATGGCTGTATGCAGCCAGTATGGATCTGCCGTCTTCATTTGCTTAATCAGACCGCCAGTTCCCACTCCATAAACACTGTTCGCCGGGCCAGAAACTCCGCTCGCAATCGCATGGCCTACAATTTTCAGAAAGTCTGAATGACGAATGCCAAAGAATCCACTGGCCTTGAGAGCCTGCATGACGGCTGGATTGCGCGAGATTATACCAGGTCCCATAATCGGACCAAATGCCAATGAAGAGGCCGTCAAGCCATTATTGCGCAGCTCACGCGCAAAAGCGTCTTGCCAGGTGTTGGCAGCGGCATAGTTAGCCTGGCCCCGGTTTCCGATGATGCCAGCAGCGCTGGAGAGAAAGAGGAACCACGGGAAACTGGAAGGGTCGCCACTTGATGGGGTGAAAGCGGCCACAAGGTTCTTTGTTCCATTGATCTTGGGGAAAGTAGCAGCGTTCCATTGGTCTTGCGTCATCTTGTCAAATACGGAGTCCCGAAGAACACCTGCGCATTGTACAACGCCTTTGACGCCGCCAGAGAACTGTATCAAACTTGAAGCAACACCGGAAACATGCAGGCTATTCATCAGGTCAACTGGAATCAGCTTTACTGTAGCACCCAAAGATTCGAGTTCTGCCGACACCTTCTTGTCCTCGGGTTGGATTCCAGCACTGCGGGATATGAAGGCTACACTTTTGGCACCATTCTGCACAAGAAGACGGCCAATGCTTCTAGCAAGACCACGAGGGGCGCCGACAACAACGTAGACACCAGTGGGCTCAATCTTGGATTTCAAGAGAGGGAAATCGCTGACATTGTTAACGGCGACTGTAAGATTTTCGTTGAACGGCACAACCACCATGTCAGTCCTGGAGTCGCAGCGACGAAGACCATCTTCAATGGTAGCAGCTTCATAAACATCCCCAGTATACAACATGTGGATGCGACTTGCCGAAGAGAGATGCTGAACAAGGTCAATCATTTGTGACAACAGAGAAACATCGTCTTCCAGCAGAGCCTCGATGTTCCAAAGGAAGTGGACTGTTCTTTGAATACCAGCAACACACTTGGTATGGGAACTGACAAGCTCAAACAAGGTGCGACCTATTTATTGTTAGTACCACCGTTGGCAATTGGAAAACAAACACTTACATCTGACCGAAGAAGGAGCAGAAAACCCCGGCACAGCATACACAATGCTAAACAGTTTGATGGAAGAAAACCCCTGGGAGGCAGAAGTCACGATCCTCTCAGCAGGAATACCGCGGTTCACCAACATCTTAATCTCTGAAGCATTCTCGACACAGCAATAAACACTGTAACCATAGGCTAGGGAAACCTCAACAGCAGCTTGGCCTTCAACAGACGCCGCACCAACAATTAGAACTGTCTTGCCATGCACAGGAGTTGCAGATCTAGAAAAGAGATCCTTCAAATCCGTCTGTTCCATTGCCGCCATGACAGGCATAGAGGAGCAAAATGCAGCCACTGCAGACACGTAAGCTGACAAGCTAAAGTACCGCCGAGGCTTGGAAACAGGCCGGACAAGGAGCTTGTTTGCGACGACATGTGATGAAACGGGCTGAGGACGCATCAATCCAACCACAGGCGTTTCATATGAGCAGTCAGAAGAAGAAACAAGCCCAAAAAAATCACATCCCAACTCTGGGAGAGCAGGAGAATTAGATGAAGTGATTCTCTTTACGCGTTGGGAATCAGCAGTTGAAAGCACCATTGCTTGGCGTTTGGCAAGGAATTCTTCCGGACCAGGCACCTGACGCGGTAACTGGGACCAAAACATATTATCAGTCTCGCCAGTCATCATACGGCTGCTCAATGTCGGTTGTAACTGAGCGTCATCACTGAAGAACTTGGCTTCAGTTGGCGTCTGCAGAAAAGGGTCAAGCATCTCGTTAACCTGGTCCAGTAGTTGAAGACGGGGAATAAACAAAATCGCATCTCTTTCTTCAAACTCGAAATCCTTCACCTCAGGGCTTCCAAAAACCTGCAACGCGGCATCCACAACAACAGATGCGATCTTAAGCGAGGCAAAATCAGAGGTCTCTGAAAGTTTCAC
Source organism: Thielaviopsis punctulata (assembly GCA_036034705.1). NCBI lineage: Eukaryota > Fungi > Ascomycota > Sordariomycetes > Microascales > Ceratocystidaceae > Thielaviopsis > Thielaviopsis punctulata. The sequence goes on along the minus strand of CM069900.1, from coordinate 356,272 downwards.
AGTGCCAACCCCGATAAGCGAGTTCTCTGAAATCAGAGTCCGCACAAGACCAGTCACATGAGAGCCATACATTGTGTTGCTCAGTGAGGGACACGTGACGAAGAACAAGCCAGCAGCAATGGCTTTGAGACATTTGAGTAGTGACACATCCTCCGGTTGAGTCCAAAGCGTTTCATCACTGGTAAGGTGCATCAGAGAAATGCACATGCTCTCCTGGACTTCTTTCATGTTTGTCTCATCCAAGGGCAGCTCAACAAGAGTGACAGAGTTCCCACTCTCAAGAAAGATGCTACGAATTGCCATTGCCAAACTTAGGACGCTATGTGGGCAGCTTTGAGGAAGCAGAATGGCAATAGGTGAGTCAAATTTTTTCTTGCGAGAAGCACCAAGCATGGTTAACGAAACTCCAAAGCAAGACACCGAAATGGCGTTGGTCAAATCGACTTTGGCATGATCCGAGCTAATATATGGGATCATATACTTGAGAGGTGACGGCAGAATCATGACGCCATGTGAAGGAAGGCGGCCCTGGAGCGAGGCGATATTTAAACCATCCTGGCTACATGCAAAGATCAAGTCATAGCTTGAAGCAATCTCCTTGCCAAACATATCAATGATCTTATACGGCAAGCCGCTTTTCTTGAGCGACTCCTCGTCAATGTCACAGAACATATGCTTCTGCACAGTCAACATGATGTTCATACCAGGGCGGGCAAACAACTCCAACAGACGAGGCGACTGCGCCGCTGACCAGCCAATCTTGAGAACCGTCAGTACTGGCTTCTTGAACGCCAAACTCTGCAACAGCTGCTCAAACGTCCATCCGGAAGCCGGCCGAAACTTGGAAATATCCTCGCGCCAAACAACCTCCGTGGCAAGGTAGCGGTGATTGCGAAGCCAACCTTGAGGGAGTTGTAGAGCGGCTAGACGGATACCACTAAGGACAACTTGAGGATTTTCTGTCAGGTTCAGGGTCATTGCCAAGTCACCGTGGGTCTCGCGCACACCTTGAGAAGTGATATTCCCAAAGCCATAGAACGGAGTGCCTGCAGAGCCTCCGCGAAGAGATGCTGAAATCACAATCTTTTCGACTCCAACAGGAACCATGGGCTGGCTCTCTGGAGTAAAGAGAGTGTGCAGCATAGAATCCAGAGTGGCAGGATGAATCACATGCTCAAATTCAAAACCATATGGCATGCCGGACTTTGTATCGGGGACCTTGAGCGTGGCAAAGGTTTGAGTACCGTTTCTTCGGATGTTGGTAATATTACGAAACGTTGAACCGTAGCAAAGGCCGATTGACTCAAGCGCTTCATATAATTCAATGGTGCTGGCTTCTTCCGTGCAAGCAGCAAAATACTCAAGAATGCGAGAGCTTTGCTGACATAGAAATTGGTCCATGCTCTCAGAGCTAGAAATTAGCGTGAGAGTGCCGGAGGCGTTTCTTTGGGTTGTACCGTGCGTATCGCACGAGTAGATGCTGAAGTCCCATGTAGTCGCATCAGAATGCTGGGTCCGTTTCATTGATAAAGTGCTTTCGAGACCATGGTTATCATCCGGAACAACCATGGCATGATGGATGGCAAAATCCGTAATTTCATATGCAGTGACGTTTTGCATTTCCGACGAAATCTCAGCACCTGCTTCAACGACCATGGCAATCATACCAGCAGCAGGGTAAAGAAGGGTTCCTTGGACCTTGTGATCACGAATCCAAGGGTTTTCAGACAGGCGATGAAAGCCTCTCCACTTCATCTCATAGGGAGTAGACTCTAGAGACCTGGACCCAATCAAATCTCTTCTGGGAGCAGAGCGAGACAAGAAGGCGCTAGAAACTTTGGACTCATGCCAGTACTTGTGTTCATGGTTCCAGGGGTATGACGGCAGGTCATTCAGGCAGCGGAGGCTACCTGGAAAAGTAGAACGAGAGATGACATTGGTGAGGTTAATGGGGAGGCCCAGAGTCCACATCTCTCCAAGTCGCTGAACAATGGAAGCTTCCGAGGACTGCTTGTGGTTGAGCAGCGAGATGTACACTGGTTTTTTTCTGCTGATTGCATGCGGAGTGACTGTATCCAGAACTGGAGCTCTCATGCCACCACCCGTACCAACCTCAATGAAGACTGAAGGTTGCGGGTTACCATTCTTCATCATGGCTTCCAGGGCCGCCTTGAATTGAACCGGTTCAACAAGGTTCCGTGGCCAGTAGGTGGTATCCAGTGGGGTTTTGTCCATTTCACAAGCAAACAGACTTGAAAACATGGTTGGTGCCTCGGCTACCTCCCTGGCAGAGAAGAAACCCCGGCTCTGCACGCTGGATAATAGAGAGTTGCTGTAAAAGCTTTCAATTTTTGTCATGTCGGGAGAGTGGTAGCCAAGCGGAATGTTGAGCACGCGATGAAAAATGCTTAAGCGGTCAAGCTCAGCGACCACCACGGAAATTTCAGATGATCTTCCCGCAATGGTCACTGACCGCGGGCTATTGATGCACGCCACCACTATGTTTCTGCGGCTTAGCTGGAGCTTGTCAAGGAATGCCTCGGCCTCTGCTTCGCTCATACCCACGGAAACCATGCCACCGTTGACCTCCGAATTCATTTTCAGCAGAGACTTGGTTGAAAGTCCGCGGAGAAAAGCACAGGAAAGAGCAAACCGCTTCGTGATTTTGCGGGCAGCATAAGCGGCAGCAATTTCGCCCGAGGAATGGCCCACAACATAATCAGCTGTGATATCCAAGGAAGCTAGCAGGTCAATGCAAGCAATCTGAACCGTAGTGCTGAGAATCTGCGACAAGTGGACATCTTGAATCTGAATCTCACTTTTTGGGGCTGAGAGCAATGTCTCAATATCGCCCTTCCATTGGTACATGGATTTGAAATACTCGTTGGAGGAAGCGATACTGTCTCTGTAAACTTTGAAAGACCGCAGGTTTTCACCCATTTGAGGCCAAACACCACCTTGACCAGCAAAGATGAAGCAGATACGCGGGGCGCTCGAAGACAAAGTGACAAAGTCGGTTTCTTTGGCGCTGAGGAGTCTAGTTTGGAGAGTCAAAAGGCTGTCCGCAGCAATCGCTATACTAGTATCAAGCCTTGAGCGGCGAGCACACATTGTGTAGGATAGGTTTTCAAAGTAAGACTCGGAAGATGGTGTAGGTAGCGATTCAAGGTGCTCGGCCATCTGCACAAGCATTCGTTTTAAGCTGGCTGTGTCTCTGGCCGAAAAGACAAATGGTTGGGGAGACATCGGCGGGGGGTATGGAGACGAGTCGAGAGGTGGTGTCAGTGGTAATGAGAGGTCGACAGCATCTTGTAGAACGATGTGGGCATTGGTCCCGCCAAAGCCAAATGAATTGATGCTGACTTGTCTTTTTGTGTAACCCTGAGGCCAATCCATGACCTCAAAAGGAACCTCAAGGCCAAGACTGCTTACTGAAAAGTCTGTTCTGGGGCTAGAGAAGTTGATGTTTGGTAAAATTTTGCCCTTCTCAACAGTGAGAACAGCCTTGATGAAACTGGCAACACCTGCAGCTGCTTCAAGGTGGCCAATGTTGGTTTTGACCGAGCCGATGATGACAGGGCGACAAATTGATCGAGGGGATTGAATGGCATTTGAAATGGCCAATGTTTCGAACTTGTCACCTACAAGTGTTCCGGTGCCATGGCATTCGACATATGCCGTGTCGTTGTAATTGATTCCAGCCTGGGAATAAACTTCGCGGATATTGGCTTCCTGAGACTCGGGGTTTGGCATTGTGATACCTAATCAAGGTTAACTTTGTTAGGCGTGTGCTGCAGTACGACTTGAGTGGGGCTGTATAAAGCCTTACCAGATGTCCGACCATCTTGGTTCACGCCGTGTCCAACAATTACTGCCCGAATCGGATCATTATGGCCTTGTGCATCCGTGATTCTTTTGAGGATGACGATGCCTGCGCCTTCGCCTCTTCCATAGCCACTGGCTCGGGAGTCAAAGGCAAAGCATTTCCCTGCGGGACTCAGGAATCCCATGGAAGACATGGGAAACATGGTGTCTGGAGTCAAAATCATATTGACGCCCCCGACAATTGCCTTTAAGTTTAGCATAAGTGTCCAACTAACTGAGATGGAGATATACATACCAGATCAACCGAGCCCGACTTTAAGCTTTGAATCGCCAAGTCGATGGCTACCAAGCTGCCACTGCACGCTGTGTCGACTGTGACACTTGGTCCTCGAAGGTCGAAGAAATATGAAATGCGATTAGACAAAATGGCAGTGCCGTTACCAGTAGAAGCGAGCTCGGGTTGTGTGTCAATGTCTCGCAGCGTGATTGCTTCGTAATCTGGAAATAAGAGTTAGATGTTACTGAAATAGAGTGTGACCTTGGACACCTACCTTTGACAAAAGATGAAATAAAAACAGAGGTTCGTGAACCTTTGATTTCTTCCATTGTAATTCCGGCTTATCTTTACGTCAGTATCACAGTATGAAAAATCGCCATATCGGTGTGTGCATACCATCTTCTAAGGCCTCGTAGGTCAGCTCTAGCAGTAGACGTTGTTGAGGGTCCATTGACCTTGCGGCAGCTGCTGGAATTGAAAAGAACTAACAAGGTCAGAAGCTTTATAGACATGCAAATGGTGGCTGAAACTCACAGGTGCATCAAAAGCCGCAGGGTCACTTTGAAGAAAATGGGCACCTTGTATAGAAATCTGGAGATGTCAGTTAGTAAGCATGCAGGACTTAAAATGCAGGGATGATGTAAACTCTAAGTTGACCACAACCGGATAAGCAACTTACTGTGCCTTGACGCTTAGGATCTGGATGATAAAAGCCCTGAGCATTGAACCGAGTTATTGGGCTCCAACCCGACTTTTTGTGAGCCAGCATATCCCAAAGCTTACTGGGCGAGGTTGCACTGCCAGGAAATCTGCAACCCATGCCGACGACGACGACATCTTCAGGCGACGAAGATTTGGCCATTGTGACCTGAGTTTGACTTGCGTGTTGAGGAGAAATTCTGTAAAGGATCGCCAAAGTCATAAAAGGGCGGGACTCTTTCTATGTGATGGGATATACAAAAGATGTGTAACGGGAACGAAAAAAGAAGCACAAGGACAGAATACAAAAAAGGATGAAGAAAGAAAACACAAGAAAGCCGTGACCCGAGGAACTGCGGCAAAGAAAAGCAAAGAAGAGAAGAGGTTTTAAAAAAGGAAAGAAAAAAAGATTTTACAGTGGAAAAGGCGGTGATTGAAGTTTGAGAAGTTGCGTTTTGGCGATGATCTAATATATGATAAGTCAGTAACCATGGACAAGGAACTGCCGTGAATCACAAAAGAGAAACATTGAAATCATACCACACCGGTGTCACGAAAAAGAAAGGCCACGCAGTGTATGAGAGTCACTTCACTCAGATGACCAGTCACGATATAGACAGAAGGAACGTAGTTCACGAAACTCACGGGATGCTACTTACTAATGACTGGATCAAGTATATAGTTGGGAACAGACAAACAAGGGCGGAAATATAGCCCAAAGCAAAAAGCCGCTGACTGAATTTCGACCGCATATAAAAACAACCAGGCAAAATAAGCCAAATTCAGTCAAACGGTGGCGCTGGGCTTCGAAATATGATCAACAGGATGGAGGCACCAAAGAAGGAAAGACACGATGCGGTAGATGCAAGATGTGAATTGACTAGAGACAAGTGACGATGACGAGAATCCAACTAGAAATCTTTGAGGTGACGGGTACACTGTGGACGGTCAGGTCAAGTTGACTTGGAAGTGAGGCTGATTGTGTGATATCACAGGTCAAAGGACAGGCAGAAAACAAAAGGCCAGTAGAGGCGTTGGCTTAGGAATATAAAGCAAATTGTGATTTTAGAAGTAACACTAAATAACCCAGGGTTAAACTTGGGTTCAAGTCAAGACGCAAGTCGAAGCTAGGCCTTGAAGTGGCGAAGAGGTTGAGTTGGGCAGAGTAAAACAAGAGCGCAGTTGGTTGGATATCACCGCCCTTTTGTGAATTTCAATATCCGGCCAACGAGGATTCCAAGGCAGATTACATGACATCTGATAGGTAGAATGAGCAGACCCGCAGGATGAAAATGATAGAGAGCAAGAGGAAGCTGACGCGAACGTGACGACAATATTGGAAAAAGGTGGGGGGGGGGTTAAACGGACACTAGATGACACGGCTTCTGGGTATAAAGCGTAGGTAGGATAGGAGCAAGAAGTTAGAATTAAGACAACAGAGATGCATGGGCGTGTAAAGAGGAAAGGATGCATAGGCAGTTTGAACCAGTCAGCTTTCATGTTTGTCTGGGTGAGAGGGCTAAACTACAGACAGGAAGTCAGTAAGCTCACCCGGCCCTTGGCCAGTGTCTTTGCCTAGTGTCTATCTTTTGTAGCAGCTGACCGATGTCCCCATTTGGAGTAGCTCATAGAGTAAGCTTTCTTCTTTTCTTTTCTCTTTATTTCAGTGTGGTCCACAGACGGTAGTACGTTTTACTGTGTTTTCATTGTATCAGAGAGTGTCTTTGTTTTTGGTGACCAACAAATCCCACCGGTGTTCACAAGTGAGAGGAAAGAAGTGAAGATGAAGAATGCAAATAGTTGATCCAAGACATAGGAAGAGACCCTCCTGTAGTTTCCGGTGCTTTGTCTAGGCTGAACTTGCTTCTTTTGAGGAATATGTACATGTAGTCTACGTTCCAAGCTGACCGATATCTCTTTGTACTTTGGTTATTTCTTTTTTTTTCGGAGAAATGCAAGAACCAAGACGAAAAGGAAATACAACAGCCACCAAGACTTCACAAGAGCGGGAGACGGAATAAAAACACAAGAAGAGGGTAAACAATGGTCAGGATGAAATAGACCATGAACGAAAAGGAGCTGGGCTGAGGAAGAATTTTATTTTGGGGCGGTACACAAAGTTGAACACGGCACAAGAAGCACAAAGAGGAATGTGACGAAGAAAAATGGTTTGGACTACAATGAACATCAAAGTTTGAGAGTAGGGCCATTTCTTTCTTGCTTCCTTTAATGATTCGCTCCTATAATCCAAGTGCCTATTGAAAAGGGGTTCTTATCCGAGAGCACTACTGATCAGACGATGGCCATCATGATAGAATAAACTGGCCAGGTAAATCACACGTTGGGTAAAATTCGCAAGCTTACTTGAGATAGATATGTGGCTGAGTACAAAATATGCCAGCTCTGACTGCTAGGCTACACAAAAAGCATGTTATTCTCCTTGATAATATTCTCCGGGATGCTCGTATGTAGTAAATTGTGTTTAGAACTGTATCCAAGCTGAGGGTTGTGTTCAAGAGCATAGGTGGAAACGCCCCTCAAAAAGATTGGTTGATAGATAAAAGGTACGAGTGAGATGAACTGTTGTTTCTCTCCGGTTTTGAGTTCTTGCTTGTAGATAAAGTTCCTGTTGGTTGAAGCACGGAGACGAGATTAGTATGAGGCTACTTTGAAGCAATACCTTGTTAGTAGCTGATGTGTCAGTTCCGGATCCGTGGCCTCTGGGTGAACGAGTTTCACCTGATTGGGCAGGTACCAGACTCATTTGGGAGTGAGTAGTCATGTGATGAAAGAAATTTATCTTGCTTTTGTTGTTCATAGTCCAGGAATTAGTGGCACCTAACATCGAGACCTTGACTTAGGCTTAGGTAGATATCAGGCAACCGAAAGACAGCGTGCACTAGTATTATGGAGCGGTGTATGGAAAGTATCAAAGGCTGACAAGACACAAGAAAAGCCAACCGAAATTCAAGGAAATAGAAACAAAGGAAAAACAATAAGAAGAAAAATGGCAAGAAAAGACGGGCCTGAGGAAGCAGGCTCAAGAGAGCTCGGGTGTACAAAGGAAGTAGTGCCAACTTGATACGAAAGAGAATGGGCCAAAGGAACGAAAGCAAACGGAGCTTATAATGCTGTGCAGGAGTCTCTGTTGAATTCTTCCTGTACGAGGGTGTATGAACGAGGGGGAGTGAGGTGAAATGGTTGAGGTTTGAGGCAAGAAGAACGTGCAAGACATGCTTTGAGATATATGGGGATTAAAGTGCTGAGTGGGATGTATATAAAAGAGGTCTTGATAAATAGTGCCGGATATTGGCATCTCGGATATACGAAGAATGAAATCAAGATGAATGAAAAAGAAATTAATCTCACACAATACTCTTTGGGTCATAAAGAATACAGGATAAAAGCACTAGAAGAGTGATTACTGTACACTTCACTTTTAAACATGGGGCAACTTATCTGTATATCAAAATAGGACCAGCAATGTAGAGGGCTTCCATGATTATTGACTGGGCCAGAAACGACAGAGACAGCATGGGCTCGACAAGAACTCAACTTTGGAAAGAAATGTACAGAGTAATGAAGTCACACAAAAGCACACAGACTGCGTCTATTGGTTCTCGACGTGATGTCCCCGCTCACAGCGATTCTCGGATTGAGCACATTACTGTATGGGCTTGGTTGTGAACTAGACGCAGACATCAAGTGACGCTTTGCAACTCATGTTACAAATGAACCGTTTTCAAATTCATACATCATAATGCACTATACCTCTGTGTGTCTGTAGGGTATAACGCTGCTGGCTGTCATATTTCCAAGTCCGAGTCAGGCATTATGTTCTATGCGATTAGGACGGAAGGGGAGAATGATTTGCAGAATGATAGCAAACATAAAGTAAGACTGGGCTATTTCTTTTCACACGTTGAGTAATCCTGCGTGTCGAAAGCTTGATGAGTTTGTCATGCGCGTGGTTGCTTCTTTGAACCCTCTTCACATGATGGTTCTACATGCACATGTATATACTAGTACATATGTAGTTAAGTATGCATGTATATGGGTATATATGCACACTTGCAAGTTGATTATTCAAGATCCCGCCCCACATCACGATGTAAGCGAAGGACTTACACGACTCTACTCTCGTTGGTCCTTTGACACAACTACATACGAAGAATCATCCCGCTGGCTGCATAGAAATTTGTTTTTTCCGTGAACATGGATATGACCATATGTATATGTATATCAGCTTCTTTTCCTTGTCTCTGCTTGCCATTCTACCCGCTGGCTTGGTCCGCTGTTTTCTCTTTTCCCTGGTACATACGCAGTACATACATACTATTTCTCCTGTTCTCATAAACCCTAGACCCTGTATCCGCAAGCCGGCCCGACACGGCTTTTTGCTTCCGGTAATAAATGCACGCATAAAGCGGTTCCAGAGGCCAGCAACCAAAATTGGTGTTTGGCGCTTTTTGGCAAGACAACCAACTTATCCAACCAATTTCACCGACTGGTTCAAGCTACCAACTTATGGATTACATAATTCGGTCAATTGGGATTCAGCTCCAATTCAGCTCTGGTATAATATGCGGGCTTACTCATTCCCACAAGAATTCACTGCGGTTAGGCTTACAATCAGACGACGGCCACATGCATAACACTAGCGCCTAGTACAGAAAAGAACTACTACTACAAGTACTCTGTATACTATGTACTACGTACGTAAAGCAGCCTACTTAGTACTACTACGTACGTAAGTCCTAAAGAAAGAGAAAAGAAAAATCCCCAAGAGGAAAGGGATGGATTGATCTACAGGAATTAGCGGCGTGCGTCTTACTACGGAGTACACCATTCAAACAATAGTTTGAGTAGGTCATTGTTTTTATTGTCAGCAGTAGTAGACAATGAAAAGTTAGAACTATACTGCATACTATATTTGCACATGTTTTCCACTCAGTTCGTGTAACTGGTGGCAGTATACTTGTACAAGAAGCTTTAAGTTTGAAGCTTTTATTTCCCAATCTATCCAACACATAAAGTTTGAAAAGCCCTGTTTCTTAAACGTTATGAAGATCAATGTAACCCTGACAGAGATGGCATTCGGCCTAGCTCCAAAGAAACATGGGTGCATGTACCATAAGAATGTGCATCAAGTACGTACGCGCGGGGTTGTTAGCAATTCTTTGCTTGTCTGTTTACATTGCAGCAATATAACCCGAACCATAGCCTTTACAGCGCCAATTTATGAGGGCCAATGATTTAGGATGGGAAGCAGGTACTTGTCCCTCATCCAAAAGGTCCCGAAATGCAACTCTATACCGTTTTTTTTTTTTTTTCATTGGAGCCGGACTTTATGTCTAACGACCCCAAAGTAACTCCATTTCTTCTTCGTGAACCCTACCCAGAAAATTCTTTGTGTATCAATGTAACTTCGGCCTGGAATTGTTATTTTCCAAGGATGCAAGCTATTTTCATCATGGTGGTCACTATCTGACATACCATTTTCAGCTTTAGCGCATCCCGATTCCTCTTACAGCATCGAAAACAAAAGCAGTGAATTTTTTAGAATGCGTTTGAAGTTGACACTGAGAACAGTCCCGTTCCCAGTTACCTCCCCTAGTCAACTTGAGTCAAGACATTGTCCCCGCCTATCATCCAGTCAAAGCAAGCCAGACAGCAACATCGCTCACAGCCTTGTTCTACATGCTGAGGCGTCGTTGACCGGCTGTCTCAATATGATACCAAGGTTTTGTTTTCTATACACACCACCATTTCTGCAGCTGCTCTTACTACTGCTGCTACTCGCATACCTTTTATCGGCCAACCTAAGCTCGCGTGCATTGTTTATACTCGTTTATGGCTCAGTATTCTCTGTAGTGCTAGGGAAATATATACTGCTCTTTTATCTGCCATCTGTTCATTTCAACGCCACATTAATGGCCATGAAAAATCACCTACAGAGTTCCGGGTCTATTTCTGGGCACATGCGCACAGTCTGCATGGAGCCGCTGGCGGAACACAAAACCCAGAAGCCATGCTTTTTTTTCATCTTCTTGTTTTCTCTTTTGCTCAAGCAGCCGTGCCGTCTCTCTTGTGAGTCTAATAACGGGATATCATTATATGGGCATGCCACGTACCAACAGCCGCTGACAAATAACTCTTCTTTGACCGTCTAATTAGCAGCCCAATGCTAAACAAAGAAGCAAACATGTCCTCCCCCAAAAACTATACAAACACGGCACAGCAGGTTACAGAAGTTTGACAGCGAACGGAGTGGCTGTATGTGAGAAACATGAATGGGCGTACAAACTTATGCATCAAATAAACACAGCATTGACATAGAAACTTGATGTGTTTATGTTTGTATTTTGTGTACATGTGTAATTCATTTTCTTTTTTGTGTGTGCATTGATAACACGAGTTTACTGGCATCTTGGTGTTGTCGTTTTAACCCACTTGTGCTCTATTGTCAGTCTGACCGGCCATCACCGGCTATGTGATAAAGACCATCCAGCCACCAGCTTTTACCATGTTGTATCTGTTCCAATTTCTTGTCGACACAGACTGATCAATCTGTGCCACTTATGAAGTCATAGCTCTATATATAGGCCTTCAACTCCTGAAATTTTGTATTCAATACACATGCTGAACATGTTTGTCGTCTTTACAAAGATCAACGCCTGTTTGTAGACAAGACATCACAAGACCTCTCAATACTTGGCTTTGCCTATGATGTGCCTATATATGTTGTCTTGCATTACGTCAATCACTAGGTTGAGTTCAAGTTGTCTTATTGTCTAATATAACCCTAACATGAGCAGAACCCTAATACATGTTCCATTATGTTTGTTTGGTCCATAGAACGTCATCACGAGTTTTCAAATGTAATAAAGGGATTAAGCTATACCAGCAACTTTGTTACACACTAGAGAACTGACAATTATGTTATGATGCTTATTTTATGGCTTAGGTTATTCTTTTTCCTCGAATATTTTACAAATATATGGCTTTCATTTGTCAACAACGTGCTTTGCTGTATTGCTGTATAGGCCACTTATTAACTGCCCAGATCATGGAAATAGATATATACCATGGTTTACATTGCTTCTATTCTTTGTTCATTTGTAACAATAGTAGAAAATACGCCGCTCATTATATCGGCTTGTACACCCTTCAATTCAATTTGGCTGATGTATGTCTTAACGCCACCCGCCAAATGGTGAGGCCAAAACGATGAACCAATTAGAACGATAGAGCTCTTTCTGCTCGTTTCGAATACCCGTGCATATCCAAAACACTTCAATTTCAATTGCTTGAAAGATAGTTGATGTTTGGATTTCTAACAGGTTATGAATTATATGAGGCGTAGTGTCAAAATTACATTTATGATATGATTACAATGTAATCTAACTTGCGGTATCCATAGCTTACCAGAGATTTGAAATTGTAAATGCTTTCCTACAAGACTTTGAACTATCACCGACGTATCATCGAAGTTCTCACTCTGAAATCGAATATCCAAAGTGAAAGGCATAACGGACAAAAACTTTGGTTTCCAATATCCTTGCCTAAAGCCCTGTAATTGTTAAACGTACGAAATAATTGATGTGAATTGTCGGGAAACGAAAAGAATTCTTGATTTCCAGTGGCAATGTGCGAGCCAAGCATCTCAGAAGCCGCAACATGATGCATATTGGGACTTACCGCTTCGTAGTTGAAGTTTCAGTGTTTAAAGGGAAAGGTGAGACGAATTCCTGTCGTGAACAACTCGCAGTAGTTGGTTTCATGCGGGTGTATCTACCACGAAAAGCAAGACAGATGTTGTAGCGTTTACCATAGATGAGCACGTATCTATAACAGAAGTTTGGACATAAAAAAGTCTAGACTAAAGAAAAGAAAAGAAAAGGCGTTATAAGATACAAGGCGGTGGACTTGACTATGTATATATTCAAGACAGAAATAAACTATATCTGCCATCAGGCCGATTCATTTGAAGTAAAGAGGTAAATTATTACATACCCAAGTGTTACCAAGCTGTTTTTTATATCAGAAAGTGTATGGCAAATTTTAATATCCACAACTAAAACATGGAATGACAGAGTTGGGGCGATCTGCAGACAACATGCGAACGTAACGTGGCAGGTTTATCTGTATTTTGTACCAGAAAGTTATTTTGAGTGGTAGATAATACCAGCGCAAATCTTGGATCTTCAACATCAAGGTTTGACCTGTTAAGGGAAACAAAGCTCCAAATGGGGAAAGGGATAGAAGCAGGGATAGAAACTGGTGTAACATAAGCGAGAGAATGAGAAAGAACTCACGTAAGCTTCAGAGAGTGTAGAATGGGGGAAAAGGTCGTGCACAGAGTATGTCAGTTATATATTGAGATTGATTTTATCAAGCCAAAACACTAAAACGCAAAAACGGAGTCGCGTTATTGCAGATGAGACTTGGATGCATGAATGCAGTTCACGGAAGCTACTTGGCAGCCGTACGCGTTATTGCAATACCCGCGGCGGTTAAGACGACAAGCATATTGAGTATGGAATAAAAAGAGGTCTAGTTCTCAGGCCATCTCGCTATTTGAGATGATGATACAGAGACATGGCTGAAAGAAGCGAACAATCTGTTCCTGACGGTGGCGCTTGCCAACAAATATCAAGATTAAGAAGAAGAAAAAGCCCCAGTACCACAGAAGAAACAGGCCATAACACAAATTGAGATTAAAATACTGAAAAGAAATCGCGCGCTAGATAGGGTAAAAAGAAAACAAATCTTTGACAATCAAACGAAATATGTAGTACAAATGTAGACGAGCAACTGGAGTGGTGGCTTACGGCTTTGTGCAACCTAAAATGGTCCCACTAAAAACAGTGTAACAATGGCTCTCAAAAATTCATAATTCATAAAAGTGTATACAAGCAATGAAAAGAGTGCATAATTGGGGCGGTTTCAGGAAAGTCACCAGTAGAGAGCATTCACCTTCAGTCGCCAGCTTAGAAGTGGGATATGCTGTACAAGGCGCTTGATTAGCCTTGAAAGGCTTGCATAAAATCCCAAGCTTAGCTGTAAGCGTGCATAACACCCAACCACGATATATGTACGTGCATTACATGCACTTGCTTGGTCCCGCCTGCTGTCGCCAAAACTCGCTTCGGCCAGCTCCTTTCTCGTGTCTTTATACTAAGCGCAACTCCATGCGTATTTAGTGGTTCCTTTTTATTTGTGCTCTTGGGCGGCCTCGGCCTGGCGCTATCCAGTCTATTGGATCCGTCGCCATGTTTCCACTGTTGTGAGCCTATCAGGCTGCGCAAGAATGCAAGGAGAAGAATACTAGAACAAGCAAGAGGGAGTTTGTTGCACATCTCGGGGCTAACTGAGGTTTGGATATCACCCTCCCTCCCTCACGCGTTTGGCAGTTATGATGGATGCCAATATGCATGTCTGTGTCTATCTACGGCACATGTGCTGGCTTATGTGAAAAAATTTTAAATGATCGTCTCCATATCAATTTAACTTGTAAGCTGAAGAAGAAAAAACAAGTTGTCGCAGGCGAACTTTGAAGTCAGCCGATCGTTAGTCTGAGCCCCCAACGACTGTCTCTTGTGGTCTCCGAGACGGTGCGAGGGCAGAAATACCCTGCGCTTTGAGAAACGTTGAAACAACAGTATCAGGCCTTTTTATCTCTGCATTCTACAGTGCAGCTTTGCTTGCAGTAAAAAGACAAGGAAAAAAAAATAATAAAGAATGAACAAACCGGGTCCAAATGCGGCAATGGAGGCTTCTCATGCAAGACATTAGTAAGAGATACCATTGTGCAAGAATTAAAGAAGAGAAAAATGAAAACCTGGGGTCCCAAAATATCAGAAAGCGTTTTCAGCAAATGCCGCAAGAGACAAGGGCGCGGGGGGTTCATAGTCAAACGAGCCACCATCTATGCAAACGGTATATTGGCTGGATAGACAAGAGATTTTTCCCAGTGATATCTCAACATTCGGCCCATGCCATGTACATACTTAAACTTGCACAGCGCCACTCACATAAAAGAGCAGCCGAGATTTTGCTTCCTCGCAGTCAGAATTCTTGGCTGCTTCTCTCTTTTTTTTTGTTCTGACAGGTTTCCATCATCGGTTGAATACTAAGGCTTTTTCCTGTCTTTCTTCCCTCAGTTTTTGGCGATTTTTAACATAAAATACTCTTTATCTCCCGTGGGAGTTTTCTTTTTCCCACACCCGTTGTGACACCCCAACCAAGAAAACGAAAAGGAATAAAACTACAGTAATAGCCACTACGGAGCACGCTTGAGCAAATCAATATCTACGCCGGAGAAATAACAAAACATCCCAGTCACAGAATACGGTGAGGCAATAAAAGAAAGAACAGCAGCAATCGAGATATCACTTCCCTTTGCAGGCCTCGCAAAGCCGGTCCTTCTCTCAAACTCGCTCACGACACACGACAGACTACACAGCCAGGCGTAGGAACAAGATTCCGCGCAACATTGCTGCTTCAGTGTCTGGACACAGCAGCAAACCGGGGGAGCTAAGCTTGTTGCGGGTTTCTATCAGTTTCTTTTTCATCCTTTTTTTTCCTTTCTTTCTCGTTGTATATCCCTCTCATGGCGTCTCAAACAAGAGAATAGAAACAAACTGAAAGAAAAAGGAAAGGGAAGGGGAGACAAGAAGGATGTTCTGGTTGTCTTTTGCTAGGCCCTGCTTCGAGACCTGGAAAAGAGCCTGTGCTTCTGCTTCTTGATCCCTTTTGATTCTTTCTTTTCTTTTGTCTTAGGAAGTCTTCTTGTATGAGAAACACAACAGTAAGTTATTCTATTCTATTTCTTATATTGCGAAGGCCCAGATTGTTATCCCTTTCTCTTGGTCTGCCTGCTCTGCCTTTGCTTTTTTTTCTTTTTTTTTTCTGGTTTCAATACCTTCGATCTTTCTGCCGCTTCAAAAGAAACCTTACAAAAGGCCTCTGATAGCCAAAAGTGACACCGCGCTCGATAACGCTTTCCAGCAACCCCATCTGCCAATATTTCCTTCTTTTGTCGCAGCTATCTTGGTTCTCATCTTTTGCTCTGTTTACCTACAACGCCACACTTCTTCTCTTACCCGTCAGTTGACTGTCAGTTTATCCCTTGTTCGTTTTTGCCAGATGCTTCCATACCCTTGCTCAGACCTAAATCTTGTCAACGATGATGGGTCGGATCTTCTGTCACTCACTTCATAATCATAACGCATAAAAAGTCAAGAGGATCCTGGTACATCTAAGTAACAGTTCCAAAATCGAGTCAGGATGTATCAGTAATAGCGTACATTACGACTGCTCTTGATGACCAACTTCTTGTACGGCCTATGACCAAGAAAGGCATAGCTTCTGTACATTGGGGTGTCGATTTCTTGCTGCTACTTCTCACTCGACCATGGCTCAAAGTCATTGCTTTTACCTCCATCTCCCTTTAGTCCCCTTGTCCACTTGAGTTTGAGTGCGTTTCTTTGGCCACTATTGTACCACTACCAAACAACGCAGTCTCAGGCACAAAACCCGCCCTTCAAACCCAGGCAGAGCAAACATTTGTTGCTCTTGCAGCTTTTGTATGCACTTGACACGCATCTTCAATACCACGGACTTTTGGTCTTGTCTCAATGCTAGAAATGCTGCACTGAATCTTGCTGTTGACTCATCTGATCGTTTATGCTCTTGCTCGGCGACACGCTTTATCATCTCTATCTTCACACTTGCATATCCTCGTTTGCTAACGTAATATCTTTCATAGTTTCCATATACTTCTCATATTGCTTTTTATTTCTAGACGGGATCTCGGCCCGTTCCATATATTGTTCATCGTTATTGCTTCCTGCTCAATATCTTGACTACATCTTTACTATTCACATACTCGTCGTTGGAGTATACCATTTTCAGCGCGATTTGCACAACTTATTCAGTAACAGTTTCCATCTGCCACTGTTTATTCAAGTCCCACTCTTATCCTGGGGTTAGCCTTTTGTTGTATTTAGCTGTTTGCTACCTTTCTTCTTGCCATACTGCACACTCGCTCTTGGAGTTCCTTCCCTCGTTTCTTTTTGCTTATCGCAGAATTCTGTGTCTCCTACCATTGTCGCTAGCTACGCTCTTGCCTCTTGCCACTTTTTATTTTACAGCGAACCTTCATTTTTACCATTCTCTCAGTGCAATTGCCTCTTTCGTTTTGAAGGCTACACATTTCGTTAATCACCAACCCGAAAAGAGGCACCCACCAATCTACTTGTTCGAGCAACTTCCAAAAGCAGTTATCACTTTCAAAGAAAGACCTGTGCTCCCGTGTGAGGTTCTTGATACGGTTCTGGTCTTCTTCTTCTTCTTCTTCCTGTTCTTTTTCTTTGTTCTGTTCTCTTTTCACCACGATGCCAAGAGCTGCTTCACTACGATTCTCTCTACCATATCCGAATCTTTCATTTAGCGACTTTGCCGTATTGACCGATATACCTCGTATTCCAACACCACCGCCGCTCATTCCATCGCCACAAAATAACAACCAAAGCACAGGGCCGTCGCCACACGATCGTCGGAGTCGAGCCACAACAATCGACATAATGCCTATTCAGCAAGGTCCGCAGCTCACACGCGCGCGGCAGACAGTCATCATGATTGGGTGAGTCTGAGTCTTGAGAGGCCGTAAAGATTGACATGTGCTGACTGATTCTTAGCTGCCTGCTGGGCCTTTTCTTTTCAAGTCTAGACGCTGGAATCGTCTCGACTTCTCTAGTCACCATTTCACGCGAATTCGAAGACTCCATCAGTACGCCATGGATCATTCTATCATACCTGTTGACGTACATGGGTAAGTTGATGCTGTCATGTCTAGTGAACAATCTCTAACCCTGGCAGGATTTGCCGTATGCATTTCGCGACTCAGCGACATTTACGGCCGACGCGATGTTCTGTTGATATCATGGGTTATCTTCAACTGTTTTTCATTAGGATGTGGCTCTAGTGCCAGTATGAAGCAACTGTATGTTTGCTTGCAATCCTGGTATTGATTTATGCTAACAGCCATCAGAATCATCTGTCGCGCCTTCCAGGGCATTGGCGGCTCGGGTCTATACAGCTTGGCGCAGATTGCCGTTGTTGAAATGGGCCCAATCAAAACGCCGAGTCTAGTCGGTGCTATGATTGGTATCACGCTTGCCATTGCGCTTGTGCTTGGTCCCATTGTCGGTGGTCTCATTTCGTATTACGCTGGCTGGCGATGGATTTTCAACATGAAGTACATAACCCCTCACACAAGCACTGCACTGCAATTCAAGCTAACCCTTCCATCAGTATTCCTGCCGGTATTGCTGTTTCCATGCTGTTGACTCTAGCGTGGCCTGTTTCGATTCGTGAGATGGATTCTCCTCTCAGCCGCTATACGTGGAGCTCCTTCTCCAGCATCGACTTTGTTGGCAGTGGCACTCTACTTTGCTCCTGCTGTCTTGTCATCTTCGGCCTCCAACAAGCGGGCTCCGGAGTGTCTGGCTGGGACTCACCAGGTATCGTGGCTGCATTTGTGCTTTCATTCATCTGCGCCGTGGCATTTGTTTCCTGGCAAGTACTTCTCAGCCGCAAGTATTTTTCACATATTGCGCCTGTGTTCCCTATGAGACTGTTCTTTAAGCGAGTTTTCATGTCCTGTGTCATGTAAGTAATGAATGACGTCAGAATCACGAGCATGCACTACACAAGCACAAGCAAGAACTGACAGCTACACAGCGTCACTATCCTTTCTGGGTTCCCTTACTTTTCGCTCATGGTTGCTATCCCCGAAAGATTCCAAGTCATCAACGGCGACAACCCCCTTCTCGCTGGTGTCCATCTAATCCCACTCCTTGGAGCGTGTGCAGTTGGATCTTTTATGGCTGGCGCGCTCTCCAGCAAGAGGAACAATACGTCCATGACTCTTATTGCGTCGTCGTGTCTTCAACTATTGGGGTTGGGCCTGATGACTACATTTTCGAAAGCCGACTCCGATGTCAGACCTCAATATGCGTTCCAGGCGGTCGTTGGCCTTGGTGTTGGCATGTGCTTCGGGTCCTCGACAATCATTGCTGCCCTGCAGATTCGCAATGAGGATCTCGCATCGGCCCAAGGCGCCGTTGCTCAGGCCCGTGTTTTGGGTGGTTGCTTTGGCTTAGCCATGCTTACGATTGTGGCGCACTTAAACACATCCGACGGCCCACTCTCAAACCTAGAGTTGCAGTCGTCACAGGTCATCCCAGAGCCAGCAAAACAAGAGTATGCCGAGACGTTTGCTCGTGAGATGCGCATCATGTCGTGCGTTGCTGTTGCCATGGTGTTGTTTTCATTGTTTGCATGGGAGCGTAATCCGGTTGCGATGTCAGTGTTGGCTGAGCATCAACACAAGGATATTCGCAATAGCACGGAGACGGCCACGGAGATGAGTGACATGGGTAGCATCCGATCCTACCGGTCTCGTCGTTTCCGACTATGAATATGAACTTTGCTGGTGTGTTTTTTGTTTTGATGATTTCATTCTTCACTTTTGATGCTCAGGGTAGGCTGTTAGGGGGTTGTGTTTCCTTTTCTGTTCTTTTATTCTTATTGGTATTCCCCGGTCAGGTCTCTTGTTTTTTTTTCGGGGTTATTTATTGTATCAAGCTTTATCTCTTGTCCAAGTGCAGCTTTGATATTTTATTTGACGGTAGCGAGATATTTTAGCTCTCACTATAGTTTTATTTCTTTATGTATTTCAGATTCAAGATACAAGGTGTCTCTGTATTATATAAGAATATTACCAGCTTGTCTGGGACGATGATTTATGCGTTGGTACCTGGGAGGTTAAGGGTTGGTGCAGAGGGCTTGTACGTTTGGATCAGCTCATGACATTTGGGACAAACATTTTGATTGAATTGATCGGGTTGTTTTGTTTCTCAGGTACTGTGGAACAACCAGAGTGACGCGAATTGCAAAGAGCAACATGCGAATCATTCTCCTTGGATCGAGATGAGATGACGGAAAACGTTTATTCACAACCAAGTATGTATTGTATTGTGCGCTGGGATCTTCACATAGCAAAGTAGAAAGAGACTGACATGAAGATGGGATGAAATCGAGAATCTGGAAAGACAAACTTCTAAAAACAAAATCTAAAATTGGTAATAAAGAGACGGGGCTGCTCTGGTACACATGGTTGAGGGTGCATGTACTACATATACATATATCTCCTGTACAGACAGAAACAGGAGCGGTAATGACTAAGAAAACGAGATAAGAAAAAAAGGCAGAAACGCGTTACAGCCTTGCAAAACGTGAATCGGATGAAAGAACAAGAAAGGCACGGAAGCAAATGACAAAAAAAAGAAAAAGTCAATTTCAAAAAGGCTCGGAAAAGAGCATCTGTGGTGAGACTAACAGACAAGCGACAGGCGAACAAATCAAGGAAACGAAACAGACTGAGGATCTATATGCGAAGAAAAAAAAGAAAAGAGAAGAAAAAGAAAAAGACAATAAAGCAGGAAAGAAAAGAACGAAAGGCTGGGACAAGTGTATCAAGCAAAGAAAAGGAAAACGAAGGAAAAGACAAACCAGCCTGCAGCTGAACAACTGCAAATCAAAGCCAGGAAAACAAAGAGCATGAGCCGACTGTACCAACAGAGACGAGGATCGAGGCGTCGAGGAGATCAGGACGTAAGAAAAGGTTTGAAGAAGCGTGTAACAAAGAAACAGAAGTAGGGGGCGAGCGGAAGCCGGGAGGGGCGCGAAGAGAGGAATAAGTAAGCCAGGCTTCGAAAACAGGCGACCTTGTATATAATAGAACAGGCAAAACAAACAAAAGACACAAAAGTTTTAATGGTATCAAACAAAACAAGAAAAAGAGGCGGGAAGCGAGTCAGAGAGAGGGAGAGAGAGAGAGAAAGAAAAATGCAACGCAGAAACAGCAAAAGATCAACACAAGAGAATACACAAACGAGAAAATCCATAAATCCACACTTTTTCCACCGCTAGATGCCGTAATGCAACAAATAAACAAACAAACAAAACGAATAACCCGTAAACAAAGATCAAAAGAAAAGGCAGAAAAAAGAGTGACACAGAAAGGTGAGAACTGTAGAAAGAATGGAAAAGAGCGAGGACAGTCGAGATGTGGTGGCGATACCCGGAGAAAATCACACACTATGCTGTCTCTCCGTCTTGATGGCCAACGGAATCTCGCCGCCGTCCTCGGTCGCAACAGCCGCTTCGGCCATGGTCTTGAAGACTGACTTCATCGTCTCCAGTAAGTCTGGGATGCGGAACGGCTTCACCATGACGCCGTCGCATCCAGCCTCGCGCGCCTTTTGCAGCTGCTCGTCGCGTGCGTGCCCGCTGATGGCAATGATCGGCAGACGCCCGCCCGTAGCACAGACGATCTTGCCTTCGGCTTCGAGCTGGCGAATCTGTTGCGTAGTTTCCAGGCCGTTTTGGATGGGCATCTCAATGTCCATGAGAACCATGCCAATTGTGCCCGCCGCAGGAGACGTCGATGAGGCCGCAGTGACAGCCGTGGCTGCGAGGCTGGTGAGCGATGTTGCTGAGTTCGAGTGGCCAGGGCCTGTGGCTCCCGCAGATGTCGACGCTGATGAGCGGCGGGAGCGAAACGAGTTAAAAACAGGAGGCCGAAGCTGCAGAGTAGAAGAAGCCGTGGGCTCATTGTTCAGGATCGAAGCCAAAGTCGTAGAAGCAGCCTTGGTAGGGCACTGTGCTGTTAACTTTTTCACAGCATCAATGCCATTGGTAACAACATCAACATTGAAGCCATGGTCAAGCAGGCCCTTCTTTGTCACTCGTGCATTTATCGAATTGTCCTCAACCACCAGCACATTACTGCTGCCCAGGACGTAGTGTAGACCCGCCACCGCCGGATTCGGCTTAACGCCACGTGCACGTGCACGCAGCTTCGCAAACACCGAAGACTTCTTGCGAATACTTTGGGGCTCATGGTGCAGCTTGCGCGACGGACGGTCCACATGTGGAGGTTTCTTCTCAAAGTCATTCGGCTTGGCCTGATCGACAGGAGGTAGCGGAGGAACCTTGGTCTCAATGTAGAATGCAAAAGTTGAGCCCTCGCCAGTCTTGCTCTTAACACCAATAGCGCCATTCTGAAGCTCAGTAAGCCGACGTGAGATGAAGAGACCTAGACCGGACCCGCCATACTGCACGTGAATGCGCGAGTTAGCCTGGTAGAAGCGGCTAAACAGACTGCGTGTTTCCTCTTCCGTCATGCCCTTGCCAGTGTCTTCGACTTCAAAGAGTAGATAGACAAGCGGGACGTTCTCAGCATGAGTGACAGTCTCGCTGGGCTTGGCGGGTGGACTGGTTGAAGCAGCAACAACCTTGGGGATTGGAGACCAGGACGAAAGGCGCTCAATAAACTTGACCTTGGAAAACGGCACTTCAGGACGGCTGGAAGAAGCCTTGAGCCGGACCGTAATGTTACGCTTCGGGCGGCCCTGAGTAAACTTTAGGGCGTTGGAAAGAAGATTGATCAAAACCTGGGTCACACGAGACGGGTCAAAGTCGAGATGGCTCAAGTCGCAAGCATTAAACGACTCATCAATAACAAAATCCAATGTGATATCGACGCGACGAGCCTCAGCCTCAAACATTTTGAGCGCCTTGTTAACCATATCAACCGGATCAGTCGTCACAGCCGTAACCATCAGCAGCTTAGCATCTAGCTTCGAAAGCGTCAAAATGTCGTCAACGATTCTCTTTTGGTGTTGGGCACACGCAACAATTGTCTCAGCATCCTCCATGCACTCCTCAATCATCTGCAGACGACGAGCCTGTGGCGTGTGGGCAACTTGGCGAGGCGACATTCCAGTAATCGACGAGTGTTTAGTAAACTCGGGCGAGTTGGTGCGTGCATGGCTAATTGGCGGCGGGGTGGATATGATGGAGCTATCGGGGGCGGAATGGTGACTTTCATTAAGAGGCGGCAGGCTGAGAGACGACATAATATCTGAGTCCTCGATAATCTTACCGAGAGTGTTGACAATGTCATCAGCGCATTGGATAATGGCGCCTAGAGGGTTCCGCATCTCATGTGACGTAATGTCGATAAAATTTTCTTGCTGGCGCTTCGACTCTATAGCCTCCTCCTTGCGCTGGCGCTCGCGCTCAATCTGCCACTTCTGGTAGGAAATATCGCTGATGCAGCCAGTAAAAGAAGTCACTTTGTCGTCCTTGTCAAAGATTGGAAGTACTGTAGCCAAAACCCACCGTGGCGCTGGTCTACGGCCACCGTAGCCATCGTCAGCCATCCACGTAGTCTTGAGCCGCACTTCACTAGTCCAAGACTTGCCAGAAACAGCTACGTACTGTAGGCGATCCTGGTACGAGCCGTTCTCCTCGTCAGGGTATGCTAGATCCCACAGATGAATTGTGTTGGAATGCAAATCAACCCGCTCCTGGCCAGTAAGCTCAAAGAAGATGTCGTTGGCGCCAAACACGCGGCCCTGACTATCAATATGGTACATCCCGACCGTGGCATGCTCAGCCATGCGCTTCAGCGTCTCGGCTTCTTGGGCCCGTCTCCAGGCAGCAGCCGAAGAGCGTTTCTGATCTGTGACATCAGTGAGGCATGTCAAAATACGGAAGACACGGCCGTTGGCTCTGCGCTCAGCCTTGGCAGTAGCCACAACATAACGCTCTCCGCGGGCGACGCACTCCATGATTTTGTCCTCATTTTCAGAGTCATAGTCGGAGCTGCCATCGGAGTCTTCATAGTAGCCACCGTAAGACTTGGTGCGAAACTCAAAAGTGACAAAGTCTTCATTCTGCAGCCGGGCAAAAGCGTCGTCAAGATGAATGTGGTGTCTGTCGGTTACACACGCACGAATGTTGGTGGCGGTTGGAGGCATGCCCGAAATCCGGCACCACTCTTGATTGACAAAATGAATAGCACCCTGGGGGCTGGAGAGGCACATTCCCATGGGGAAAATACCGGCAACAGCCTGCAGCTCTTGAACAAGATCGCGGTGACGGTACTGGTTGAGGCTATGAGCAATACCCTCAGAAACAAGAGCACGATGCCCAGTAATGTCAGAGCCAAGTTCCGAGTCGTAGATGCGGTCAATGGCGGTGTCCAAGTTTATCAGTGTGCCATGCTGGTCATGATGCTCATCTGCCTGGATACAAGTAGTGGTGGCATCAACCTCCGTCAGTGTGCTTTCAGAGCCCGGCTCCTTGGGTGCATCAACAAAGGTTTCATCCTCCGGGGAATCATCAATAATAGGAAGCGTCTTGTCTTCATTTTCGGGATCAGCTTCGTCGATGCTAGTTGTGGCTGATGCATCAGGGAAGATGGTCCTGGATTTGCTGGAAAAATCAAAAATCACTTCCTGAATAGGTGGCGACATGGGAATGGGAATATTCTTAAACGGGTCCGCCCGGTTCATAGGAATCACCATGGCCATTGGCATCGCAGTCTCGATTGTGGGTGGTGACGATTGCACAACCTTGGTGCTAACCACAATCCAATTCCGCTTAACAACATGGCGCGACCAAGTCATGCCGAAATGGAAACAGGCGCTTTTAGTGGCAGAGGAGTTGGAGCTAGTCTTAGGTGTGACAGACTCGCCATTGTCAGCTTCTGATTGGGCCAGGATCCATTTCCAGAAAGCGGAATAACGATCGTTGAGGCCTGATGACGACCGACCATGCTTGAGAACGGCCACGACATCTGAATAGGTAGGCAATGACTCAAAAGCAGGATTGCAGTAAGCCAGCACAGGCTCTGGAGCGGCAGAAGGAGGCAGCGAAGGATTGGCATCGACGTCGGTCTTAGTCTCGCTATCAATATCGACGCCAGCGTTGGCTTTGATTGATTCATCATCGGGTTCGGATACAGGTGGTTGTGGGGACAAATCAGGCAGTGATGACGGGTGGGTCGAAGCCGAGGAAAAGTCTGAATCGAGGTCGTCAATGGTGGAAACAGATGCAGTCGAGAAACTGATTGCCTGGCCAAGGGGGGCAGCTGGTGAAGCTGCGGCCGAAGTAGTAGGAACTCGCGTGATGGTACTCTTGTCAGTAGCGTCGGTCTCAGCAGCTTCAGGCAAAAAGGTTTTCCCAGAAAGCTTAATCACAAACGTCGGTCTTGGGTCAGGCTCTAGAAAGTCGATCATGAATCCGTCAAGGGCGGCAAAATCTGGGACAGGTTGAGATTCGGCATCATCTTGCTGTTGAATTTCTTGACCATCATTCGCGATTATGGTGAGGGCTTCATTCTGAGTCTGTGGGCTTTTGGAAAAACTGGGTGATTGCAGCAAGTCTTGTGAAAGCTGCTCGGACTCCTGGATTTCTGGAAATTCAATGTGGTGGTCTACAATCTGGAGCTCATCGGGGGTTTCCATGACGGCGGCGTCAATCCTGGCAGGGGGCTGCGGCAAAGCAGCAATCTCGGCCACAGAATCAGGCGGCGAGGCTCTTGCGACAACCGGCGTTGGGGTCTGAGTAGGCGTTGGGGTCTGCGCTCGTGCAGGCTCAGAAGTGTAGGCGCAAGCCGAAGCAAGAGCGGAAACGGGAAAAGACGAAGCTGAAGGCGAAGATTTGGTGTGCGATGAGTTCTTGGTAGCGGGCGAGCGTTCCCGAAGCTGAGGAACCGACTGAGACCGAGGGAGCAGTTTTTGAAAGAACCCAAGAGCACGGGGGGCTCGTTGTCAATGCGAAGAACGAGAGGATGAAGTTGATGGCCGGGAATTACGCCGACAGCGAGAAACGAGTGAAGAAACGAGCGACGGGATGCGTGAGGATGATTTCACGGAACAGGTTGGAGAGGCAGGTTCGGCAGGGGGCTGCGAAACGCGCGGTGGTGACAAAGAGAGAGGAGGGTTGGATTTGGTGATGGCCTTTTCGTGTCCCCTGGCGGGAAAGCTCATTATTATTAAGAAAGGAACGAAATCGGGGTTTGTAAGCGAGAGAAAAGTGACAGCGGCCAGGCAGAGTCGAAAGCAATGGCGGCAGGCGGACGACGATCACGGGAAAAAATGGGTAGTGGCAACAGCAGCAACAGCAGCAGTGCACTGTATGAGACAGAGCGAGCAAGAAAGGTTTAATGATTGGGAACGGGTGATTATCCAGAAACTGATATGGATAGAACAACTGCAAGAGTCAAGTGTGAGGTTTGCTGGGTATTTCTTTTTGTCTTGTTCCTTGATCCGAATGACACCAACGCAAATGAGCTGTTGGAGAGATGATCTAGTAGTACTATGTATGTAGTAGTAGTAGTAGTAGTAGCAGCAGCAGCTAGCAGCAGAAGAAGAAGAAAAAGGCTGCTAGAAGCAGCTCAACATTGACGTACAGCAAACTGACTGGAATAAGAAGACAAGGGCGTAGAAGAAGATCAACAGTTAAAGTCAAGTCAGCCCATGAAGAGACTTAAAGGGCATGAATAAAAGGCGTGAGTGCAATGGAGATGACGGCAGCAAACATCAAGACATCAAGAACAGTTATGGGGAAAGACAAGAAGAGAAAATCAAAACTCAAACAAGAAGAAGAAGAAGAAGAAGAAGAAGAAGAGAGAAAAAAAAAAAAAA
>CM069900.1:311341-321772 GCA_036034705.1 Thielaviopsis punctulata | reverse complement strand
TAGTTTTAGGTAGAAAAGCTGTCGTATGTAGCATAAGGCTACGAGTAGACAGGATAATAAAGACTTCAACTCAACTCAACAAATCAGCTGTCGTATGTAGCCCGGGTCCTCGTGATCCCTCTCGTCTTCTCTCTGTGTAGCCCCCCCTATTTTTGTTTCTTTTGCTTCGTGTTTGTTGTTTTGTTTGCGGGATGGGTGCTACGAGCCTTGTTGGAAGGCCATTCTTATTTCTACTTCAAGGAAGGACAGCCTCGCGCTGGGCACGTTATGGTGTCATTACACTTTGTTGGGTAGGGACGTATGCATGGTTTTGTTTGATGAGGCCCTGTACGTGCCATCTCTTTGTATATAAAAATTTAGTTTAGAAAAGCTGTCGTATGTAGCATTAGGCTACGAGTAGACAGGATAATAAAGACTCAATCAATCAATCGTAGAAGCTACGCCTACGCGTAGGCAGGATAATAAAGAATCAAATCAAAATTTTCATCTTGAATCTTCATTTCTCATGCAGAGACTCATGTTAAAGCTACGCTCAGACAGGATAACAAAGGATTTCACTCACTCAGAAACTTATGTAGTACATACATACGCAGTATGCTTGGGTAAGCCTAAATAAAACTCTTACTTGCATTTCAGCTTGGCAGTAAACCGTAAAAAAAAACCGATTGACGTAAGAAGCTGCAATATTGAGTTGTTGATGTAGCGAGCTAGAAAAGCTTGGTTCGCGTGATGTCGTACAGCGTTTGTTAGAGAGAGCGTATTTTCAGTGTTGTCTGTTGTTACCAGTGAGTTATATGTACATATGTATGTACATAAATGTCATACTACGCCTGTAAAAATTCATTTTTATGATTTTCCACTGATTTCATAAGGGTAGCTCATGGGAGGCTAAGAAGAGGGACGAAGCTTAATAGAGAAAAACTTGACCGCTATTTTCTCAAAAACGGACTGAGCTACAAGCGTTATGGCCTAATGTACATTGTCGAGGAGGGCAAGGAAAAAAAAAGGATGTGGTTGAGAACGCAACGGAATACGCATAGAAGCTGATAGTGACAACACAAGACTAAAGCAGGTATGTAAAAGGAATGTATGAACATACGATATACATACAGTGTACGTTGAAATGAGGACGTGCAAGAATGTCATATACGTATACATACATGCCTATATACATACATACATTATCTGCAAGGGTGACGTACTTGGTATTGCATTTGACCGACAATGGAGGAAGAAGTCTAACAATTTATGAGAAAAAAAAAGACGTGATATGGTGGGTTGATGGAGGATAAAGCGTCTAGATCCCCAACTGTGTGCAACAGTTGTACATGCACATGTACATCACTCAATCTATACGTATTATGATTCTATGGGAATACATCACCCATTTTCAAGTTATGTACATAGCATCAGACATCCTTTTACTTTCCGTCTTACATTTCTTTGTGTATATCTATACATACTTCAGTAACTCGAATCAAAAGCAACGCAGATTACTAGCCTTCACGTATGTGCTACTTGCCCATGAAACAAACCACTACCCATGGATGGATCTCAGCTGGAAGACTTTGCTCGGCTCCCATTTTTACCTCGGAAAGCTTTGGGTCTTATGTCATGTGCGTGTGTTTTGTATGTATGTATGTATGTATGTATGTATGTATGTATGTATGTATGTATGCGCATTGTTCTATGCATGCACCACCACGCCAACCAGCTATACCAACTCAGTTAGCCAAGTCGGCCAAATAAAAGGGCTAGAACACTTGTAAATCTCTCCATATGTACTTTGCTACCCATTTTGTTGTCGATATGACATCACTGGGTTTACTGCTTTTTGTTGTTGGGTCACACCAAGGAGGAACCAGAAACGACGAGTTGCTGTTGCCTATGCAGATGTGTTTTTGACGTAGGCTATTGAAACCAACCCAAAAAGACCCTCTTCAGAGGCTTCCGGCCGCATAGATAGGAGGCGAAATTTGACAGCCCTTTAGATCTCATATGATAAAGATAAGTAACAAGCGGACGAGAAAGGTCTCTGACATTTGTTCCAATATTCGGCACAGATCAACGATAACATAAGCGAGCTGTTTTCGTATAGCTGCTTCAACACACGCCACGGCGTTTGTAATTTGCGAGGGAAGGTAAGTCATGGTATGTTTGGAGGGGAGTTGCAAAGTCATGCATACATCTATAATAGTCAGACATATTGCTACAGATGGCGCCTTGCCAGTTCCACGCATCAAGTTTCCCTGTAGGATGAGCGTATTCATATACAAGTATGTACTACAAAGATGGGAGCATTAATTCACATCTTGTACATATGTATGTATGTATGTAGTTGTATGTGGGCAACTGATGCCCAATCATCCTACACCGTAAGCTACCCACTACATCTTTCTGAGAAGGTCACATACAGATCAAAACGCCTATAGTAACGCCGGCGGAACAGCGCAAATCCCATTCTCAAAAATGAGAACGCACATACACGAAGAAAAACCATCACCAAGACGACATCACGAGCTCGCAGTGCAAAAGAAAACTACATGTAGAAAAGAAAAGAAAAATAAACCAAAGCCCAAAACCGGGTAGATGCAGGCGTGCCCCTCAGACGCGCAAGGGCGTGTGCAGCACAATATGAGTGTGTTACCAAGCAGACCGTTTAATTGGCGAGTATGGGTTCAAACAAAAGTGGCCGGGCAAATCAATGCGTGGCAATCTGGCGTATCATCAAGTGAGGTCATCGAGAAAAACAGTGCGACAGAAGTGTATTTGGCCTTTTGTGGTTGACCAGTGCTCTTGCCTGGATGTAGTAGAATAGGCTGCGGTTTGCGTGACGGATATGTATATGCAATGTGTCTATGTGTACATGTAATGCACGCGAGTGTATGTCTGAGTATATAGCATATGTATATGTATGTGCTTACTTGGAGATGCCTCAGGAAAAGCTGGTTATTACTAACTTCCCCAACAACTTATCGTATCATTACCCCGATCACCCATCTGTGACCATGCACTACTGGATCATGAATTGTCTCCCAATTACTCTGCTGCCAACAGATTAATATACACTCCCCACCCTACACTCGCTAGGTTACCCAACAAATTGCGTCCCTCCACGCTCTCCACCAGCGAGTAATTCACCACACTGACCAGTGGCCACAGTCTCCAGCCCGCCGCCAGAATCGGCCAAAACTCAGCACATGCAGCCTCCCACAGTGGCGCCCACGCAACGCGCTGTGCATCCACTGCATGTCCGCTGCGCAGAAACGCCAGGCTTTGGGCCGCAGACGGCGCTGAGACGGCCTCGTGCGGAAGAGGCGTCATGGAGGCCTTGAGGGCACCCATGGTCAGCGAGAAGAGCAGCGTGTTGACGACGGCGCCCACGGTCTGATCCAGACATAGCTTGATAATGGTGTTGCGGATGTTTAGCTGGGGCTTTGGCGTAGCCTTGCCTTTAGGCATAGCCCCATTCTTAGACACAGCCGTATCTGTTTCTTGCGCATTGGGGTGATGCGACGGAAACGTGTCTTCCAGCCAGCTTTGCCTATTACACAAGTGTCAGTGAGCCTATCCATCTCCATGCTCGCCAAAGTAGCGTCAATTCCGGGTACATGCAGACAAAACGCGGCAGAGAATTAACGGACAGGTGCAAAACTTACCACAGGAAATTAGGCGGCGTGTTCAGCAGGGCGAATAGGATGAATTGGAATAAAGTCACATAGTTCAACACTAGTTTTTGCCCGCTCTGAGACGCTGTGATTGTCTGGGCGAGGATACTGGAAAAGGCACTGATGACAGCAGCCTGTATAGTGACTTTGGCAATCACAGAGAGGCCCATTGTTTTGTATGTGACAGCACAGCAAAGCCTGTAAACGGACAGGGACCAGGGCAAAAAGGTAAGGCAGATAGCAGATAAAAGTATTTACACGTAAGCGGAACAAATAAAACTCGAGTGAAGGGAAAAGGAATACAGCTGTGATGGATGAACATGTGAATAAACTAAATGCCAGGTGTAAACTGTAAACTCATCTAAGACACCGTATGTACACAAGTATTTACTTTTGGGTAATTGGCCCACTTAATCCAACCCATACAAACCCTAATATACCGTCTACAGACTTGTGTAACCCTGGAGCACAGATGATGAAAAGGAGTGAGGAATATTTATGATTTGAAAACCAAGTCTACCGTGCATCACCAAAACCTACAGCTAAATCAAAACTCGTACCATTTATACATACACATCAGAGTCACATAGTAAAAGTGCAGTCGGCTATTTTCGCAGAACCTTTACAAAAGCGCCATATCACATCCAGTGCACTTGAGAATCCAAAAAGGCCGAGGCTTAGGGCCGTGTCAGTAGCCACATAAATACCAGCTGCACCAGGTAGGAGTAGGCAAACAAAAACTGCGTGCGCTGGTTGCGCTTAGCACGCGACGTATGCATACTAGAGTGACCATTGTTGGAGTTTTCAGGCAGCAGCACGTATTTGAGCGAGCGCATCTTGGCTTGTTAGTATCTTGAACACCCCTCCATTGAAACATGGAATATACGTTGATAACTTACCAGAAACAGAGAGTTTGCCAGGAACGTGTATCCAAACACCAGCCAGCCAATCAGACCTCCAGTGCCATGGCCGCCGTTGACAATCTCGGCAACGGCAATTGTTACAATCACTCCGACAAACTTGTAGCCCGAATAAGCAATCAGGTCGAGCAGCTGCGACTGGTTTGAGATTCCCAGCAGGTAGCAGCCCAGATTGAGGATCAGAATCTCCACAACCACGACAATCGTAGCCGAAGAAGCCGTGGTGCCAAGAACTTCGGGCTGGAACTCGCCGCGCAGACCGGCAACGAGGGTTGAGAGAAGAACGTAGGTGACAAGAGCCATAACTGCTAAGTGTTAGCCAGAGCCCCAGCAAAACCAAACTATGGAAAAGCAAAAAGAACACTCACCAGGAATATACATGTCAGGGCTGTTAATGTCATCGCGCGGTGGAAGGAACCACGTTTCCTGTCCCGTTGCACCGCCCATAGCCTGCTTGCGCGACCATGGCTTGTGGCGCCACGGGAACAGCACCAGAAACAGCTTATTAACCACGTACGAGTTGGTCACGTTAAAGTACGGCTTGAGCGACGCAAAGTTGAACCAGCGCCCGACATTCTGTTCTAGGTAGTCCTGGCTGTGTTTGAACGCGACCTGGCCAAACTGCGTCGCCATCTGCGCCGTCGGGTCGCTCATGAACTGGCCATAGTTGCCGTACATGTTGCCGCCAGCAGCGTGTGCGGGGCCCGCGGTGCCATGCATCCCAGGCGTTGTATTGGATGTATATGGGTTGCCGTAGCCGGCGGTACCTGGGTGGGCTTGTGGTTGCGACGACGAGAGCGGCGGCGGTGAGCGCAGTTGCGGCACTGTCGAGACGTGCTGCGGCACGGGATGGTGCAGGGGCGGCGATTGGCCGTACGTTGGCCGTTGCATTGTAATCAGGAGCTTTTATACTACTATGTTTTGGTGGGGCGGCGGCGGGAGTCGAGGTTTGAAGAGACGGTTAAGCGGGATGAGCCTTGGAGAGAGGGGCACGTTGATGTTCAGCTGAGAAGTATCCAGGCAGACTCACTCAATGCATAGAAAAGGAAAGAGCGCAAAATACAAAGAAAGAGGTTTCAGGTCAAGGATTGCAGCGAGAAGAAGAAAAATAAAATATATAAAACAGGTGGCCGTTGATAAGTGGCGGGTTCTGTCTGCCTTTCCAGTCTTGGCTGGAAATGAACAGCTTCGCCTTGCCAATTGCGGCTGCTTTCAAGCTTGAATAAGCTGTTAAGACGGGTCACGTGCCGACAGCTGCAGCCAGCTGATCAGGTCCGGTCAGGAAAAAGGTCACTTTTAGTTGCACTTTCGTGCTTTAATTCAGCAAGCTATTGCATAGCTCTAGGCATAGTCTATGAGAATCATCGGATTGGATCTTTCTAGCTCTATCTCGCCTTTTCTCGTCTTGTCGCATTCGTGTTCTTTTTTGGGTGTCAAGACTCTCGGCCACTTGGCAAGGCGATTTCAATATGTATGTACATATGTACAAGTACCATAAGTCACAAACCCTGGTCATGCGTGCTACAGGGCTTCTTATCAGACCAATCATGCGCTTCAACAAGCGCTTATCGCTACGCTACTCTAAGCTTCGTTAGACTTCTATTTTGGCTTGGCTGGCCTTGTCAGCTAGCTCATAGAATTTCAATTGAATTGTTGTCTTGTTGGTTGAACTTGATTCTTTTTATATGACGCGCATTCCCCAGACGTTTCTGGCTTTCTTCTTCAATCTCTCTTTAGTTCCTTTTTATACTACCTGTTTAATCTTAATACCCTCCCAATACTGTCTCTTCTATGTGAGTTCATTCTGTTGTTGATACAGGATTCCTTGTCGGTGTCCTATGCTTGCGGCTATTTGGCTTGTGACAGCTGCAGAATGACAGCATTCTGGAAAGCGGCGAATTTGTTTGCGACAGGCCCGATGTCGCGCCGAGCACTCCATTGAGTGCAATTGATCTAACTCTCATGTGGAATAGTCCTTAGTCGTTCTTGATTGTTCTTCTTATTGTTTGATACCTTATTGCTCGTTCCCAAAATGCTCGACGCCTTTGAAGTTGTCACCACCGCCGGCGTGGTACTCTGGTCACGATCCTTTACCAAAATCAGTCCGTCAATTGTCAACAACTTTATTACAGATGTCTTTATTGAGGACAAGATCCCCGGCGCAAAGATGGACACTGGCTCCAGCAAGACCAATCTGGCGTACAAGAGCGAGCATCATACAGTGAAATGGACGCTTGTCAAAGAGCTGGGCGTCGTGTTTGTGGTATGTACCTATCTTTATACTCGAATTTTACAGCTAGTCTGACAAGCTTGCCAGGCTATTTACAGATCTGCCCTTCACCTGCCATGGGTGGACGGCCTCGTCGACAACATCGGCACCATCTTCGTTAGCTTGTACGAAGACAAGCTCAAGAGACCACACACGACGATGCTTAATTGCGGTAGCTTTGACAAGTACTTTGATCAGCAGCTGCAAGAACTCGAACAAATCACTGGCGCCTCCGAAGAATCCGTTATTCCTGCTTCTTCTATCCACAGCCGCACCGCTATCGCTGCTGACGAAACTTCTGCCGACGAAACCTCTGCACCGTCACGACCAACCACTCCCATGACTTCTGCGCTTGCCGGACCTGGAGGCAAGCTCTCGCGTCGCCAGCGCAAAGCCCAGAACTCGGCGCTCTCTGGCAACGAATCGTCATCATCAACACGCAAGGCCAAGGAATCTAGCAGCTCCAAGGGCACCAAGAAGAAGGGCCGCAAGTGGGATGCCGATGGCATCGCCACTGAAGATGATGATGTGAAACTCGACTACTCTGCGCCAGGCGCTGAAGGCGTAAGCGCTGTGTCATCAGTGAATCTGGAGAGACCTGATGCTGAGTCATGGGGCACCAAGACGGCAAAAGGTCAGTTTGTGTTGCGCGATCTGGGCGACGAGGTTCACGGCATTCTGGCATCGGCACAGTCGCGCAAGAGCGAAAAGGCCGAAGCCATAGCTGATGCTAAGGCCGCAAACTCGGGTCTGGTGGGCACGGGTTTGTCGGCTTTGAGTGGCATGTTCCGCAATGTTGTTGGCGGCAAGACACTGACCAAGGAGGACTTGGACAAGGCCATGAAGGGCATGGAGGAACATTTGCTCAAGAAGAACGTGGCGCGTGAAGCTGCAGTGAGACTGTGTGAGGGTGTTGAGCAGGAGCTGGTTGGTGTAAAGACTGGCAGCTGGGAGAGTATGTTTTTCTTTTCATCGCCTATGACAGGACTTACTAACAAATACTAGGCATTCAAACACGCATCAAGACTGCCATGGAGGCGTCTTTAACCAAGATGCTGACGCCCACATCTTCTCTTGATCTTCTCCGCGAAATCAATGGGATCACTTCGCCACCCGTGACTTCGCTGCGCAAACCGCGACCGTATGTAATCTCTATTGTGGGCGTCAACGGTGTGGGCAAGTCTACCAACTTGTCCAAGATTTGCTTCTTCCTGTTGCAGAACAAGTACAAGGTTCTCATTGCAGCCGGCGACACGTTCCGTTCAGGTGCAGTTGAGCAACTGGCAGTGCACGTGCGTAACCTCAAGGAACTCACAGCGCGCGAGGGCGGACAGGTTGAACTGTACCAAAAGGGCTATGGAAAGGACGCAGCAGCCGTGGCCAAGGATGCTGTGGCATTTGCGGCCCAGGAGGGTTTTGATGTGGTCCTGATCGACACGGCCGGTCGGCGCCATAACGATCAGCGGCTGATGTCGTCGCTGGAGAAGTTTGCCAAGTTTGCCAACCCAGACAAGATTCTGATGGTGGGCGAGGCGCTGGTTGGCACGGACTCGGTGGCGCAGGCACGCAACTTTAACGCGTCGTTTGGAGCAGCGCGGACACTGGATGGGTTCATTATTAGCAAGTGCGATACGGTGGGAGACATGGTTGGCACACTGGTCAGCTTGATTCATGCTACGAACGTGCCGGTGCTGTTTGTCGGAGTGGGACAGCATTATTCGGATCTGCGCAACTTTTCGGTCAAGTGGGCGGTTGAGAAGCTGTTGGCGTCGGCTTAAATGGGTTAGGGTTAAGGAACCCCAGTATCGAGATATATTCCACATGTATGATGTGATTAATGTATGTTATGTTTATTCTGTGGCAGTCTAAAACTCTTTTTCTTTTTCTTGCTTCCGCTCTATTTGTCTCCATACCTTTCAGCAATCTCCTCTTCCGTGAAGCGCTTTGTATGGCTCTTGAGCAGGGCCATGCGCTCTTCCAGAGTCATGGCGATCTGCTCGCCGATTGGAATCATGCATTTAGCCAGCGTCTCGTAGTCCTTCATCATGAGTCGGGCAGTGATCATGAGGTAGTCAATGTTGTGAAAGACAAGGGCGTGCTGTGAGGCATAGACGTGCTTGCCCTTGAGGAAGGAGACGGGGTGTTCACGCCAGTGGCGTAGGGGGTTAAGATGGTGGGAGGTGTGGTAGCCGTCGTTGAAGCAGTGGCGGTTGCTCTGTATCTGCATTAGTCATCTCTTGGCTGATTCAGTAGATCCTTAACTTGGAAGATGCGAACTTACCGGCACATCAATCAGCGTAATGCTCGACCGGTAGTCCGAGTCGGGCTCCTCATGGTCCACAAACGCATGCTGGCCCCAGTTTCCCACCATCAGGCCCAGCCGCATCAGCAGCAGCGGCAGCAAAAACACAAACACGGTGGCCTGCGCATTAACCCGGAACATGGCGGCATAAAAGGCATATGTGCCCAGCTCCCAGAAAGCCGTCTTGGCTGCCAAGATCCAACGGCCCTTGCGCACAAAATACAGCGGCAGATCGGCCCACACCAGGAAGAAGAAGCGCGCCACATAGCATGCAAAGTGGCGCAGGTCATCGCGCTGGTAGCGCAGTGTCGACGACAAGTCGTGCGGCCCATTGCCCTCGACGTGGTGGTGCTTGACATGGTGGTAGTAGTACGAATTCCATGTGTGGCCCATGAGCGGATTAGTGATGTACGGAAACACGGCGTCCAGCCACGCCAGGCGCGCGTGCAGCACGCCGCGCATGTGGATGTGCTGGTGCATCAGGAGCGTGTACGCGCCCACGTAGCTGACCTGCATGGCGACGTGCAGCGCGCCGTGCCACACGGAGAAGCTGCGGAAGAGCAGCGCTGCCGACGGCACAGAGGTGCACAGGTACAGCAACAGATGCGTGAACATGACGGCATCGGTCTCGGTGCGCACGCAGGCTGTAGCGAGCCGGATGTATGGCGTCAGGAGCCAGGAGTTGGCCCAGGCCGGCAGACGGGTG
The DNA here is from genome assembly GCA_036034705.1 of Thielaviopsis punctulata. Taxonomy (NCBI): domain Eukaryota; kingdom Fungi; phylum Ascomycota; class Sordariomycetes; order Microascales; family Ceratocystidaceae; genus Thielaviopsis; species Thielaviopsis punctulata. Next base: position 311,907 of record CM069900.1, on the reverse strand, counting down.
CGAAGGTCTGGCAGGTCAATGCTGTTGAACACGGTGGGTTCAAAGAGCGGGCTGGCCGAGTCATTCAGGGCAGTGAGGTGAGCAATGAGGGACTCATCGCGGGCTAGAGACGTTAGCAAGGTTTGACAGTATACAAGACCAGCGAAAATGAAGGAAAAAAAACACACTCAGAGATACGCCGGCCTCGGCCTTCTTTTTGTTTACAGCTAAAAGACCCCCTCTGCTGTTCTCCTTCACACACGCCCCACTGGCCGTACTGCTCGTCTCATCGTCGCTGCTGGCAGAGCTCGACGCGATGGTTTCGATGGAGTCCTTTTCTGAGGGCTGGGCCTCCAGGGCTTCTTTGATGTCTTTCTCTAGATTTTGCAGGACGAGACGGTCGGGCTTTGTAAGCGCGGCATCGTAGAAGATATTTACCGCCATTTTTATCCCCTGTAAGGTGTCTCTCTGAAAAGAGCTTAAGAATAGGATAAACACGCCTCAGAAGATATGATTAAAACAATGAAAGATGAGAGATATGAGATATGAGAACAAGAGTTATCAAGAGAAAGGAAAAAAAAAGAGTT
>CM069900.1:283978-309491 GCA_036034705.1 Thielaviopsis punctulata | reverse complement strand
TTATAGATAGTATCAGCTTCAACAGGAGGTGCGAGGTACTGGAGGTGTGGAATTTGGACTTACCCTACGGAATTTCTGGGTTACTGGGTTTGGAAGGAGGACACATCAGCTATGTTTATAAAACGGAGATAGAAAAAGCGGCATGTTCCCGGTCATGAGGAGGGCCCCGGACTCGAAAGTTGTGCCATTCAGAGGTAGCAAAGAGGATACACACACACATATCTATTCAACTCCATCAGTTTTCACCGATATATGTGCAATCAACTGATCATTAAAGAAACGAAAGAGATGCAATAACCGAGAGAAACACAGCCAAAAATTACATTACAATGATAACAAGGCAAAAAATTATAAAGATATGTAAACACATTAAGAAAATCAAGCTTGCAATCTCAAAGCAACAGAAGGGAATAAAGAAAACAAAAGAGAACAAACAAACAGATAAAAAAAACAAATAACAAAACAAAAACACTGGATTTTGAAAACACCAAACTTCAAATGTCAATCAACACTTCTTCGCCAGACTAATCCTCAAAGAAGTCATGGTCGTCGAATCCCGTCGACTGCGCATCCGAGTCATATGCACTTGCCTGCATAATTGGCGGCGTACGCGGCGGCGATCCGTGAATCCGCACTGTCGACGTCGACGTAGCCCGCGTCCGCTCCATCGGCACCTGCACACCCGACGTGAACCGGCGGCCAGTGCTCGAAAAGGCAGTCGGCTGGGGATCGTCGCCGGAAGATGCAGGGAAAATGGCGGAGAGGGCAGCGGGGCGACTGCCTCCGCCGCTGGTGGAAATGACGCGGCTGGATGTCGTCATTAGGCGGTTGCCCGAGGTGGGCGGGGTGAGGAGGCCGCTGAGCAGACCGTTGGTGGCGGCGACAGGGCCGGCAGCCGTAGGCGGTGTAGTGACGTCGGCGGCAGGGACGGCGGATGGGGCTGAAGCCTTGGTCTCAGCAGCAGGTTCTGGCACAGTCTCAGGGACAGGAGTGATGGCTCTCTGCTTGGGCAGAGTGGCGCTCATGCTATAAGCAGACAGGGAGCTGGCAGCAGTAGATGCAGAGCTCTTGGTCGACAGCGAGCTGGTAGCGGTTGATAGCGAGCTAGTCGCCGTAGAAAGAGAACTGCTGGTGGCAGCCATCATGCTGGCAAATGCTGGCTGCCCCTTGCGCCAGTTGCCCCAGGCTGCAGCCAACGGGCCCACAGCCTGAGCCATTCTGGGCGTAGCTGCATCTGTCAGCGTCTTTGCCAGACGAGGCAGCTTGATTGCTGACCCGCCATTCAAAGCACGCTCACGCTCCTGCTCCTCCATCTGCAGGTTGGCCTCCAAACGAATGACAGCATCCTTAACACGCTCGCGGTCGTACACGTCAGAAGACAGGGCGGCAATAATGTCCTGGAGATCGCTGTGACGCACGGCCAGAAGCTCACGCAGCCACACGATTTCATCGTCGCGCTTGGTAATCTTGGACTCAATTTCAGGGTCAATCTTGCTGACTTCCTCTTCGAGTTCTTCAATACGGTGCTCACGAGCCTGGAGCTGCTCCTGCAGAACCATGATTGACTCACGCAGAGCCTGGGGCGAAATCTTTTCAGGAAGCTCATCCCGGCGGGAAACAGGAACCACAGGGACCTTGGGGGCTGAAGAAGGACCCGACATCATAGTAGTAGTAGTAGTAGTAGTAGCAGCAGCCGCAGCTCCGCCACGAGCACTCTGGGCAGCAGCAATGGCAGCCTGCTTGGCAATATCCAGCTTCTCCTCCAAGTGAATGATACGATCCTGAAGATGCTCAGTCTTGGATGTCGACAGGCTCAGACGCTCCAGTAGCTGCTGCTCCCGAATCTGGGCCTCATCGGTGATGACTGAGATCTTGTGTTGGTACTTGGTGTGCAGATCCTCAATCTCATCCGAGTATTTTTTGCTAACTTCACGAGCAATGTGAGCCTGGTTGCTGTTGGCTTCCTCGACCAGCATTTCGCTCTGCACCTTGGAAGCATCGGCGTCCATCTTGACCGAGTCAAGCTCGGTACGCAGAGCAGAAAGTTGCTCCTCCAGCTCCACACGGACAAAGTTAACCTGGTTGTTGGCCTGATCCAGCTGGTTTTGTAGTGACATACGAGTACGCTGCACCTCACTGGCTGCGGATTCACGCGCCTCTTCAAATTCGCGCTGATGATGGACCACAGCCTGCTGAAGCTTGCCGTTTTCGCTGCGTAGCTGAGCAATCACCTCCTCCAAATGCTTGTTATCGTTAATAGCACGCATGCCCTGGCGCTCAATGCCTTCTAGGCGCTCCAGTTCTCGCTCAAGACGCTCACGAGTACGAGCTTCGGCCTGCAGTTTGGCATTCAAAACCTCCTGGCGCGCAAGAAGAGCTTGCTCACGACGCACGCGACGGCCAGTGTCTTCAGTAATTTTGTGAGTAGCAGCAGACATATCTTCCTGGAGCGAGATGAACTTGCTTCTCCAGCTCTCGCGGATCCGCTCGTTCTCCTCCATCTGGGCGCTGAGCGAGGCCAAAACTCTTTGCAGCTGAGTGCCCTCATCACGAGCATCCTGGAGTTGAGACTCCTGGCGGCGGACCTGTTCATTCTTGCCTTCAGCCTCGGAACGCCACATCTGGGCCTCCTTGCGTAGAGAGTCGACTTCAGTCTCAAGAGCCGACAGGCGAGAAGTGTCAACAGGCTTAGCCTGAATCTGTGCAATCGAGTTACTCGACGCCTGTTCTAAAGACCGAATTTTAATCTCCTTCTCCTCACTAACAAGGCGAAGTCTGGCTTCTTCGTGTGTAGAAACATTCAGCAGGCGCTGAGTCTCAGCAGCCTTATCCTCAGCAATCCGACGCAGAGCAATCTCCTCTGAGACACGGTGAGACTCGTGGGCAAGCTTGGCTTCAAAGTCGGCACAGCGAACATCAGTGGCCGACCGAAGAGACATTTCCGTCTCAAGACGCGACTCTACAGACTGTAGGTTGCGCTCAAGCTCGGCAACACGCTCCTCGGCGGCACGGCGCTCTGTGATTTCCTTGTGAACACGAGCTTCTTCCATGTGGAGGCGTTGCTCAAGTTCACGAACCCGGACCTCCAGCTTTGCAGTCTTGGATGTTTCCTCACCCATAGTGATAGCACGAGCAGGAGAGGCAAGCTGTGTCTTGAGACTGTCAATAGCCTGAATTAAAGCATTGTTACCATCAGCTTGAGCCATGAAGTTAGTGTGTTGTGAAATCGCTTCCGCAACAGCATTACGAATCAAGTCCGCACGCTTTTCTCTAATGGGGCTCATGGTAAGAGCAAGGGCAGGCCCCTCATCCTCGTCATCGGCATCACTCTGCTGAATATCATCAGACAGACTCCGGCGGCTGCGATGACTAACATGACGCGAAGTATTGGCTTGCAGAGAGCCCTGGATGTCGAAGAGGGCTTTTTCTAGAGGCTGCAGACGGCTAGCCAAAACCTCATCAACTAACTGGTTAACACGACCATCAAAGAAGGCAGCACGAGAAGCCAGCTTGACTTCCTCATCCTCTGGGAACGTTCCATCCCAGTCACTGTTGGGCTCGCTTTCATTATCGTTATTGAGGCGATGAATCGGACCCGCAAACGAGGTGCCATTGCGAGGAGGATCGACAAAAGGGTTCTCAAGCTCTTCATCATTGTACATTAGCTGGTTATTGTTACGAGATGAGCTGAGGCTTCCACTGTGGAAATCCTGGAAATCATCCTGTGCGTCAAAAGGCGAAACTCCGGTGACAGCAGCAAGAGACATGTGACGATTGGAAGCACCATGGTTCCATCTGGGTGCTAGCCTGTGAACACCCATGGTAGGATCGACAGTGTTCATGTGGTTCATGATGTCGTCAATCTCCTCGAAAGAGGGCAAAGATTCTTTTCCAGGAACAGTGGCAGTCGAAATACCAGTCTTAGCACGCGCAGTATCTTCTTCAAAGCCGTCCAGAAGCTCGCCATCTTCAAGCTCATCGTCCATATCATCAGAAGAGACAGAATTGCGTGTAGATGAAGCAAAGCGCGAGCCTTTGAGACTGCGGGGAGGAGAGGCGAAGCGAGAAGCCATAAGACCACGAGGCGGCGGCAGAGGAGGAGTGTCCATACGACGAGTAGCGTTGGAAACCGCAGTTGGGATAGGAATCGGGATAGGCTCTGAGGCAACCTCAGCGGGGAAGTTCTCAGGTACTGGTGTCTTCTCCTCGGATTCAGTCTCAGACTTTTCTCCAGGCGACTCAGACTTGTCGACTGAGGCATCGGGCATAAAGGCCTTGGCAGAAACTGAAAGCGACTTCTTGTGCGTTAACTTGGCCGGAGCAGGAGTCCAGTTCTCATCAAACGGACGAGCCTCGCCAATAGCAACATTTTGTTTAGTGTCAAGGTCAAACGGCGCCCAGTTCGCAGCCAGCTGACCGACAGATTCAACAGATGGGCTATCGGTACTGCTAGGCTTGGAGTCTGCCTGTTCAGAGTGGACACCAGAGCTGAGGGTCATGGAAGTATCCAGAGCTGGAGTGACGACGTCCCCGCCGGGCTTCTCAGCAACTTCAGTATTATTTTTGGTCTCGGAATTGACTAAAGCCTCAGACACAGCAATAGGCTCATCTTTGGGCTCAGCGAAAAGGGGAACGGAGTTATCCTCTTTAGTATTATTGCCAAACTCAAAGCCGCGAACGCGCTTGGCCGGAGCCTCGTCCTTGTGAAGGTCGTCGGCATCAGCCTTATCGTTTTCGGTGTTCTTGTTGTCTTGCTCCTCGTCCTCTTCAGGGATAGCAGTCGGAATAACCTTTGACTTTTTGATAGCGCCAGTGTCTTCAGGAATGTCAACGTTACCAAAAATGGATCCAGTAAAGTGCTCACCCTGGCTGTGAGAGGCAGATCCGGGTTGGAACGGAGTGAATGTCGGAGCATCAGGGCGGAACGAAGAAAAGTTGAACTCGCTTTGAGAGGGGGAAAATGCAGCAGCAGTAGGGTTGATTTTGGCAGACATATCACGAATTGAAGGAGAGGGAGCCGGAAATGACTCGAAATTAGGAGTAGTCACAGCAGTACCAAAGTTGAAACCCCCACTGGGTGTAAAAGTGCTGGCAGGGTTGAACTTGAACTCGGGGGCTTCAACATTGAGCTTTGAAATTGAGGCTTTACTTCCATGGCTCGACTCCGAGTTGTGCTTGTTGGCAGACGGAGCATCCTTCCAAGGGTTGCTAATGGTCGAGAACGAATGCTGGTGAGATGTAGCATGCTTCTCAAAGTCAAAAGCTGGAGCCGGAGTGTTGGAAGCGCTGGGATGAGTCTCAATCTCGGTATAGTCATGGCTCATGTGTTGAGAGTCTTTCTCGGTTAATGATTGCAGCTGGTTTGCCAAACTGTTCTCGTCAGAATTATCATTGGCCTTGTCATCATTATAGTAATTGTTGGCAAGCGAGTGACCGCGACTGTGAGGACGGGGATGGTGAAGAACCGTGTTGTTGCTAGCGAATTGGGTGGGCGGTAGAGAGAATTGGACCGACTGCTGTCTGTTATGGGGTGGGACATAGGCATTAACAGACTGTTGGGCAAGACCTCCTATATCGTCGTTGTTGGGGTTATAGTCGGCGTGTTCCAGATCTTTCATGAACTGTTTTTCGAGGTGGTACTCCTCATCCTCAGGCTGTTGCTTTGCAGGAGGTTGGTTTTGCGGACTTTCAGCCTTCTTAGGCTCCTGGGGAGGCTCCTCTTCCTCTTCCTCTTCATGCACAATTTCTCGCATGATCGGTGTACCACGAGAGGGCATCTGCATGGGCTGGTGGTACTGCTGAGTCATCATGGGGTACTGCATGGATTGGTGGCGTTGATGCAAATTAAAGGCCGGACTGCCCGTAGGCTGGAATGGCGAGCTTGGAGACATCATGCCGTGGAACCCAAGCGGAGACTCAACACGTTGCATACCCTGCATCATCATATTTTGTTGAACCCAGTTAGGCGACGGCTGGCCCATTTGGAAGGGTGAATGTGCTGAGGGAATGGAAATAGACTGGCGCGCGTATTTGCCGGGATGGCCGCCAATAGAAACGGGGGTCGGAACAGAGTTAAGGCCGGGACTGCGCGCCATGGCATTGCGGTTAAACGGAGGGGGGAAGCCAAAGCTCCCGGTAGATGACGTCGGAATCGGAGGTGAATAGACTTGGCCAGGGTGCTGCATAGTAGCGATACGGCGATGAGCCATTAGTGACGGAGCAGGCGAAGGCGCAACCGGCCGGGGATCTTCCGCAGCAGTGAGAACGCCAAGTGCGCGAAGCTTGGCTTCTTGAAGGTCGGCAGTATACTTGGCCCAGGCTTGTGAATGTGTTAGTATAGTAAAAGATACAGTTGACAGTGGGAAAGAAAGTCTTACCATCTAGATCGGGGAGAGTCACCTTGTAAGAGACACTTTTACGCTCATCAATGACATCCTCTGGCGCAGGCCAATCAGTGCGGCTCTGGGAAGCGTCAGCCACTTCGTGACCGTCATCTGGCGTTTCGAGAGTCCATCCTTGAGTGTTGTAACCTAAATCCTCCCACTCTTTGTAAATGCGCTCTATTTGGTGAGCAGTAAGCGGCATGCTGCCAAACCCTGGTTGTCCTCTCTGATCATCTTGTGGGAGACAAAAAAGGATATTTTTGCCTTTCCACGGAATCTTTTTGCGAACTCGGGATGGTAGGCTTTCTCTGGTAGGTGGGCTCTGATGTTGGTTCGACACGGAGGATTCTGCAGCGTTGTCAGTCGAGACGGGAATTGACGGAAAGGCTTTCTCGTTGGCTTCGCCAACAAAGCTGTGGCTGGTTTCGTCTTCAATAGACATAATAACAGAATTGTTGTCTTGTGGGGCACGTAGAGTCTCGATGCTAGACTTTTGCGACTGGTTGGTCAAGAAGCGCGAAAGCGGGCGGTTCCGGTTTGGGCGCGGGGTATCAAGAATGTTTTCAGTAAGCTGTGGACGAATACCACCAGAAAATGAGCCCCTCAATGAAGAGTGCCCGCTGACTGTGGCAGAGCCGGATTCGGTATCGTCGGAATCGCTAAAGTACAGATAGCTGTCTGTCGGTCGATCACCCGTGGTGTGGTGCCGGATCCAATCCTCAGTCAAACTACGAGCCGGTCTGCGAGCGCGGCTAATGAGTATCGAAGCCTCAGCGAGTATAGACGCGTCTACAGAAGAACGCGAAAGCTTGGGAGGCGGACGTAAAAAGGGAGTTTGAATGTCAAGCCGGTGGATTGGTTCGTCCTCAGACGACTCAGAGATATCGGAGCTACTGCTGTACGAGCGGGTGTCGTAGCGTAATTGCTCGCGTTGGGACTCGGGGTAGGGAGAGCCCCAGCTGGTGACGAACTGGCGAGGGCTGCCGCTGAGTTCAGGACCGTCGCTATCGTTGTCGTTATCGCTGAAGCCGTCGTGATGGAAGGATGAGCCGATCGGGGGAGTGCGCAGAATGTCCCGCACACGTTCCGAAAGCACGGGCGCAGGAAGCGAGGGGAGAACAGGAGACGAAGTAACGTCTTCACCGTCAGCTGTGGAAGTATTCGAAAGAGCAGGAGACGAAGTAACGGACTGGGCCGGGTAAAACGAGCCGTCCTGTGCGTATGCACTAGGAGGAAGCGAAGTAGTGGATTGCTGAAAAGAAGACGTTTTTTCTAGATGGCTAGTAGAGCGCAAAAGAAGCAAAGGAATAGGCGAGTTAGCAGATGCAATGCAAGTGGGCAACAAGTGGGCGTGGGCGGAAGTGTGAGTGGAGAGTGATAGTGATAGTGGCCAGTATCCTATTATAGTGACAAGAAGAGGCCACTTCCATTAGTACACTATGTACATATACGTATGTATGTACATGTGTATATTGTGGTATTTGCTTTGAGTGCAGCCACTGGTAACTGCAATCTAGAACGAAGCAAAGCAGAAAGTCGATGATCTTTGTATCTCTAGTTCTCTTTGTACTTTCCTTGTAGCAGTAGCTGTACTGACTACAAAGGGCTATACCCAAAAAAAAAAAAAAAAAAAAAAAAAAACAGTGCAGCCACACCTTGTTTGTGCTGTGTCGCACTTGGTCGTGATATTGCGGGAGTCACGGGCTTAACAAACTTCTTTTGGCGTTACATAGAGAGATGCACGAAATTGACAGGTTTTAAAGTGGGAGAAGTGGGAGACAATAAAGAATCAAGGAAGATAAACAAAGAAAGGTTAACTCACCACTAGAGACCAGCACAGACGAAGTTAACGTCGCCTGCAACTGAGTCTCAGAAATTCTCGCTGATGCTTTGATTGATGGGACGTTTTTTCCTTTTTTTTTCTTTTTTTCTTTGGCGCAGGCAGGCGTTGTTTCGGTGCCGCGATTTACAAGGTCGCTTCGCTTGAGAAGGCCCTGTGGGTTAGAATTGCGAGGGATGATACTGGAACTAGTGGTATTTTTGTGCCAGAGGAGGTTTATGGAGAGTTTCTTTTTTCGATTTTTTAGCTTGTAGGTCGGTTTGCCCTAGCAACATCCAAACTGCTAAGCGACGGCGAACAGACGAGACCGATATGGACAGACAATCGTGGCGATGATCTGTTGGATTGTGTGCATCTATGTGAGTGTGTATGTATAATGCAAATACATTGAACGAGAGAGAAAAAATCAGACTAGGGTTCAAGGAATCACTGGCGAGCCGACTTGAACCACAGAAAGTAAAGAACAGGGCTCAGAACAAGCCGAGTAAGACTTGACAAAGGGCGAAGCGAAGAGAGGGAAGAGGAAAAGGCAAGCGAGCAGAATGGCGGAAAGGGGAAGTAAAGAGAAGGGATTTAGCTGGCTTTGGTGATAAAAGGGACGTGACAAGACCAGGTAGGAATATGTTAGGGATCAGTTGTAGGGGAATCACGTCCTAGACAAACATACAAATAGCTAGTCAGTATACCGATTCTAACATTGAGAGAGAGAGATAGAGAGAGAGAAAGAGAATAAAAGAAGATTGCTTGAAGATTGAGGAAAGCAAGCAGACAAAGACAAGGAACCGACTCAACACGAGAAGCATAAGACAACACGCACAACATGGAGAGCCAATCAGTCAAGGTCGGACCAGCACAAACACAAGCATAAGCATGAGCTTAGTACAAGTACTGGTATGTACAAGTATGTATGCACAAAGCACAAACTCCTAGTCCCGATCGCGTCGCGTTCTGCACAGCACAGCACAACCCAGAAAAGATTACCGGTCAATTCGGCTGTGATTTATGCTATAATTTCCATGCGCTTTTATGGGACGAGAGATCATCGGCCGGTATTTCTGGCCCCTTGAAATATGTATGTACTTGTACTGGTATGTGTGCAACAAGACTCTCGGCTTGTTTTTGCCTTGCTTGGCCACTGGCTTGCTTGTCTTGCCTGGGCTTGATTTTATTCTCTGCCCATTGGATGGGTAAGCTCCATCCAGCAGAGAAGAAGAAGAATAACTTACAAGTTACTTGTCTGTTCTCTTTCTAATGTTTTTATTAGTGCCAAAAACCCCGATGAATAAAAACGGGATGGCCCTAAAACGCTGTATGGTATGGTATGTATTCTGATGCGTTGCTTATTTCGAGCGTCGCAGCCGGGTTTTGTATGTACGTAGTGTGTATGTATGTATGTGGATGGGCGGGCGGGTCATTCAGCGCTCGTCTTGTAAACACAAAGAAATCGCTATAAAAGCTGTGTAACAAAGGAAAGCACAGAAAAGAAGGAAAAACGACAGAATATGGTCGACGATGGCTGAGAGATGGGAGACTGGATGAGACGGCAGAAGGAAAATCGAGGATGGGAAAAAGCAAATGCTTGCTTGCTTGCTTTGTTCTGCTGCAGGAAAGGAAAGGAAAGGAAGAAGACAACATGCAGGCTGAATATGGTAGGCGGTCCACACAAAAATGAAATCAATAATAATGGCAAGAGGCAGAGGCAAAAGGTTAGAAATCACAAATGTATGTAGTAACCCCAAATCAGATACGAGTGTGAAACGGGCAAAATTAGACAACCAAAGAACAATGATATTATCAGATGTCAATCAAATCATGAAATACATATGTATGTACATACATACATACATACATACACACATAAAGGTTTCCAAGGGATGACCGGATATTATGTGCTTGTCGGGACCTGAGACATTGGCCGAATTATACGTGTGTGCAGGTACAGTATGCACATACATACCATACAGGTAGGTGAAAGCAAAAGGTTGAGACTCGGTCAGACGAAACTCAATCTGACCCTTTTGCAATAACTTTAAAAACTTCATACTGATGCATATTAACACACCTTCACTATCTCTAGCCCGATATCAAGTTATACCCATGGCTTCTGTCCATGTTGATCCTTTGTTGCTTCCTGCTCTGCCGCCTCATTCTAAATGCATACAAGTATGACCTCTGGTTTCTGCGTCTTCTGATCAGTAGTTTTATCCAATGGCGGCGTGGCACAAAGCCTTTGGGATTTTCGAGAGGAAGTGTGGTACAATCTGGCGTGTGATTGGTTGCTACTATCTCTGTGTTTAGCGTTCGTCAATGTGACTCTGATAAGGTGAAGTCTATACAAGTACTTGTACATACATACTATGTATGGTATTATGCAATCATCTTGGTTGAGAGCCTACGTCATAGAAGAGGAACTGCGTTTGTCGTAAATATAGGATAATGAGAACCTATGTACAAAAGGTAATATCAACTTATCATCTAGAAAACAGATAATCTCGCTCGTCTTCCAGGGGCGAATTATGACATGATCTTCTTTGGTCTTCTAGACGTCCTCTGGCCTTCTGTAAACCAATGATACATAGATACATACCATACATATGTACTGTGTTATGTATATGCAGGCGAGCAGCGCAAGCGAATGCACATGCAGATGCACATGCAACATGCATGTTACAATCACCGGAGCTCATTTCTGGGTCTTTTGGCCTCAGTCTGCCAATTGAAAACGCACACTTGTGTTTCTGCCAGTTTCTTTTGTTGCCGAGATTTCATTAAGTTAAGTAACATACTATGTACATATGTACATACAATATATGTATGTATATAGTTCCGTCATGATTTACGCCTACAAGCCATGCCGTTCACTGACATAGTATAAATTCTAACAAAGCTTTTTGGACTAAAGTGACCAATCACAGCCACCAGGAGGACCAAAAGAGTCCGAGGAACTTTGAGCTAAAAGCTGTCATCTCTTGTGCTTTTGGTTTAAAAGCTTCTCACAAACTTTCAACGTAGTACTTGTTGAGTTCTTCGACTAGAGATAGGTTGATGGCTTCTGGGCAGCTGTCAGAAGAAGATGCCATCTGCTTGCAGCTGTATGTCATGTGCGGGATGTGATCTCGCACAGAGTGTGCGCACTGTTAGCTTCGTAATGCTACAGTGCGAAGGCTATGTGCGAAACTATATATGTACTGTTAGTACAGCTGGAGGCAGCTGTCAGAGACTTGGACAGCTGTCGTCATCAAGAACGGAGCGCCCCCCCCCCCCCCCCCCCCCCCCCCCCCCCGGACTACCCCTTGACTCAAACTACTTGTATGGTCCCTGAATGAATGATCAATAGCTTAAATTATGTACAAGAACTAAAAGAAAACTGGTGCTAACGAGTCATAGCCTAAGCAACTCCAGACACAGCAAGTAAGAAAAGAAGAATAGAGGAAAGATAACGCTAGATCCAGACAAAAAAACAAAAGGCTAAGTAAGCCGCGATATTACAGCTCGCAGAAGATGTCAAAGTCAGACGTCGACGTCACCAGTGCAGGGTCAGCAGCATCGAACGTCGTCGTAGCTGCCTTGCTGATGGCGCTTTTGCACTCCCCTATATCATGCTGTTAACAGCCTACCTTGCGCGGACGAAAAGAAAGGTATAGGAGAGCAACTCACCAGACTGAGTATCGCAGTCGCCGACAGAGAATGTGGCATCGCCGCTGTTGGCCTTGTTGGCGCACTTGTTCTTTTGGTTGTCGCAGGAACGGCCGGCGGCGGTGTCGAAGTCAGGCTAAAGCGGAATTTGTTAGTCGCAATAACGATAGCACGCGTGGGTTTATGTGCAGATTGGACAAAGGATACGCACAAAGGTGTCACCATCAACTTCATACGGGCGCTTGGCGTCGCTGGATTTGAGGATCTAGAGAGCGTGTTAGTTATAATGGGCTACCAAGTTTGTGTCTGTCAGGGCAAGCAAGCACTGAGTTTCTCGCCGAGCCAATATTGAATCTCCCTTGGGATCCTCCGCCATGGTTTTCCCGTCATTCATTCGTGGGTACTGCATTCCAGCAGATAAGCTCGTGTTACTATTGCTTCAATATTGTCTAAGCTCTGAGACAGCCCTACCACGAACGCATTCCGGCGGCTGGACTTCACCCACAATACTTACGGGATCAGCAGTCAATCCACCCAGAGCACCAGTAAAGGTCTGCAGATTCACAATGTCTCGAGGCAGCATGCCGAGTTTCCAGCCAGCATTGAGCTCATCTTTGATTTGAACAGCGTTGGCTGCGCCAAACAGGGCAGCAGTAGCGCAGATGAGTGAGCAGCGCATTTTGTGTGTGTGTAAGTGAGAGAAAGAGAGAGAGAAAGCTTAGGTAAGTGTATAGATATACTATGTGCAACACAGTTGGTTGAAAGGATGCGCGCTTCCTTCCCTCGTGCCTGGTGTTGGTATGCCGCAGGTTGCACTTGTGATTCTCGAGAAGCTTGGTGCTTGGTGCGTTTGTGCTTATAAGGAGTGAAGTATAGTTGTTGATTGTGTTGTACCGACTTGGATATCTCTTTGGCGAACAGGCAAAAAAAAATGGCAAAGATCAGGAATGATGGTAGAGCCTGTTTTCCAACAGCAAATCGAAACAAAACCCCCAGGAGACAAGATGAAAAAAGAAAGAATAGAAAAAGATGAAATTGTTGCTAAAGAGGTTGAAGTACCGAGATAATGCTCGAGATGGGTCCATGCTCAGGGCATGTTTTAGCAGCTGGCCGCTATTCAAGTTATGTATGTAGTATGTGTGTAGCACTAACAAGTACACAAGTACATACATACATACATATATAGTACCTTGTCAGCCAAGTCAATGAAGAATATACCACTACAAGCCCCTAGGAAATCCAGGGCGCTGGATTTTACTGACATAAAGTTTTGCTGACGGACAACGGTCTAAAAGGAAACCTGGCTGGTACATACATATCAGCGACTTGAAAAGAATCAAGCTGAACAAGTACATGTATAGCAATGTACCAGTATGTACTTGTATCAACTTGGTGGCTCCATATAGTATTATGAACTTGTGACTTTCTTAATTTCCCTCTGCCTTAGCCGAATGCTGAAACAAGGTGAGATTTCGGGTGGTGCAGTTTTAGGCTTCAAGTGTTTCATCAACTAGCGAATCACATCACAGGCGCCCAGGCCACTTTTGCTCCATTACTTGGTTTTTTCAGGGACCTTTATTGTTCCGTTGTACTGGACTGGTACATACATATGTACTTGTATAATATATATATGTGAAGGCCCAGAGGATAGAGAATAGAGTTGATTGAAGAGACCCAAGAACTGGATCAGCAAGGAGAACCAGGAAAGCCTCGAGTGATAGCTGGAGCCTGGAATGCATGGAAATTACCCAGTGTTGCAACCAAGTACATATGTACATACACATACAAGTACATACTTGCCGCGAGGATTGCGAGGATCCAATATGTGTAACACAAGACTGTCGTTGGTATGATTTCACGCATCGAATAATGACGGAGAGAGTAATGGGCATCGAATAACTAAATAGTATTCTATATAAATATGATGGAAATATGACAGGAACCCTAGAAATAATAATCATACCGCCAATAGCGCCCAGTGTCCAGCGTCTTTCATAGACAGCCTGGATCGACAAACACCAAAAATGCAACAAATACAAACTAAAAGAAATCTCGGGACGAACACACGCTCAGGCTGGTCCTGGTGCTCGATGTACATACTTTATAAAGGAGGGACATGAAAAGAGTGAGAATGTGAAAATGACATGGCATCGTGCTTGTGTGTTCAATCTATACATATGATACAAGCCGGTGTGGTATGGAGGGTATTAAAAATGAAATAAGGAATATCAACAACCGTGAAAAGGCCTGCAACTTTTTCCTCTCCAAAGCACAACACAGGTGCTGGAGGGCAATACAGCAGTAGGACGGCCGGGTCCAATGCAGCTGTCCACGGTGTGCCGTGCCGGGAGCACTAAGACTCTCGAGGCAAACGAATAGATTCAGAGTGGCGCCAGAACGGCCCATGCTCTGCCGCTGCTCACTGGGAGCGACTCCATAAAAGGAGGTAGATACGGTAATGCTGGTAGGCGATGGTGAAAAGTGGTGGTAGGTGGAGAAAATGTCGACCCGTGTCACCTATGGGTGAAGCCGCTTTAAAAGTTGGACGAGGCATTCACCTGCGTGGGCGCGTGGTACGTCTCCAGCGTCGACTGGAACGGGTTGCGCTGCGCGGGAGCCGCCGCCATGCTGCCGGCGCTGCCGGGCTGAGCAGTCTCCATGACACTGTAGCCAGTCGGGTTGTTGGTCATCAAGCCATCCGACTCGTCATGGTTGCGGCGGTTGCCCCACACACGCCACGCCACAAAGCCCAGGGCGCCCAGGACGATGGCGCCGCCAACGCCAACAGCCACGCCAATGACCGTGTTGCGCGTCTTGGTCGACATGCCCGACGAGCTGCTGCTTTTGCTGTCGGACAGCGACACGCTCACGGTGCTAGTGGCGACAGAGGTCGAGGTGATGGTGGAGCCGGAGCTGTCGGTTGTGGTCATGACGATGGTGGTCACCGACGTGCTGGATGAGTGCTTTTCAGAAGACTTGGCGGTGGTATGCGCAGCAGCAGAGGTGGTTGACGAAGCAGCAGTGGTCTCGTGAGTAGCGCTAGCCTTGGCAGAGGTCGAAGTGGGCTGGAGAACAGCTTCAGTGGTGGTCTTCTTGACAGTTTCAGTGGGCTCGGGTGTGGGCGTAGGCGTAGGCGTGGCCGTGGGCGTGGACACAACATCGCTGGTGGTAGTAGAGGTAGTAGGCTCAGGAGCGACAGAGGTTGTCGTGGGTTTAGCCTCAGAAGTGGTGGTCTCGGGCGCAGGCTGGGACGTAGTAGTCTCGGGGGCAGAAGAAGTGGTTTTGGGGGCGTCAGAAGACGAAGTGGTCGTAGGTGCAGCGGACGAAGTGGAAGTGGCAGCCGCCGTGGTCGCAGCAGCATCGGTAGCTGAAGAACTAGAATCTTCTTCGGCTCTTCTCAACAAAGCGCCGTATCTTCCGGGGGCGTGCTGGTTGAAGATGCTGGCATTGACCAGCACCATGAGGCCCAGCGAGATGAGGAGAATCTTGAATAACCTGGTGACGTACATGGCGACAGTATGTGTAAAGACAGAAGCGAGTGTACAAGTTTGGAGGTGATACAGAAGGATAAATTGACAGGACCAAAGAAATAAAAAGAGAAGAGAAAGCACAGAATCAAGAAACGGGATAAGACCCCGAAAGAGAAGGAAAACAGAAGAGTTCGAGGAGAAACGAGTGTATTTATTCCTTGGCGGACGTAGAAACCAGCCAGGAAACGGACTTCTGGGGCGATCTTTGGGCTGGGAACAAGAGCGCTAAACCAAAGAAAAAAAAGGAGCAGGGTAAGAAAACGAGGGACAAGGAACAAGAAAACGGGGGGTGAGAAGCAAAGTTCAAGACTGTGTATGTATGTGGGGATATGGAAAAATGAAAAGAGACCAAGGAAACAAAAAATGCAAAAGAAAGCAAGAAAACGGAAACAAAGAAAGGAAAAACAAAACTCAGGGACTGGTCGGAATTGGGAGTGATGGAGAATAAATACTATACATACATACTACTGTATCACATACAGTAAAGCAACAAGCAAGGATATGATAAAATAGTTCTTTTTAATACAAATCCTGTTATGTACAGATGTATGTATGTATGTACATACGATACGGAGTAGTACCTTTGCATATCTTTTGTTACAGAATATACATAACTGTTTTTTGTCAGCAATAACGCCGCCTGCTCCCTACTCCTTTTGAACAGCCTTTTCAAGGTGCTTATCTGATCAGACCCTGTAAGAAGTCATATCTGTGCCAAAGATAGAACGAAGAGGAATATGACGAGTTGCTTAGTACCAAGTGCCAGACAATGGGCTTGAAGAGACTTGATCAAGAACAACCACAGTGATTTTTTTTTTTTTCTAATGGTCAAGTTGTTGCAAAAATGAGCGAATGGGTGCATGATTGGCCTGTTCACAGATGCCAAATCCAGAAAGTTGGATTATGCTTTTCGCTTTTCGTTTGGAGTTACCTGTAATCTTGTATGTATGTATGTTTTGTATGTATGTATATACATATACTTATATGAAGAAAATGACCCAAAAAGGTTCAACCACATGCAGAGGCATGAGAAGTGAAACGAAATAGGTTTAAAGAGGGGTGAAGATCGGCTCGGCTTAGAGGGCTCGTATTCTAGCAAGAAGGATTCCTATAAAAAAGGTTTTTTTTTTTTTTGTATTGCTCGCTTGACTAAGACAACCGAACCCAAGGAGAAAAAAGGTGCAAGTAAAAGAACGGGTAACAAAGGTCCCCTTTTAGATCAAGTTAAGTTGTACAAACTTCCCGCTCTTGCTGTTTCTTTAGGACCTTGATTTATTCAAGCTTGGCTCATATATCAAGACAGAATAACAAGAACGATGCTTTTTCTTTTTCTTTTTCTTTTTCTTTTTTTTTTTTCTGTCTCTGATGTTCCAAATAAAAAAAAAACCGCATTGCTCTGCACCAGCCTTTTTCCCCCCTCCTTCTCATAGAGGAATCCAACTTTCGGCATGGCGAAGCATACATATGATAAAACTTGGCAGCTCCCACTTCCAACTACAATACAAGTATAAAACTTGCGGAGCCCGTGGCAGCGCAACAATGCAATGCCACAAACGGGTTCTTTTGACTTGCCAGTGTGGTCAAGGGTGATGCTTGTCTTTGGTCACGATAGAAATAGAGCCAATGACGTTGGGTTTGTTCAGGCATCTCTTCTCTCTCTCTATGGCATCGTCCCACTAAAAGAAAAGGCACACAAGTATGGTACTTATGTAGTACATATGTACTGTAAAGAACAACTCAGAGAGCCCATCTAGCCAGGAACCACCCAACCCTTGTCTTACTTTTGACTTGTCCTTAAACACACGAACAACAACCTGATAAAGCCATGCGCTCTAGCCAGACCGGCTGCTTGTTTGGCAGACACAGCCACTAAAAGCTTATTCTTTCTTCTCTTTTTTCTACAGGCCCTTTATTTCTTGCCTGGTCAACTGTTTTTTTTTTCTTCTCAATCAAGAGAATTTCCGCGATGCTATGTTATGGTATATGAAGAAGCGTATCGTATTACATACAACATCCATACATCCGTTTGGCACCCAAGCACTATAATTACGGGAGAACTGATCGCCGCAAAGTACACACTGTTTTTGGCTGCTGCGTCCAAGCAACGTTGTATTTTTTTTTTTTTTTGCCTCGCAATTCTTATACATAGTATTCCAAAAATAGAACCATCGTGTTCCTGATTTATTTATTCATTTTCACTGATGCACCTTTTTCTCTACTATGCAATGTTCATCTCGGAAAAAAGTGAATATCGACGTGTAAATTCTCAATCGCATTCTGGAAATTCCGTCTTTATTGAGGATTTAGCGCGCGTTTTTTTTTCTTCCCAGTGAGGCCAACCAAAGGTACATACTGTGTGAGTACATACGTAATTCCCGCCTATTCTCAAACCCTAAGAACAAGCAATATCACGGTCTTTTCATCCCCTTCATGGCTCACACTTACTCCGTACATGTATCTTCATACCAGGATAGCCTTACTACAAGTTTTGAGCTTGACAATAACATAACTCAACTCGCCTGTTGTTGTAGGCAGCCTAAAGTTGTTAACTCTATACAAACTTGAGGCACAGGGCTGTTAGCGGGCTGCGATCCTGCTGGAAGCGGGCATTAGCCAAGTTAGAATTAGCCACAAAGTGTTCTTGTTCTTGGTTTTATATACATATGTATGTACATATGTACATACTTATAGCAGGAAGTCTTATGCACTAACTCACGAAAACTGAGGCGACCAACAAACATGGCTGTCCACAAGTATGATGATTCCCCGAGGCTTCTCTCCGATTCCTTCTTCTCAATGACACCCAAAACACCCTGCCACGGCTTTCTAAACACGTTTCTTCGCCTCAACGTAACGCCAGTCCTCTAAAGCCGTTAGCAAGTACATACGTCACTCAGCCAACGTACCCTGGTTACGTTTCATTTGTTCGGAGGCCTACTTTCTCAGCAAAGTTTTCAATCTCTTGAACAAGTTTGTGCCTCAACGAAAACATACGTACTGAAAAGAACTTGTTACCAAGCTCTGCGCCTTTGTTTGCTCGCTTTGCCTCGTGCTACTTTGTTGCGTTTGTTTGTTCCTGGCTTGGACAAGGGCCTTGGAGCTGTTGAACTTGTCCTTCAGTTGTATGGCACTAAGAAACATTTGTAGTGCTTTACAAACTACAAGCACTTGTACATATGTACCAATAGAATAAAAGAAGAAAATTCATGATCGGCGCATCTCATCACAATCACCATTTCTTCAAACCTCTCGTGAAATACTACTACATAACTACGTACTATACTCATACATACATTAAGAATTAACATCCTAAAAGCGGCCACCTATTAAACACAGCTGCGCTTCAGAGCCGGCACAAAAAAAAAAGGTTTGCCTTGTTGTTGTATACACAAAACACAAAAAGAAGTCAAGAAGTCAGTAAAGGCAGAAATAAGGCGAAAAAATGGAGTAATGAAGAGATCACGAGTCGGGTATTTCGAGGCGAGCACTCCTCAAATAGGCCTGTACATACATATAGTATATTGTGGGCTGTCTGATCACGGAACTTCAAGTTGGGCAACGGTACATGGCCATATACAGATTTGTATGTGTATGTCGTATGTATGTACACCGCATGTTTTCGTGCATATTGTCAAGTACGGCTCTTTTTCGTGAATTTCGTCCCAAGTACAAAGTACACGACACCAACGGCACATCCAGACCACATGAACAATCTAGCTTGTATGTACCTCTTGTTCAAACGACAGAGCAAAAAAAAAAAAAAAAAAAGGGCTGGTCAGAACATCCTGGTTGTTCTGGTACCAACTGCAGACTGCAGAACAAGCATTTGAGAAGCAGGTAAAAGGGACGATAATATAAAGCATAAGTCATCAATGTGAAGAACAAGTGCGTAAGCCTTGTTTGAGAGAATAGCAAGAACAAATAGAATAAAAAGGCAGCAACATCTCGAACAAGTTTAATTGTCTTTGTGATTCTTTGTTGTTGTTGTTGCTACATACATACATATGTACATACATAGCATAGTAACACAGCCAGAAGTTTATTGTATGTTACCCTAACCCTATCTCCTGCTTTTGCGATTCATCATTCCTTTACGCTTGGATGTTCTGAGCAACACAACATATAAGTATGTACATACATACTACATACATACGTATGCAAATATACAGGTACAGAGTTTTGAATGCAGCAAGTTGCATTTAGACAGCAGGCGTCATGCATTGGCGTCGTTGCCAACAGAGCGATATTGAATCCCAAGGGGCGGAACAGACGAGACAGCACAGCAAAGTGGCACAAGACAACGAGGGCCTTTTTTCATCTTTGTACTGTCTTCTGGCCCAACAAAAGACAAGAAAGTACATGGAGAAGAAAAGCTAACTTGTGTTGTACATTGTACATTCCAGCAAGCAGCAAAACCCATATAGCAAATCATACGCAAACACCCCTATTTGACTAAGATTAAGTCTGACGGGCTCATATAGTGCTGCCCTTGCCATCAGCTTTGAGATTCCAGCTATTTCCTCTTCATCGCGTGTATTCTTCTTCATTTCTTTTCCTTCGTTCTGCATCACCAGCTTCGACAGCTTCCTTATCAGGAGTCGTTCAATCTCGGACTAGAAAGACTTGGCTTGGGCAGCTTTGGCCCAACGTTTGGGCTATTCGGGATCTCAGCTGAAGTCTATCAGGATATACCAGTACATGGAACCAGGCCGCTTATATTTAGCCTTATCAGCCAAAGCTCTGAAACCAGCTCCCAAAGTTCAATCACACAACAAAAAGTCACCAATCCGGAAAAAGAACTTGGCACACACATCGTACGTAGTACACACAAAAAATCATCAGCTTCTCGGCCTGATTTTGTGATACTTTTGCCACCTCAAAGAAAAGGAAAGAACAGGACCGAAAAAAAAGGGAAATAACCCCCAAATTTTGAATTGCACCTTCCGAGACGTCTTCCAGAAAATTCCACCCTTCAACTGCCTCTTGTCGCTGTCGCTGTCGCTTCCGCTTCTGCTTCCGCCTCCGTAATCATGTCGGTGCAATTCCACCCCAGCACTACTGCAAGCGCCATCGCCAACTCGCCGTCAACCTCAATATCGTCTTCTCGCTCCACCTTCCGCCCGCTACCGTTCCTCTCTTCCTCCTCCTCCTCCTCCTCCTCCTCCTCCTCCTCCTCTGGCTCGTCCGCCACCGCCCGCCCCGCTCTGTATGCCAGCAGCACCCTGTCCACCAGCACCACCAGCAGCAGCGGCCACTTTGGCAGCAGCACCACCAGCAGCACCGGCCATTTTGGCAGCACCGCCAGCAGTATCCTAGCCTCTGCAACGCCGCGCCCGTCGCCGGCCGCCTGCCGCACATCCAGCATTGGGAGCCTGCGCCCATCGGGAAACACTGCCAGCACCTTCACCTCGCCGCGCCACCGCTCTGCGGCTCTCCGCGCACACGGCTCCGTTTCCATCTCGGCATCTTCGTCTGCCCACCCGCCCCGCTCGTCCCTCGCCTACTCCCAAACGCCGTGCAATAGACTTCCCAACTACAATGATGATGACGAGGACAACAACAGCAACAACAACGCCTGGAAGAAACAGTCGCCCAGCGTCTCCGGGCCACGTGTGTCGCCGCGACAGCAGAAATACTGCACTGCCGCCCAAGGCCATCAGCGCCGCCTGCATTCAAGTCAGCAGAAACTGCCACGGCCGGGAGCGCAACTGCCGCAGGCCCAGAAGAAACAACTCGTCACGATCCATACGTCGCTGCTCTTTGATCCCAAGACGGAACAGTTTATGCGCAACATTTCAATCGAGGTTGATACGGCTACTGGCAAGATTACGCGCTTGCTCGAACACGATGACGATACCGAGATTATTACGCGGGCTGGTGATATTGATTTGCGCAGCAAGTTTGTAATGCCAGGTCTCGTGGATTCTAATACACATGTGTTTTTACATTCTTTCAAGTATGTTCTTTTGTCAACCCTAGCACTTGAACCCTTATCCATCCCGTCATCAACCTCATCCCAACACATGAGTCAGGAACTAACAATTCTTCCCAGAGAGCGCACCGCCCAGTCTCAAGTCGCCACCGAAAGCGTCGTCGAGCGCACTATCCGCGCCACCAACCACGTCCGTGCTGCTCTCTTCGCTGGCTACACCTCTCTCCGCGACCTCGGCACCGAAGGCCTACAGACCCTCGACGCCGACCTACGCAACAGTATCAATCGCGGCCTGACTCCGGGCCCCCGCCTCTTCGTATCCACCCACCCGATCGCCTCGTCTGCCTCCCGTGACCTCAACGCCGATGTGTCGTCATCCACCTTTGACGCTGGCGACGGTGTAGCCGGCGTCGTCGCTGCAGTCCGCCGGCGCGCCGCCGCCGGCGCCAACGTCATCCGCGTCTACGCCGATGTGCGGCGGCATGACAAACGCAACGCCGGGCCTGAGCGTTACGTGGCCGACGACGAGCGGGACGATGTGCGGTCGACGTTTTCGTACGCAGAGATGCGCGCGCTGGTCAACGAGGCGCGCATCAGCCAGATCCCCGTGGCGGCGCATGCCACTAGTGCCGAGGCGGCACTGATGGCGGTCGAGGCTGGGGTCACAACGCTAGAGCATGGGCCGCTGGAGGCTGATGAGGAGCTGTTTCACGCGATGCGCGAACGCGGGTGTGTATATGTGCCGACACTGGCGGCCCTGGAAGTGCTAAATCCGGACGCTATGCAGAGCATGCAGCGCAATGTGCGGCTGGCGTATGACTTGGGCGTGGCGATTGGGGCGGGCGGGGATACAGGAGTTTTTGCGCACGGCCAGGGGGCGCGCGAATTGGAGCTGTTGATTGATGCGGGCGTGCCGGTGGCGGCGGTGCTCTCGGCAGCCACTATCAACGGGTACAGAGCGTGCGGGGGCGTGTTGTCGGGGTACAAGTTTGGGTGGTTCGGGGAGGGCTGTCAGGCGGATATCGTGGCGCTGGATGTTGACCCGCGGCAGGACTCGCGGGCGTTTCGGCGCATGAACTTTATCATGAAGGATGGACAGGTGTGGAAACTGGATGGAGCTCGGACGACTCTGGTCTTTGGACCTACTGAATTGGGATTCCCCGGACAGGATGAGGCCGAGATGGGCTGGGAAGTGGTGGAGAAGCCATCGTGGCGGGATTAGGGTTGTTACCTTGAATGGTTATGTCACACTTTTGAGTGAATGGAAGGGGTTGGACGGATTGGATGGAGTTGGGACGCGCAGATGGGATAGAGGCATGGATGGGAATCAACGCACTACAACACTATTACGACTTTGACGATGCCTGGAACACACAGCAACAGGCACCCCTGCATATTTCTTTTAATCTCTTGTTTTGTTTTCTTTTTTTTACACAGATATACAACAACTAATACATACATACTACCAGCTTCTTTTATGACATGGCTTTGGATTGTCATCTGACAAAGATAGTGTATTTTCTAAGCTCCACATTGTTGCTATCAACGGTCACCCCAACTGGGGCCTCTTATAGCTCCCACTCTCTTCTACTCCTGTCCCCCAGCCTGCCCTCCCTCCACCTCCTCCAGCCGCGCGAACCCACTCGTCCTCCACTCACAGCAGCTCGTGAACCAGTTATCACACGTCTCGTTGTTCAGCTTGCAGCAAAACATGTTTTGCCCGCAGTAAAACAGGTCGCTGGTCGTCGCATTCTGGCCCGTGGAGATGACCACGTTTGTGCCGTCCGTCAGGCACGACCCCGAGTACCGCCCCGGCAGAGCGTTTTGCTTACACACACAGCCGTTGCTGTTGGGACATCCGAGAGAGTTGTCATCGTCTTCGCCGTGAGAAGAAAGTGCCGCGGCAGAGACGAATGGGGTGAGCAGCAATGTGATGAAAGTAGGAGCGTGCATAGTTGTTGATGTTGGTTGTTTGGTGGTTTGTTGGTGGTTAGTTGGTTGGTTGGGCTTCAGTTCCTTTGATGGGGTTTCTCTGGCCGTTTTATATGTTGGTCTCCCCCAACACTGATCTCTTGGTTTGTTCTTCCTCTCAATTGTTACACTCCAGTCTGTTACGTTCTCGCTTGTTAATTGCATTTTTGTTACTCAAATCGGGTTGTTCTCATGTACAGCTCCCAGCCCGTCTCTATCACGGTCTCCATCTCACAAGTCTCCATAATACTGCACAGTCTCGACTTGTCTTTTGCCACCTATCCAGGCTAGCTGACTTTGGCTCTCACCAACTCTCTGAGCCTGGTGTCTCTGTCGTCACACATATTTCAGTGCATTTATAAGACGTTACCTGATGTGACTTGTGCTTTCTCCAGTTCGGTTTGCCCTACTATGAAGGCGTAAAATATCGCTTCTGGTAACATCTTGCATCCACCGTACATATTACTTATAGCGTTAATGTTCTTTGATTGATTGAACTACATATTATACGTTGTCTGTCGTGATCACCAATGTGTGTGTGTGTGTGTGTGTGTATTATTTTTATCCTCTTTGCTACCTATCATGGCACAACTTTCGAGTCCGGGGCCCTCCTCATAACCGGGAACATGCCGCTTTTTCTACCTCCATTTTATATATAGCTGATGTGTCCTCCTTCCAAACCCGGTAACCATAACAATTCCATAGGGTAAGTCCAAATTCCACACCTCCAGTACCTCGCACCTCCTGCCCTAGGGTTGTCCAAGCCATCTTAGGGTAACTGGATTTTTGACGACAATATAAGCTCTATTAAGTGGCCAACCAAACGGAAAGGGCGTAACAAAACAAACAACAACAATACGCACAAAAAAAATCGCAAACTAACCGCGATAAATCACTATACCTTTTGAAAATACCCTTTCTTTTCATTGCTAATTTTTTCTGCTCAGTTTGAGCCTATTTTTGTCATGTCGTCTCTCCAAGACGCGTGCTACAGCCGCAAGGCTGACAAAATTCGCCGAAAACTAGAAATCGGCGACCAACTCTTTAAACCCATCATTTCGGCCATCGAGCCATTCCTCAACAGCGAGGACACGGAGGTCGGCGCACTTCAGAAGGAGTACGCTGCCGGCCTGGTCGCCATGACCCAACGGGCGGCCGACAACTACATGGACGACCTGCCGTTGTTCCCGTCTTCCACCCCAGCGCCGCAAGGCCTCAGCGCGTCCCGCCACGCGCCCACCTCCCAGGCTGCCCCTCCGGTGCAGACCCCGGCTGCGCCCACGCAGCCCCAAAAAGAGACGGCCGCCAAACCCAAGACAACCCGCGCCGCCCACGCCCCCACCCCTGTCTCTCCCCCGAAGGAGAACACCACCCGAGCTGCCCCGAAGCAGCCCGACACCTCCGCCCAGGAAGGGTGGAATAAGATTGTTGGCCGGAAGGCCAAGAAGGAGAAGGCCAAGCCGGCCGCCCCCCCCGCTCAGGCCCGCAAGACCGAGCAGCAGCCTCGCAAGGCTGCACAGACCCCCGGACAGCCCAAAGCTGCCAGCAAGAACGGGGCAACCAAAAAATCCGCTACCGGCAACAAGGCCGGTAAAAAGACCCCCCTCGCCCCAAAGGCGAGACAGGACCACAGGGTCCTCATCCGGCTGCCCGCCAACCACCCGTCCAAACAGCAGGACATCTTCTGGGTGCAGAGCAGCCTGAAGGCGAAATTCCCCGTCTTCAAGGACATAATGCGCAACCTCGTCTACACCAAGACAGGATACGCGCTGGAGCCCAAGTCCGCCGAAGACAGGGCCCGCATTCTTTCCCGCGCCGAAGACATTCAGAAGTTCTTCGGCCCCGAGACCACCGTCGAAATGGCGGTGGTCACAGACACTTACCAGCTTGGCCCCGTTGGCCGGTACATCAAGACCGGCGACAAACCGCATGAGCTCTCTGCGGAGGAGGTGGCCGGCTACATCAAAGAGTCGACCAAGGTCACGCCGGCGCACGTGAACAAGAAGGCCATCAGCAACGCTGAGGACTTCTGGTACGTCAGCGTCCCCGCCACTGGCGTGGCACTGCCCAGGAACGTCTTCCTTGGACCCTACAAGGTCCCAGCGCGCCTCATGAAAGCGCGCCCCGTCGACAAGCAGTGCACGCGCTGCTTCGGCTGGCACAGCGAGAGCCACTGCGCTAGGGCTCCCAAGTGCAAGTTCTGCGGTTCCACGGAACACTC
>CM069900.1:265651-279998 GCA_036034705.1 Thielaviopsis punctulata | reverse complement strand
GTACTGGAGGTGTGGAATTTGGACTTACCCTATGGAATTTCTAGGTTACCGGGTTTGGAAGGAGGACACATCAGCTACATATATAAAATGGAGGTAGAAAAAGCGGCATGTTCCCGGTCATGAGGAGGGCCCCGGACTCGAAAGTTGTGCCATGATAGGTAGCAAAGAGGATAAAAATAATACACACACACGGACATCCCAAACGTGTCAAACCAATGTTATAAACGCTCTTTGTGAAAAGAGTTCCTAATATGGTTAAGCTTCTCATGCTAAGCGCGACGCGTCTGAGCCACTAAAGACGCATGAGCTTCATTTAACCTCTCAGCGCATAAAGTACATCTTTACCTTAACTACTGGTAGACAACAAAGTTGGGTTCCCCCCTCACTTATACCAGTACAAAGCCAAGGCCTCCAGAGGTTACATCGCGCAACGCATTATTCTGCACGGATTTAGCAACAAGTCATGATCTACAGGCCCCCCCTCTATTGACATGGCTCCATCCTCTGCGCAACTCAGTATATAAGCTGTACTCATCTCACATCACTTTTGAACTGACTTTCCTGCTTCCTACTGCAACTCAACCTTCTTTATTTCTCCGGGGTTAGAGCTCACTAATCCCACCATGGCTTGCAGGGCTGTTTTGTTAGAGAATCAGTACTGTAGTAAAGAAACTGGGCAACACAGAAGGTTACCCAGGAGCTACTATACTCCGTCTTACTACATACATACATACATACATACATACATATGTGCATGCTACCGTCACACCTGTCATAGAGCGCGCCTCGAGCCAACAGGATTAGAGCCAAGGGTTGAAGAAGCCAAGGTTGGAAGTTGAGGTCAAGCAAGAAGAACCAATTATACAACAACAAAACCAGTGCATAGTCCTGTTCTTCTTTATTGTTCTAAGGGGGGGTTCTGTTTGCTCTTTTATCAGTCTAGCCCCCAAGATCAAATCAAAGCTTATTTCACTATTTGTGCCTTTTCTTTTTTATATCTTGTCTAGTACTGCATACTACATATTAGTATATACTAAAACGACCATGGCCTCCCATCCAGCTGACACGCCAAACTACAGCACGCTGGAAGTCGTTCCTGACGATCCTGGAAAACAAGTCGCTTACTCGCCGGCTCCAGAGTCCCAGCACGGCCTAGGATACTTTAAACCGACGGCCCTGGCCACTCACGAGGCCAGTGCTGACGCAGAAAAGACACTCCAGCCCCATGGAAAGCGGTATTGCGGCCTGGCGCCGCGGCTGCTCCTGGTAATTCTCGGGGTGGCCTTGTTAGTTATTGGTGGTGTTGTGGGCGGCGTTGTCGGCGGTGTTCTCGCAAACAAGTCGTCCAAGTCTAGTTCTTCTTCTTCATCCTCTCCAACGACTACACTAGCCGGCACATCCACTGCTTCTCCCACACCGACATCAACGGGGCTCACGTTGCACCCGTCGTCAAAGCTCGCCTCAGCCTTTCTAACTATCTCGACGTCCATCACACGCGAGTTCCTCTTCTTCCAGGATACCAACGCCGCCATCCACTGCGCCGTATACGGCTCCGACAACAAAATCTGGGAAATATACAACGTGCAAGACGGTACGCGCACGGGGTCCTCCTCTTCATCTTCCTCTGCCGCTGTTGCCGCTCAGCCCGGAACGCCCATGTCTGCGGCCGTCGGCGCCGGAGGCGCCGTGCACCTGTTCTATCTGTCGCAGTCGTCCGGGACGCTGACACAGGTCTCGTCAACCGGCGGGCGTCTATGGACGCTGGGCGCGTTGGGCGCGCTGGCCGAAATGCCAGTAGGCGGAAGATTTGCCGCGACGCGCATCGCGCCGCCGGGACTGGCGGCGGGACTGGCAGGGCCGGCGCTAGCGTATGCGGTTAGTGGTGGCGCAGAGAGGAGTATGCGGGTGGCAGTACAAGACGCGAGGCTGACATGGAATACAAGCACGGGATTCCAGGTGGCAGCGTCGTACAATCCGAATGCGATTGCGGCGGATTGGTTCCAGGATGATGTCGTGAGCAAAGGAGTGGCAGTGTACACGCAAAACTCGGAAAACATCACACTGCACCAGTTCAATGTGACTTCTGGTAATTTTGCGCGCAGTAGGTGCTTCTCCATCCCGCCGATCAATCCGTTGCTGTTAACAAATGAAAAACAGGCTTTGTGTTTCCGTTCGCCTCTCCGATAGGCGAGATGACCACCATCAACTTCCTCCCCTCCGGCTCCGACCCGCAGTACACCAATATCCAAAACTACATCCTGCTGGATAACGGCACCCTGACTACCATGTGGCAGACTGGAGGCATTCTCAGCAACAACTTTGCGCTGAAAACAAACGGCCCCGTTGACTTGAACGGAGCCGGCAGGGCAAACTCAACGTGGACAGCTATGACGACCAATGCCAACCGTAACTTTTACGGCGTGGCAGACGGGGAGATTGTACAGTGGACAATGGACCCAGAACGACAGACGTGGAAGTGGGTGACGGTGATAGACATAAACTGGTGACGGGTGAGTTTGCGGTCCTTTGTTTTGGTTAATGATATCCTGTTTGTACCTTGATCGTGTATGTATGTATGTATGTATGCATGTATGTAGTATATAGTATATAGTACATATACTCAAAAGTTGACTGTCAAAATCCAATGGTATATTGCCAACGCTAGAAACAAAGAAACTGAAACTCCAGATAGGGTATAAACTCCAAGCCGACTGCCATGCCAATATGGTCAGCCATCATCATAGAAAAAGAAGATAGGAAAGGAACAATAGAAGAATCAGACAAAACCCAGAAAACACAATAGACCCTTAGAAAAGAAGGACAAGGACTAGGCACTTAAAAGTGCTGATGGATGCAAATACACGTCCACAACCACCGTGAAGCGTGATATGTTATAGAAACAGGAAAAGAAGGTCAGATGCTCCAAAGCACGTGACATGCATGACAAGAAAAACGAAAAGGAAAACAAAAGAAAAAGAAAAAGAAATGCTAATAGTAACACACAAATCTCAGCGAGATCTGGACTGGACAGTGCCACACAGCCCCGTGTTCCGGTACGCTGGGGAATTGTAACTGTGCAGCACCCGATACGGTGCACCCGTCTCGTTTGTCATGCTCAGGCTGCGCTGCCGCACATGACCCCCGCCTGGTGCCTGCACGGCACTCTGCCGCTGCGCATAGCTCGGACCACCAGCACTGCGCGCCGTCTGCAGGATTTGCTGCTGCTGCTGTGCGTACATGTTCACCATGGTCTGGTGCGTGCGCGGTGCACACGACGGCGGCCGAGACGCTCCCGGCTGCAGAAACTGCTGCTGATGCTGCTGCTGGACAAACCGGTGGTGTGACGATGTACCCTGCGCCGGGCTGTGGCGCTGGTACGCCGGCAGCGTGGGCACAGAGGGCATGTGCGGCGGCAGCTGCTCCGAAGCAAAGCTTGTCGCACTCACAAGAGAATTCGCACGTGTGCCAACGTCGGAAAGCGCACGCGTAGGGAGAGACGGGTGCAGGTGCGGGTACAGCTGTGCCGGCGGGTGCGGCATAGAAGCTGTGTGACTCGAGTGGGACGATGTACGCGAGTGTCTGCGCACAATGTCAAACGAGTTCTTGCGCACCTGGCCCGTCTCAGCCCATAGCGACGACAGACGCAGCCCAACAAGGCTGCGTGCGCGCTTTGCAGACGACGACGCCGACTGCGAGTTGGTGCGGCGGCGCGGCTGGGGTTCCGGCTCAGGCTGGCGAGAGTAGGCAGAGGGGGTCTGTGAAAGGGTCGAGTGCGTGCGCGGCAAGTGCGCGTTGTACTCGGGGCGGTACGAGGCGGATGAGTATGGCTGAGAAACGACGGAGGCGGGAGCGGGAGCGGAAGATGTGTTCAAAGACTGGCTGCGGTGGCGACCACGGAGAGAGCGAGCACCCGTCATGCGACCAAGCATAGGGTTAATGGTCTTTTTGCGCTCCTCGCCAAGATCCGCAAGCGCTTTTTCAAATGCAGCTTTCTGTGCAGACGTGGTCTCGGTTGCGTCCGCGTTGGATGAGCGGGTGCGGTAGCGCGCAGGACGTTCAGACTTGGGAGGAGGCGGCGGAGGAGTAGTAATAGACGACATTGTCTTTGATTTCGTCAGCGACCGGGGACGCGAAAGTATGCTGCCAAGCGACTTCTTCCTACGAAGGCCCGAAGCAGCATCCTTGGACTGGGGCGGTGTGATAGACAGACCCTGCGGCTCGGCAGCATCCAGACTCTGAAGCTTGGACTGCGAGTGTGACGGAGTCTGTGCATTTTCAAAGCTGCCCACACTCATAATGGTTTGCAGAGTAGCCTTGCTCGGCTGGCCTCTGACCAGGCGCTTAACTGATGGGTGCAGTATTTCAGCGCTCTTCAAGTCTCTGGCCTTGCGCGACGGCGACGACGGAGCGTCCTGTGCTGAAGCATCAATGACAAACGTTGGAATCTCTTCTTTGGGTGACGACCGCAGTCCAGTGCTGGCCAGCAGGCGCTTGAACTTGCTCAGCTTGGCCTCAGTGGGGGCCGCCTTGGGAGAAGGAGTGACAGGAGAGCTAAAGCTGGGGATCTTGATGAATGTGGGCGTCTGGGGGTGGTACGACGAAGCTCTTCTAGATTTCTTGACGGAGCCACTCTTTGACGCCAACATGGCAATATGCGGGATGCCTGAGGAGGAGTTGGATGTCGAGCGAACATGGCCACCTCCAGAGACTTTGGGCGCTACGGCCAGTGCTTTGGGCGAGGGCTGCTTTGGTGTAGCAGACCGAACGGGATCCTGGAAAGTGCACGGCAGCGGAGGCACGTCGGGGATCGACATGGGGCTCAGCTTAGGACTGGGAGAACGCATAGAGGAAGCTGACGAGTACGATCTCTCGAGACCAGCCGGGGCTAGAGACCGACGCATAGAGGTTTTGGAGCGAGATCCAGAGCCGGTGCTCCGGTCACCGCGGGCCAGACGAGAGCTGCGGGAAGAGCGCAGAGACGAGTTGGAGCCATAGCCAGAGTCGGTCTTGACAGACTGCTTGTTTGAGCAGTCCGAAGCTGGGCTGGAAACTGCGCCGGAAGTCGAGCGTGAGATTGTCTTAATTGAAAGACGACGCTCAATGGGGTTTGAGCAGGCCGAGGGTTCAAGCCTGATGTCAAGTATTTCAGGGGAGAATTCAGCGTCGATGTCGTTGTTGAAGGCTGTTTCTCCGGTTTCGGAGTCGCCATTGTTCACGTGGCTGTTTCCCAAACTGTCACCCAAAGTCTGAGCAATGCTGCTATCCACCTTAGCCTCGTCCTTAACCACGCTCTCCGGTCTCGACAGCGAAAAGTTTCCAAAGTCAATCGTCAGGCCCGAGAAAAACTCCTCGCCCGAAAACAGCGTCGGGACCACCATGTCCGGCGTCTTCAATCCTGCCGAAAGCTCATCATCCAATCTCGTGGGTGACTCGGTAAACAAGTCTGCAATCGGCGTGGTCACTGCCGGCTTCGTAGTGTCTACCGCCACCTCCTTTGCCAGGTTCAGCGTCGGCAGCACCAGCGGCCGGCCCTTGCGCGCCATCGACTTGGCCGACTGATTGCTCGCCATCTTCCGCAGCGGTAGTCCGGAGTCCTCTTCATCCTCCAGGCGCATCGACGACCGCGGGCTTCCGTCCGGCGATCCATTGACAATGCGCAGCGTGCCGAACTTGACTCCACCAATCTGCATGTAATGCGGCTCGCATGGTGTCACCGCCCGCTCGTGCATTTCCTGCTGCCAATCAGCCGTCGGATGATGGCGCGGGATCGCCAGCGGCGGCAAGTCGCCAAGCGCTGCACGATGCACGGTTAGCGGCGACGGCGTTTCCGGCCGCAACAGGGTGAGAGCCGTGGGCTTTGAGTATGTCGAAAAGGTCGAGGCGCGCGTGGCCACACCAGGCGTCTGCGCGAGTGAACGGCGGCGCGACGGGGCGAACAGGGAGATGTCGGAGGCGACGCGCGGAAGAACCTCGGGCGGGTCGGGAAACGAGTTGTCGGAAACGGCTTGCTCAAAAGGCATGGGGTCAGCGTGCTGGTTGAACATGCGCTGGGCTTCGTAGGAAGTCATGTCGAAAGTGCACGAGGCGCGGTTGTAGCCAACGTTCCAGGCAAGAGCACTGAGTGTGTTAGCTTGAGCGTTTTTGATAAGTAGTTCCAACTATGTATTCATATATAAACTCACGCATCGTTGCCCGCCTGGCTCGAGTAGAAATCGCTAATCTGCTGGTCGAAAATCATGGTTGTCGCCCGCCGCGCCCGATCCTCTCTCCGCGAACCACTGGCAAACATGCTGCGCGCACGCATATTGCGCTCCATCTGGTCTTTTGTCGACTTGGATCGAAACAAGCTTGCGCGTCTGCTCTTTTTGCTGTTAAATTCGAGCGCATCCTCGTTGGAGTCGCCGAGAACACCAGCAAACATGGTATCAGGGTCGTCGCCATTGGTATCCGGCACCGTGCTGGCGCGAGTTTCCGGGCGTTCCTGTGTACTTTCGTTGGGCGAAAAGACGGGAGAGTAGCCGTTTTCGGATGAGAGAACTGGAGACTGAGCCAAAGGCGCAGGAGTGGTAAGCGAGATGGGAGACGCCAGAGTCGGCGACTGAATGTTGGTGGGGATCTGCGCGTAGAACTGGTCGTATGTGTTGGTAGTTTCAACCATTGAAAAAGGGCGGTCGTTGTTGAGTGGCGGCGGACGGCGCATAGTGGCATCTTGCACGGGATACATGGAAAACGCAGGCACATGTTGTTGCACAGGCACCACGCCTGAGACATTGGTATCTAAGAAGTCCAGGCCGGCATTGGTTACCGAGACGGAGTGTTGATGGGCTCCCATGCGGGTTTTTGAGAGCTTGCGGGTAGGCCATTTCATGGGGGTGCCGGGATTTCGAAGCGCAATGCGAGGGTCTGTATGTCTAATTTGCAGAGTGTTGAGGTCAACAATGCTGCCGTCGGGATGCCTGTATATCAAGCCGTCGGCAGTCTGGTGGATCTCGCCCGGAATACCACCGGCGATTTGCGATTGAGCGTTGCCCATGGTTGTATAGCTTCTGTAAGCGCAGCCAGTTTGTGGTAGTGGTGGTGGTGGTGGTGGTGAAGAGGCCAGTAAAAGTCGTTGAGAAACAAGAAAGCCCAGGAGCAAAGGCAAAGGCCCGGTAGGGGAAGATCAGTGTGAGACTATAATGTGAAGTGGCTGTGGAAGTCCATCTGAATGAAGATTGGTGTTGTCAATGGTTGTTTGGCAGGTAAAAACAAAAGGGACCTGAGCCAGAGCCGGTGCCTGTGGCTGATTTTGGGGGGGGGGGGGGGGGGGGTGAACTGTATACAAGAAAGCAAAGCAAATATAGAAATTAAAATACAGCGAAAGCCTCAAGGGAGAAGAAAAAGATAATACGCAGGAAAGCAATAAAAACGGCAGAAAAGAAAAAAAACCAAAAGAGTGTATGAATTATAAGTTAAGAAAAACAAGCAAAATAATCAACAAAAGGACACCTCCCTCAACTATCACAACTAGACCAAGCAAAAGACCAACATCAAGAGGAAGAGAAGAAAATGGGAGGAAGAGAGAGAAAGAAGAAAGAAAGGACAAGCAGTTGGTATTAAGTGTTTGAGCGCGAACAAATTAGGACCTGGGCTTTTCTTTCTGAGAGCGTTCTGCAATGGACGGGGACCGGGGGGTCTTGTAGGTTTTAGACTCAAGTCAAGTTACTTTGTACGGGTGTATGTACAAGTAGTACATACATACATACATACCACTACATAATGTACATACAAGTTATAAAAAAAAACACGACCTTGAGAAGACCGAAAAGGTGAAGTTAGTCTGGGGAGACATGGATATCCTTGTCTGACCCAAATGGGAACACCAACAAGAAGAGACAAGAGCTACAAATAAGTATACCAGTACGTATGTATTGGTACTTAGTACTTACAGATATCCAGCCAGGCGTAGCTGAAGCAGGTGGCTTTAGAGATTGGAAGATAAAAGACAACAAGCAGTTGTCGATCCCTGCTGCTTTAGAATCTTGCTCGTGGGCGGAAGACGTGGAGTCAGTCAGATCTGGCTTCCAGCTGATCTCCAGAGAAGCAGAGTTCCCAACCTTTGGTCTCTACTCGAAAGCAAACTCTCACTACTATAGAGCAAACTTAACTTTCAACGGCTGCCATGGTTTTCTCCCTGTCTTTTGTTTTTCTCAGTCCATGAGCAGGGGTTGTTCAAATTGGACTTCTATTCTCACATTGTGCCATTTGCCAGGCAGACAACAACAGCTGAGCAAAGGACCAAAGCAAAGGAAACCAGCCAGCCTGCAAGGCAGTCTGTTAAAGCCACCCTGGGCCATTTATGTATATGTACATACGTGCATACAATACAAGTCTGTAACCCACGGCCAGCAAATTCAATCCACAACAGAAGCAGAGATGTTGGTTGTTTTATTGATATTTGCATGATGCCAACGTCCTAGCAGGCTATTTTTTTTTTTTTTTTTCAGTTGATGATGAACAAAAAAAAAACGCTGGGCCTCGATAAACAAAACGTTGGACGTCCACCCTCATGGGTCGGTAATACAAGACTCGAAAAGGTGCAGTTACAAACTCGGGGAAGAAAAAAAAAAGCCGTCGACTCCTCCAGATCGCAACATCATATGCGGGCGGGGTGGACAAGAGCTGGGAAGGCAGTTCAAAGCACGTTCTCCCTCCAGGAGCTTTTGGCTATCTAGCAAATTCACATTGAGTGGCTGAGCCACAAGACTTGTGAGCAGAACAAGTCAAGTTGAGTGGTCGCTTACAACAAGCCTTGCTTTACGGTTACGGTACATATTCATGAGACAGGGCGTTTGTTTGTGCGGCCAAATCAGTAAGGCCTTCTTCATTCTTCATTATACTGGTACATATGTAAATTGTTATGGTATGTCATTCTCCCACTCCACCCTATAGGGAAACAAAAGCCGCTGAATGAAAGTATGCAAGTATGTATGTATGTACATAGTATGTACAAACCACATACTTTTATGTACCATCGGGAAGCTCCCCAAAAAGAAAGATCACCTTAAAGATCCCAATACGGTTACAGAACGCTGAGACCATCGTATCGGATGTAATATCAACGCTGATGCAAGCGCGGAGATTTAAGAAAAGATTGCACGACAAGAAAAACATGAATGAAATGAAGCAGTGCGACCGCAAAGGCACACAAAAATGAAAAGGTAACATGAGTCGAGTGAAGAAATTTGGCCAACGGCTGGATGGAGTGAGATATATGTATGTATGTATGTGTATACATACAAAGATAATAATAAAAAATAAACAAGGCATAGATTGCTTTGCTATGAAGCATGAATTTGGATGAGCAACAGTGATGTCACTGTTTGTTCTTGTTGCAGATTTTTACAAGTCATCTCAGAGAGCGTTGTATTCCGGCCATACCAGTATGTATATACATATGTACATACGAACATGCATACATACATACCTAAGAAAAACATGGACCAACTCTGGAGGCTGGTTGGCCACTTCAATTTACCACGTTGTGAACATGAAAAACATTAAAGTCACCTCCGTTTTCAAAGACCAAGGGACAACATCTAATTTCGACTAGTCCCCCCCAAAAGGTGCCTGATTTGTACTTGTCTGACAAGCCATCAAAGTTTGCTGATTGGGACGAGAACTCTAAATCTTGCCAAAACATACATAGTAACGCGCCATTTCTCGTCTTTTTCCAACTTCATCATTGTGAATGGGGGAGGCTGGCAGCTTGTGCATTTGTTATTTGTTACACCTCAGCTGCCATGCACAAGTTGCATGCATGCAGCTTATTGACCCATAACATAGCCGCTGATGATGTCCCCAACCTGTTGATGCAACTCTGTGTTTCCTCACATCACCAATCACTACATACGTATACATATGTAGTACATAGTATGTATGTATATGTATACTGGTACGTAGTTATGTATGGTATATTCTCCTCCCAACTACTCCAAGTCAGGTGATTTAAGCACTTCTATCAAAACGACGTGATTTAAAAAATGAAAATCCGCTGTAGGGCGCTCGAAATCTCGCTGACAGCTAACCAAAATCAATTTATTCGCTGGCTCTGGAGCAAATCATTCTAAATTTGATTCCCCCTTTTTGAATCTTTTTTTTTTTTTTTTCGAACGGGGTTCCGTTGCGTCCGACTAGACCCTAACCCTATTGTTTATCACTATCCAACTTTTTATGCATGAATACAAAATACGCATGTACATATGTACCGGAAATAGACAAGTCTTGAACTAAAGACTAGTGTTTGTCGTAAAGCAAGTATATCCTTGTTTAACAGAATACCGTATGGTCTTCTCTTTTCCATACATTCACGCACGATCTTGAGGTTCTAGCTCAAAGGGAGATACGAGGCCATTCTGTAGTTCAAGTTCCATACAAGTATGTATGTACATCAAACATTTGTCTTCATCAGGCTCTAAATACATCGGCCAACACTAGCTTGAAATAGCTTGGAATGTCAAAATTAAAGTCTCAGGTGGTGAGACCTTTGGCGTGTTAGTCAAACCCTACTCACCGTTGCTAGGGTTTAATGTCTCGCTTGCTTTCTTTATTTAACAAGTATGTATGTATGTAGGTCAAGCCAAGCCAAGCCAGGCCACATGCGCGCTTCTCCCTATTTTCCGAGCAGGAAGTTACAGCTTTGTCGATGTGTCGATTTCCAATATATGGGCTGTTGTTTTTTGCAATAACTTTGTGCTTTGAGCTTTTAGCCCTACAACCAAATCATCCGAATCAGGGTAGCACCCCTGGGAACTTGCTCGGCAGGGTTAAGGATCGCATACAGGAAGTTGAAATCTCGGTGAAGCTTTTGTGAGTGACTGTATCAGGCTTGGATTGTCGTTGTGCTTTTTCTTGATATTACAGTAAGATTGAGGCACTATAAAGACTTTTTTGTGGTTGAAAATGTATTCAAAAACATACAAGTATGTAGCTTAGCTATCATCTCTTTAGTCTGTACATACATGTACATACTGGTACACCGACATTCTTCTTACAGAAAATATGTAGAACAAAGAAATTTCTTCTGTCCGTAAGCGAGCTTGAGTTGTGTGTTCTAGTACCTAGCTATCCTTGCTAACTCAAGTTTCAGCTATGATATGTACTTGTAGTCAAGCCAGCAGGGAAACAAATTGAGAACAATTAAAATACAATTGCTGGTACAAGTAAAGCTTTAAGAGGTATCTGATACTTTAGTCTGGCGTTATTAGAAAAAAAGATGATTTGCTGGAATAAGGCGATCACAGAGGCAAATTCATGACTTGAAGGCTGTTGGTTTACCCCTACATCTACACACACTCAGGGCTCCTCTGAAGAAAACAAGCTGCCAAAGCAAGACACGAAACGGTGGCAGATAAATGTCGTCGGTTCAAGACCTGAGATGAGAGGAGAGAGGCGAGGAATGGCGAAGGAAAAAAAAAAAAAAGAGGAAACAAAGCCATGAACCTACATGGTACCGATAGAAAACGACAGGGTTCGCGTTTCTGGCTGTTTATGCTACTTTTCCTCATAGTTTCTTGCTCACCTTTCTTTCCAATCTTTGGCTCTTAGTTTATCAAGGTTGGAAACGAACTCGAACCACCATCAGAAGGAAGGTTTTAACTGTGTACTGGTATGTATGTATGGATGGATGTATCCCATTTTAACTACATACATAGTATGGTATGTATATTCACACCACACTTTTCGGGATGTTCCACAGCTCGTATCTGAGCTGCCGACGGGAAAATTAATACATGTCTCTGAACTGCAGCAGCTGAGACATTTGTTCCTCTACAAATCTGTTTTTGTTCGTCCAGAGTCTTTGTTTGCTATTCTACATATGTATGTATAAGTACTACTCCGTATGTAGTAGTAGTTCCCCGACAATCTTAAAAAGGTCACCAAAAGTCTGAACTGGAAACTTGTCCGGACAACCCCAAAGGCATGGCTTTGAGTTTGACCACTAGAGGCTTTTTTTTCTATGCTCTGTTCTAGCCGACCGTTACAAAGGCAGTCAAGTACTACCTACCCAACCTCATTGCTATACCCCCGCCGCTATCTGAGCGCATGCCCTGTTCTTCAAACAACTGGGCAAATGCTTAACTTGGCTCAACTTGAGGTAAAATGAGAATGCATGTAGTATCGAGTTTCGTCTTACGGCCGCCTCCAAACTCTCTTCTTAATGAGTCTGAAAACATGCCAAGAACTTGTTTCTCCTTCGCGAGACGTTTTCCATTGCCAGATTAGAGAATGGAAGAAAACCCCCCCAAAAACACAATTATGTACAACGAAAAGTCGTGCCGCAGAGCCAGATGAAACGCGGTTTCAAGACCAGACAAGCAAGTAAAGGCTCTAAAGTTGTGAATAATTACGGGAAACTTACAGTAAGAGGGGTCGCTGGCTACGACAACGTTGCGGCGGCCAAATGCCGGTAAGCATAAAAGCCAACTTCATACAAGACACTTGGGGTCGACCTTTGTCAGCAATGGCGGCTATTGTTTATATGCTGTCCTGGAGATATTGCTTATAACAAGGGTTTTTCAAGAC
Organism: Thielaviopsis punctulata; assembly: GCA_036034705.1. NCBI lineage: Eukaryota > Fungi > Ascomycota > Sordariomycetes > Microascales > Ceratocystidaceae > Thielaviopsis > Thielaviopsis punctulata. Next base: position 267,434 of record CM069900.1, on the reverse strand, counting down.
TACGTTCACGGCTTGCATATGGAGCTGTGCGTGGAGGACAGATAGAGCTGAATATGACCTGCACAAAAGACGCGTGATATCGTAAGCTGTGCTGATAGTAAGTGGCGTTGATGGTTGTTGATGACCGAGTTGGTGTAACGAGGGATATTTGGGCGTTTATCGGAGTTTTCAAATTAGAGTCTGGAATGTGAACAACACCCCAAACCTCATGCACCATGTCATGAAAGAGAAGAACACAGTACAAGATGTTAGATTACAGCAATACTAGGCACAACACAATATCACAGTACATAACGAATGTATAACATAACATGTCAATCCTAATCAGTATATGTAGACACTTCTCCACACTACAGAGACATCTCGGTAGACCAATCTAGATCAGGTTTATCCCACGTTGTACAAACCCTAGATGTGAATCTTCTCGCCCACTACATATTTGCAGCCTGTTTCGCCCATCCACACCTCGTGTTCTTGGCCAGCAGCCACGTCCACGCGATCGCCAGCCGAGTATGTAAACTTATTTGGTTCTGGCTGGTCGGGATAGCGCAATGTCATGGAGCCCTCGAGTATCAGATGGGTGGTTTGCGTGACGTGGGAGTGAGGGGGGTAGTGGGCATTGCTAGGGATGTGTCAGCTCAGAGGTGTCTCTAACAGATGTTGGCCAGGAAGCGTCGGTGACCAAAACAAAGCAAAACCAAACCAAAGAACAAAAATGAGGCTCTGCTGGTATCACAGGAAACGCCCTGAGGAGGAGGTGACTGACGGCTTATCCGACGAGGTGAAAACTATAGAATAGCCCCATGATTGGACAGTGTTTTCGGGAGATTCGTGGAACATGGCACGAAGGTAGGGTTGTTAATCATTAGCTAGGGTCTGCTGGCTGTTGGGGTACGAGACGTTGGAAGATGAGGGGGTAGTTTCGATTTTGAGGCTGACGAAGTTTTTCTTTTCGGCGTTGAAGAACGACATCGCGAACAAAAACAAACAAATAGCTCGCTGGGTATTGGGGCCAGTCTAATGCCAAGACAATGATATGTAAGCATCCGCCATAAATAACACAAACAACGACCTGTTCCGGCCGGCTAAGCACGTGACAAATATCACAAGACACTTGCAATAACCAGCGGTCTTGCAAAGGGTCGAGCGACTACACGAAAAAGAAAAAAAAGACCAGACTTATCGCACTATCACCGTCACCCATCCCTATCGAGGCTCGCCACCACTAAACTTGGTTTCTTCTTATATTGTCTGAGTTGTACAAGTATAAGTACTTAGTAGCATTGTTGTACGAATACTAAGAAAAGAGAGTTAAGGATAAATTAGTACGGAAGATTTACATAGGGGTTTAATGGAAATGGACGAAAAATGCACCACAAAATCAATATAAGACGCGGGGCTTCATGATTCAACTCATCACCTTCAACAATTTTTCTTGGCTTCATTTCTTTTACAATAACATCAAAAATTTACCGTAATCATGATGAAATCTAAAGAACTATCCCGCGAAAGAAGAGAGCTCATTTGGAGGCTTTCTGAGCGTGGAAAAACCTTCAGTTGTATCGCCTCTCTCGTCGGTGTCTCCAAATCTACTATCAACTTTACCCTCCGCTTAACTCGAAAAAAAAAGAAAGCAAATGGGATCTCCAATCCCTTCCAAACTTCACGAAGAGCTGGAGGAGCTCCTGTTCTTTCTGCTAGAGCTCACCGCCGTCTCATCCGGTACGCAAAAACGCACAGAGCGGCGACTCTTGAGGACCTTGCGGCGGAAGATGTCAGTGGT
>CM069900.1:247442-257525 GCA_036034705.1 Thielaviopsis punctulata | reverse complement strand
TTTTTTTGGTATATTATGTAATAATTGCCTTGCGTCCTCGATCTGTTGCTCTTCTTCCGTTACGCATCCAGATCTCATAAACAGCTTCTATCCCTTTGCATGGCATCGCCATTCTATTCATTAGTTTGGTTGCTGACCCTGTTTTGTTTTGGCATAAAGTCCTCTCCCTGCCCCCTTAAACAGATTAGTCTACATTCTTGAGTAAGCAATTTATATGCATCGAGGAAAATATGTCCTGCTCTTATATATTATGTATGTACATACTTGTTGACAATACGCTTGATACATGTACTGCGTATTTGCGTACTGTATGTATGTATGTATGTATTTATGTAGTTGATCACCATAATGTCAAATATGAGAGTGAGTAATTCGCGGATTTAACCTCTGTGACACTTTCGGGCTTTCGCGGTGCTTGAAGCAATCTTGATTGTTGGAGTTATAGTACGTATATACAGTACGGAGTATGTACATGGTGCCAGGGCTTGAAGCTTAGCGCCTTACTGCCTCAAAATCAGTGGCAAAAGGCAAATGTGTGCGCTGGACAAGCAGCGGGTCATGCGCTGTATAACTGCAGAAACAAACAGCGACCATGCGCTGTATTCCATTTTAACTGCACAAGCAGCACAAAACCTGGCATCTAGTTTGTTTTTGGTGCTGACCGACTCCTCGCCTTCTTTTCTTCCTTTTCCCCCAGCTTGTGCCACATCCGTTTTTTTTTCATTTTTTTTCATCTTTCTTCCTTCTGCTTCACCAGAACGTTTGTTTCTTCCTATACGTCTCCTTTTCTCCTTTATCGCCATATTCTGTCGCTGAACTTGGGTTCATTCAATAGACAAGATGGCCAACACTATGGTAAGTGTTTATTCTTGTGCGCCTGCGTGTTCTGGAAGAAGGTGACCTTTGAATTGGGCTGTCGTGTGTTTTTTGTTGCCATCCTCAGCCGAACTCAAAGAATCACATCGGAATTCTCGATTTCAGCCTTTTAGAATCGACCCCGACCCCAACCCCAACCCTGAATCAACGGCGTCATCCATTAATCGATACTCACCATTGTCTCCTCGATCAATATCATCACTATTGTCACCGCTTTCATCAACCAGTTGATTGAAAATTCATTCATGCCCAAAACAAAGACCCTTTACACACTCGCTACCCCTTTCTTTCCCTTGGACAAGCTTACAGAACTTGATAAGAATCTGCATCGCTCAGTTTACTAATCATTTCGCTGCGTAGGATCTCCGTGTTGGTAACAAATACCGCATCGGCCGCAAGATTGGCTCGGGCTCTTTCGGTGATATTTACCTGGGAACCAACATCATTTCGGGCGAGGAAATTGCTATCAAGCTCGAGAGTGTCAAGGCCAAGCACCCCCAGCTGGAGTATGAGGCGCGTGTGTACAAGTCCCTGGCCGGCGGTGTCGGTATTCCCTTTGTCCGCTGGTTCGGAACTGAGTGCGACTACAACGCCATGGTACTTGACCTTCTTGGTCCTTCGCTTGAGGATCTTTTCAACTTTTGCAACCGCAAGTTCTCTCTCAAGACGGTTCTTTTGCTGGCCGATCAGCTGATCTCCCGTATCGAGTACATTCACGCCAAATCATTCATCCACCGCGATATCAAGCCCGATAACTTCCTGATGGGCATTGGCAAACGCGGAAACCAGGTCAATGTTATCGATTTTGGTCTGGCCAAGAAGTACCGTGACCCTAAGACGCACTTCCACATTCCCTACAGAGAGAACAAGAACTTGACGGGCACTGCCCGGTATGCTTCAATCAACACGCACCTCGGTGTCGGTAAGTGCGACTTTTTTTTTCTTCTTCGGGTGACATTCCAGTCTAACACGTTCAATAGAGCAGTCTCGCCGTGACGATATGGAGTCTCTCGGCTACGTCATGCTGTACTTCTGCCGTGGCTCGCTACCCTGGCAGGGCCTGAAGGCTGCTACCAAGAAGCAGAAATACGACCGTATCATGGAGAAGAAGATGACAACCCCGACTGAAGTTCTTTGCCGTGGCCTCCCCAACGAGTTTGCCATCTACCTTAACTACACTCGCTCTCTTCGCTTCGACGATAAGCCTGATTACAGCTACCTGCGCAAGATCTTCCGCGATCTTTTTGTTCGTGAGGGTTTCCAGTACGACTACGTTTTTGACTGGACGGTCTACAAGTACCAGAAGAATGCTGCTGCTATTGCTCAGCAGAACAACAACCCCGAGGAAGCCGACAAGCTCCGGTCCGGTGCTGCCCAGGCTGCCCAGCCCAAGATGCCCAGCTCCCGCCGCAAGCTTGAAGATGGCCGCATGGGCAGTGACAGAAAGTGAGTTTACTGCAGATGTGATTTCACATTATTCTTGTATCGCAAAACCTGCTATTTTTTTGATGGGTTACGACGCGACATTTCTATTTCCTTTTCGGCAATCCACCTACCTATTCACCCAAAGCCACGGACAATGTTACCTATTTCATTTTTTTTTCTGCTGTTCATGTAAGGGAATTTTCCTTGACATCGTTTTCTTATCTTACATGGCACTTGAGAGGACGAGCATGAAACGCAGGAACGAAAAGAAGCAGCAAATGCATGGGAATGATGACATACAGACTTGGTTTTGTGGACAGGTAGTTGGTGTTGAAAGGAGAAGCCGTCTGCTGCATTGTTTTGCCCTGCGTGACACAAATACATACTAACCAGGATTGCTTGTTTTAGTGGTCGCTAAACATGCCCATTTACCTTGAGGGCTTTGCCGATCATACCTACTCGAACCGTCTTCTGTTTTCTCTTGGCTGGGGATGATGGCCTTTGTTCTAAGTCTCTACGCGTCTGCCAAACAGCGAGCTGATAATTCCCGTGTACGGTCACGGTCGATGGAGATGTGTGTGTCTGCTGCTTGATTGAATTAGGCCCTTCTGGGGCATAACTCTTTTTCTAAAGCCATGACAGGGAGCCAAACCATCCGAGGTTATGCATTGCACAGTACAGCGCCTTTGTCGTGTAAGTGTGCGTGATGATTCTTGTTGGTCTTGGATGCCGCATTCTGTGTTGGAAAAAAACCTGCGATGCCACTGTGCATGGTGGGTGCAGAATATGTGGACTTTGGCTCTCTTGTTGGGGCGGCAGTAGCCAGCGTTTCCGACTGACTGATTGATTGATGCTTGCATTGAGGCAGCCAGCTAAGCAAGCACATTGTCACGTCACGGGGTTCTGGCTTGTTGGTGTGACGAAGCCGCACCCACCTTGATTTCTTATTCTTTCCTATCTTGTTTCTGTTTACTTGCAACCTGGCCTGGACGACGATGATGTCTAGTGGCTGGACGGGCTGGCAAGGTTGTATTGGCTCATCTGGGAGTCTACGCCTTGCCGTTGGCCCTCCGGTGCTCTGACTCGTTGGTTTTGTCTGGACGGCACTTCGGGTACTCTGTGATGCGCTCACGAGTACCCAAAAGGGCTGTTTTTGAACCAGAGGCCTGGCCGGCCAATCGATTGCGTATTGATGGAAGGACGAGTTATGGTGGGCTAGCAAGGACGAGGAGAAGAAGAGGAAGAAGGAAGAACGAACAGTCGCCAGCTTCGCTTCTCTTTGTTTTCTTCGATTATTCTTTTTTTTTATTCTTTTGTCCTTCTAGTCTTATTTCTTCATGATTTCTTTGTCTCTTTGTATTCTTGATTTGCTGTTTTTTATTGTTACTTTTCTCGTTGCGCGTTTCGTTTTATATCTTGTGCCGTCGTGTCTTGTTTCTTCTACTTGGTGTATCTTGATCTTGATTTATTGCAGGTATCAGCGCGTTGTGTATGGTACGACGATCTACTCTATTCGCTATTCTTTGAGGGTTACTCAAGGTCTGCTTTCCATGGGTTGGTTGAAGAGAGATAAATAGCATAGCATAGCGTTGATTTTGTTGCCGGGTTTGAGAATTGGGCGATGAAGTTTAGCATGGATCAAGAGGAGTATGTATATGAATATGATGAGTGCATACAACCAACGTCTGGTGAGATTTTATGGATGTGGGACAAAGGAAAGGTGACAAGGGATACAGGCGCCCACTCGGTAGGACGGCGTAGTATTGAATCTTGGGTCTGGGTCAGGTGTAGATGCGTGAATAGGAGGTGTAGAGGCATGAATAGAATATTAGGTGTAGATAGTGTGAAAAGAATGACGAGCAGCGCATGACGTCAAGCGGATGCGGGACCCATGACTTATAGGGACCCCGTCTTTGTGGGCCATGATACACATACGTATGTATACAATACATACGTATACATAGGAATATGGTGTCTTTGTGGGGTGAGAACGCCTGGAATGGGGAGGAGGTTAGCATAGCCACATTGAAAGGAGCACTGGTTATTACATATGTACATATACATACGTATGCTGAGGAATTGAGTTCTAGGCCCAGCTTGATATACAGTAGAGAGGAGGAAGACGAATAAGCTGGGCTCATGTGAGGTTGTGAAGTTCAGCTGAAGAAAAAGAAACTACATATTGGTGTGCCTATTTCTCCGCCCACTCTAGCAGCTTTCACACTCTGTTTCTTATCCTTGCACACTGGCCTTGGCGCTGTAAATCTTGGAGTTTCAGGCGGTTTCTTCTCTATTTTCTTTTCTCCAGCGGCCGCTTCTCAACCAAAACACCAAAACACCCAAAAAAAAAACACGCACACACACACACACCAACAACATCATCAGCACGCACTTGGCTTTCCGCCTGCTTCTCTCAAAAGCACCATGGCAATGCATATTGCTGCCTCTTCTTCTCCTTCTTCTCCTCTCCATCCTGCCGCCATCGCACCTGTTGCTTGCGCTGCGTCTGCCGCAATGAAGCTCGATCTGTTTATGCTCACCTTCAACTGCGCAAAAGTGGCTGTCGATGTGGGTGTGTTCGCTACGCATCTACATACCGCTCTGATAGACCAGGCCACTCAGTTACCAGAGCTGGTTGTGCTGTGAGTCTCTAGGCCTTGCCTCTGATGAATACCTATCCATACACCCCTTTGCACTATGCTACGCTTCACGTAAATAGCTAACGTACATCCGGCGCTCTGCCTTTTCCCCGCCAGCTCTCTGCAAGAAGTTGCTCCGTTGCCAAATGCCTTCGTAGGCGGCGCCCTACTCGACCCCTATCTCGTCCGCTTTGAAGAAGCCGTTAACCTCGCCGCTCTCAATGCCCGCACCATCCTCGCCAATGCGTCGTCCGCCCCCGAGTCGGCCGCCGATACAGATACTCTCCACTCTTCCGACCGCCCATACTCGCTTGTCAAGGCCCACAACGTCGGAATGACAGCTATCATGCTGTTTGTGCGAGCGCCCGCAGTTCTGGGCCCCGTATCCGTTGCCGAAGTCGGCTTTGGCGCTGCCGACATGGGCAACAAAGGCGCCGTTGGCCTGCGCACCATGTTCTCGCGCGCTGGCTGTCCCGAAGAAGCGACCGAGTTGACCTTTGTTGCTGCGCACCTGGCAGCCATGGAGTGGAACGTGGCCAAGCGCAACGCCAACTGGTACAGCGTGATGCGTGCACTGACATTCCAAGACCCCGACACGGTAGTGCGCCAGCTCGGCCACCGCCATGCTGAGGCCGAATCCGAGTCGGGAGCGGGCTCGTCGGCAGAGGCAGACGACGACGGCGAAAACATTAGCTTGCTTGCAACGCGCCATAGGGAGGCGCGGGCACTGCTGGACGCTCGTTTGCACGATTTGTCGGTGTTTAAGCCGTCGTCGCATCTGTTCTTTGGCGGAGACCTCAACTACCGCATTGCCACCTCGTCACCGCCGCCCAATGCCGTGTTTCCCTCGTCCGACCCGGCATCGCCGCACCACTACGACAAGTTCCTCCCGCTCGACCAGCTGACACAGGAGCGCCATGCCGGCCGTTGCTTGCATGGAATGTCTGAGGCGCCGATTGGCTTTGCGCCGACGTACAAGTACAAGGCGTTGCCGCGCGTCGCCCCGCCGGATGCTGTGGAGATGGAGGTTCCGTCGACGTATGCGCGACACCGCTATCCGTCGTGGACAGACCGCATTCTCTTCCTCGACACGCCGCCGTGGCTCAAGCAGAACAAGACGCAAGCGTCCACAGAGCTCGACATGGAAGTACATCGCTATACGTCGCTGCCGCTGATGCGCTGCAGCGACCACCAGCCCGTGTATCTGCGCATCTCGGTGCCGCTGATTGCGCCGGCCCGGCTTGCGCCTCCGCAGCGGGCCGTGCACGAGAACGCCCTGGCGGCGCAGAATGACGGGCCGGCAGACGCAGATGCCGACGTGCCGGCCGAGTGGCGCAAGGATCCGCGCGCGCAGCTGCCGGTGGGAATTGATCCGGAGGCGTGGCAGCGGCGGCGCACAGGCCGGTGGAGGGAGTGGGTGGTGGGCTGGGGAAGTGCAGTGTGGAGTACGAGGCAGGGAGCGTTGGTGCTGGCGTCAGCGTTGGCAGTGGCAGCAGTGACGTATTATGCAGTACATGCAATGTGGGCTGAGGAAGCGGTGGTTGTGTCGTCGGTTGCAGAATAGATTTACAAGCGTTTATTAGAGCAGTAGCATTTGTTATAGAAGCATTACATGAGGTGGTAGTGGTAGTAGTGGTAGTACATAGTGTATGTAGTAGTAGTAAGTAGTAGTAATAGTAGTAGTAGTAGTAGTAGTAGTAGTAGTAGCAGGGAGCACATGAATATAATATTGTAGACTAAGAAGCAATACAGAGCCACAAGGTGTATTGTAGATGTATGAGTAAATATGAGCATTAATTAAAGGAAACGACGCCGAGGTCGAGGTTCTCCAAAACGCCAGTCAAAGAAATACAAGCCAAAAGGGGGAAAACAGCCGTTGTTTTAATCGCCATCGCAAGTTGGTGAAACCCAGTAACAAAGGATACAAGTGACAAAAGCAGAAACAGAAACAGGAACAAGAAAGACAAGATGCCGCCCAGGAAGAAGAAGAAGAAGAGGAGGAGGAGGAGGAGGAGGAGGAGGAAGACGAAGATGAAGACGCTGTTAAGAGAAAACATAAAAAAAGAACCAGAAGAGGGGAATCAAAACGAAACTCAAAAATCAGCAAAATATTCGTCGTACTGATCCGCCATCTCCGCCGTATACACATCGTGAATCCCGTCGTCCTCCGGGTACACGTCAAAGCATTGCGCATCGCCCGGGTAATTCACCGGCGGCTGGATCGGCGCCTTGATCTGCTTGTTGTACAGCCGTGTCCAGTCAATGCCGGCAAAGAAGGCGTGCTGCTTGACGCGCTGCGCGCCGCCCTGGATGTTGCCGAGGCGCTTGCTGCGGTCCACGGTGCACAGGCCGAGGATGATGTCTTTGGCGGCGCTGGACACGGGTTTGCTGGGGGAGAAGGTGATGGGGTCTTTGAGGATTCTGGAGGCGGATTGGTTAGTCTTTTGGGGGAGGGTAGGAAAAGAAAGAAAAAGGCTGGGCCACAGGGAAAACTGAGGTGCACACTCACTTTTGATATATCTCAATGGGATTCTGGCTCCAGAACGGCGGAAAGCCCGTCAGAAACTCGTATATCAAGATGCCCAGCGCCCACCAGTCCACGGCGCCTGTGTGCCCGTGGTTCTGGATGACCTCGGGTGCTAGATACTCGGGCGTGCCGCACAGTGTGTACGTCTCGCACGCATACTGGCGGTACGGCTGGTTAGCGCCGGTCTGTGGGCAGCTCGCGCAGCCGCCAAGTTTCTTGGCAAAGCCAAAGTCGACCAGGCGGATGTGGCCGTCGGCGTCGAGCAGGATGTTTTCCGGCTTGAGGTCGCGGTACGCGATGCCGTCCTGCTGCTCGTGCAGGTGTTCGAGGACGAGCACGATTTCGGCCGCGTAGAACTGCGCCGTCGGCTCGTCAAAGTACTTCCACCGCCGCAGATACGTAAACAGCTCGCCGCCCGGCACGTAGTCTAGCAGCATGAAAAGCCGGTCAGCGTCGGCAAAGGAGCCCAGCAGCGTCGTGATAAACGGGTGGCCGGTGACGGACGACAGAATCGCACGCTCTTGGCGCACGTGCTCGAGCTGCTTCAGACGGATGACTGCATTGGCGGAAGGTTAGCGTTTTGCGAGAGTGCCGACTGGCGTAGACGAGCATGTCAAGCAACAGACGGACGGAGGGGAGGGGGAACAAAGGAAAAATAAAAATAAAAAGAAAAGGAAAAGGAAAAGAAAAAGAAAGAAAAAGAGCTAACCCTCAGTCTTGCGCAAGATCTTGAGCGCATATACATTGTTGCGGTTTGTATCTGTTTCCACGGCCGGCCGCACCAGACACACGCGCGCAAATGTGCCGGTGCCCAATGTGCGCACCAGTTTAAAGTCCTCTGTATTCAGCGGGATCCGCAGCTTGCACTTTTCCTCAATGGTGTATCCGCCGGCCTTGGACGAGATGGTATGCGGTTTTGGAGGCGACTCGGGCGCCACATCGTCGGCTGTGCTGCAGTTGCTGCTGTCAGACACGGTCGAGCTGGCAGAAGAGAATAAGGACGAGGACGAGGACGAGGTCGACGATGATGAAGATGATGAAGATGAGGATGGCTGGCTGAGCATATATAAAGCAAAGTTCTTGATGGATGACTGGAACTGGCTGGGTGCGCTGGCGGGCACGTGGTCTGCAGGTTTTGCCGCAGCTGCGGCGGGTTTGAATTGCCAAAGCATTGTGAAAGAAGAAGCCGGAGATGTTGTAAGTGAAAATATGGAGCTTCGGGGTATGCGCCCGAAGGAGCGACGTATAAGGCACTTAGGGTTGCGTAGGGTTCGGCGCCACGGAGGGAATATTGATTATGTGTATATATATTTTTTCCCTTCTTTGATCTTGGGGAAGGTGGGATGTTCTCAATTGGGAGAAAGAGGCAGGAACAATAAAAGACTTTGCCGGGGGGCCAGAGAATCGAAAATGGCAGGCGCAAAAGAGATGAGATGAAAGCAGGCTGAATGAGTAAACAAGAAGATTACAAGAGTAATAAGAAGAATGGGAAAAGGTGTCGAGAAAGAAGAGAAAGAAAAGAAGAAGCGAAAGTCACGGCAATCAACCGGGATGGACAGACAATAAGAGAAAAAGGAAATAAAATAAAATAAAGGGTAGGGAAGAGAAAAAAAAGGAGCGTCTCGGAAGAAGACCGACAAAGGAAGAAACGACACAAGAGAGTTAGTTAAAATAGATAAAAGCACTATCGAAGTGCAAGAAGCACTATAAAGAAGTGTAAGAGACACTATAAATGATGATGTAAGAATGGGGTCAAACGGCTGGCAGTCTCGTTCTTTGTTCTTCCTCTTTGTGTATGTTGAGGGCTCTATGTATATACTGAAAGCAGCAGTTGACCAGAGAAACAAAGGGTCAATGTGAGTAAGCTGGGGGGTTTAATAGACAAAAGAAGAAGAAGAAAAAGAAAAAGAAAAAGAAAGAACGAAAGCCGGGATGAAGAAGAGAAAGGCGATCAAAAATATCAAGCAAAGCAAGGAGAGTGAGCTTGTGTGAGAGCGGTTACAGCGGATTTCATTTTCGTCGAAGCTCAAAGTCGCAAGTTTCGTTTTAGCTTTTGTTTCTCTCTCTGCTCTGGGCTGGGAATTCAAGCTTCATTCGACTTTTGCACTTCTCAAGGGATCTGTATGTACATAAACGACGTGAAGAATGAGACTCGGAGACTTGAGGCTATGTTCATGATGTGTTGGAAATTGGGTTATAATGCAAGCTTGCCTGAACCGAAACAAGATGCTCGTTGGCTACAGGTCTGTCTCTTGAGGTTAAGGCATTGACTACAAAAATGTATTTCATTAAAGCAGGGAAGCTTGACATGTGCCACGCCAGCCACGTCTTGTACAAATCTCGAGCACAAGCACTAAATCTTGATACGAGTTGCCAGCTTGTATGTATCTATTCGCCTGAAGAGCCGGACAACTTGATAGACAAGACATGTTTTTGGTTCTCACGTTGTGTGCTGAAAAGAGAGGCATGCACCACTACATACATACTTCATTCTGAGGTCACCGAAAACAACAGCCATGTATCGATATTTTTGGAGAACCGCGTGGCGGCGTGCCCGACCCGGCCCGGCGGCTACAGTGAGTTGGGTTTCTTGCAGAGCCATTTCATGGGGGGGGG